>SJYO01041852.1:44989292-45348351 GCA_006410555.1 Capra ibex | reverse complement strand
AGACCACAATACCCGGCACACCCTAGTGAAGGTTCCACCAAGGGAGACAAATTGAAGAAGACAAACGACCAAAAAATCCGAGTGATCAAGTCAGCGCGACACCCCTCCCCCCGACGACGATTGTTTATCGTGACAACACACGTGTGTCATAGAGACGGGGCGAACTGGACAGGAAAGAGCGCCGTGTGTTTGGCGAGGCCGAGATGCTACGAGTCGGCCCTTGGCAGACCCCGGCCGGGATCCGACGCACGTGAAGGGGCCAGGTTCGGCGAGTCCAAGCCGCGAGTCCGTCGGGAGTCTCCGTGTCTAAGCCGACCTTGACGTGAAACACGGGAAGGGTCCAGACTCATCGAGTCCTCAAACCGCTCGCTAGCGGCGCCGAACAGTGGAAAAGACGGCGACGACGAGTCGAAAGACCCACCTGGCGACCGCGGGGGGCACTCCGTCTAACACTGACAGGTCGTGGGGGTCTTCAGAATCGTTTCCTCGAACGAACGTCAATCCATTCATGTCAGAGAGGCCCAGACGTTAACGGGGAAAGGTCAGGAATGCCGAGACCGACGGACAGGGGCCGCCCCCTACCAGACGTCGGCCGAAAAAGGCAAGGCAGGAAACAAGACACGAGCCAGGACCGTCACAGAATACAAGTTCGAAAAGCGCACCATCGATAGGGTGTCAGACCAAACGATCGGGTTCGATCTAGCAAGACCAACGCGCACCCCGCAAGGACGGGCTAAGAATGTTTCGAGACGTCGGGCGCGGAGGGCGCGCAGGGACGGGACGGGGGTGAAGGGTTACCGCCTACGTCCGCAGACACGACGAAAAGGCGACCCCCTCAATGACAACCCGAACATTAGACAACCAAAATTAATAAATAGATAAAAAGGAAGGACAATACAACGGGAGACACAAAGGTTCCGAGCGGTGTCTGAGCCGTCCCTCTCACAAAGGACCACAAACCTTTGGAGAGAAGAATTTTAAGGGAAGGGCCCTGCCCGAAGGGAAGGGCCCTGCCTCGAGGGAGGGGTGGAGGAAACAGAGGAAAAAGTAGAAAATATAAAAAAGGATGGACAAAAACTTCTGTTACTAGACGAAAAGACCAACGGACTACAGGAGACGGTCGGATGTCTTCAACAAAACACTTCAAACGAGTCGCAACTTTACAAGAAAACTCCTTAAACACTCCCTCTTTCACAAGAAGGGCAGGATAAGGAGGCGGTAGAAAGGGAGAGGGGACTCATAAAATCTTAATTCTTTCTCTCTCTATTCCTTATGCTTCGTCTTTTACTCACTGGTTATTCGTTTACAATAGAAGAAACGTTTTATCGAATTAAGATAAATTCTACTTAAGTCCCATTTTACCATTTTACCACAATTTATCAAATGTATATACAGTTATAACTAAGTCTTTTACGAAGGAAAGAGTTTAGAGGTTAATTAATGTAGGTATAAACATGCGTTTTTACATAGACCTCGACGTTGATCTCTAGTGTTCCCTTCGTTTCAGTACCCCAAGAAAGAGTACAAAGATTTCGTTTACTCTGTTTGGAATAAAATGGACTTAATTTATAATTTAATGTCTTTTTTTGAAATAAAATCTTCCCTGTGATACACCGTTTCTTTCGGTGACTGAGACTTCAAAAAAAATAAAGATTGTAAGTTCGATTTTGACTGAAAAATTTCATAAAAGTATCTTTTGAACCCGAAAAATATAATTAACGTCATCTTAACTCCATATGTACAAGACTCTTCTTTTACTTTCGAAACTAAAAGCATCCCATCTAATTATAATGTTTGAGTGTCTTTAAACGAAAGAAATGAACATTACTTTATCGGAGAAGGATGGGGATAAGTTTTTGGAGTTAATAATAAAGTGTGGGACGTAGACTCTCTATCTTTTGGTTATGGAAAGGGAGAACTGAAGTGGGGAAATCTGTCACTGAGGATCACTCCAATCCACTGAATGGTTTCTGGTATAGTTTTCAATTTAAATGTCGTCCTTAAGGACCATTAGATAGAAAGTAAAAGGGACAGTTGTACTTAGGAGTGAGTGCTCGTTTCGTGTTCACACGATGTTTAAGGTAGACGAGGAGTTGAAATCCAAGATTATCGTCTTTGATGTGTGAATTAAGTACCACCGTAAGAATTCCTTTGACTTTCTGATCAGTTTTCGTTTTAAGTCGCTTACTTTTCGTTTAGTTGACGTAATTTGTGAAATTTGTTTTATGGCTATATAGATGAATACGACGTAAACACATCTCCAGAGATTATAGGGAATGTTCAACATTAATTTATATTCTTATAAACTAGTCGTAGATGGTTCTGTCCAATTAGGGAAATGAATATTAAATCATACCTTAATCCATCCGTGGTACGTAAAAGTCCAATCTTTCTCGTTGTACACAAATTACCCCAAATAAGATGTAGTCTACCACATAACTAATTACAAGTCTTACTCAACTCAGACGAGAGATTGTAAATACGATAGAATGAGTTCATTCTTTCATTTAGATCCCTGAATGAGGGGACCTCCAAGTCACCAATTCTGAAATGGAAGATTATGTCTCCCACACACAAACTAGGGACTAGCCCCTAGAGTGTATGGATCGTCGGTATTTTGGTTCTGAATTTTTTGTTTTTTTCTTTGGTCTTTACTATAAAATTGTTTGAGTTATTTCCGAAAGATTTTTTACTTTTTCTCCTTCAGACAAATTTGACCTAAGTGGGTACAGCAACGTTTACCGTTTTGTAGTAAAAAACACCGACTCATGGTAAGGTAAGACATATATCACACATTTCTACACACGTATATGTGTAAGCATACAGAAGAAATCTTTTTACAAGTAGGTTCACAAGACATACCTATAACACGTAAAATAAATAATTGGTGAATAACTTATATAGTAAATATTTACTATATATAAGAGGATAAGTTATCTGACGAAAAGGTAAAGGAACCAGAGGAAGTGACAAACTATGTCAGTGCATTGGTTACTCTACCTGTACTCAAACTCATTCGAGGTCCTCAACCACTACCTGTCCCTTCGAACCGCACGACGTCAGGTACCTAAGCGTTTCTCAGCCCGTGTTGACTCGTTGACTTGACTTGACTATCAGTGTAAGCAAATAAAGACGGAAACAAAATGAATGGGTTCCTTTACATAGGGGGGTGGTTTATAACGATTCTTGTTACAGTTTCTCACATGACGAATAAAAAAGAAGATCCTAAAAATACTAAAGTCCAGAATGTAAATTCAGAAATTAAGTAAAACTTAAATGAAAACGTACAACCCACTTTTTCACCAGATCCAACTCAGAGGACGTAGATTGACAGGTCAAAAGGGTTGTCGTGAACGACTTCTTCGATAGAAAGAAGGTAGTATATACGGATTGGGGAAACAATATCTACATGACAGGTTTATTTCCACCCGAATTAAAACACAAGAGATAAGAAAAGGAAATTAATACACAAACAAAAACACGGTCGTGGTATGATAAAACTGTTGAAATTTTAAACTTCTGTCCCACGTACTATGGAGGTCGAAATAAGAAACAAAAGTCCAAACAAAACCGATAATTCTCAGAATGCATTAAGGTATTTCTAAAATTCTAATAAATAAGATTAAGGTACTTTTTTGGATAACTATAAAACTATCTCCAACGTCACTTAACCTCCTAACGGAACCTCATACCAGTAAATTATTATAGTCAAGAGGATTAGGTGTTCCTTACATACAAAGGTAAATGAATACAGTAGAAGTTAAAGAAAGTAATTACAAATATCAAAAGTCTCATAGTCAAAAAGTAAAGGAACCACTCTAAATGGGGATCCATCAATTAAGAAAAACCGTGTTAATATTTCCTTAAATTTTTTAAGAAAAAGACTCTCAAACGATAACCATGTATCTTTTATTGTCTAAAGACACATCATTTAAATATAAAACTTTAAAATAACTTAAAGTATCGACATTATCAAAATAATCCCCGCAGGGATCATCGAGTCTACCATTTCGTAGACGGACGTCACGTCCTGTGGACCCAAACTAGGGTCCCAGTCCTTCTGTGGCACCTCTTCCTTTACCGTTGGTTGGGTGAAGTCATAAGAACGGACCTCTTAAGGTACCTGTCTCCTCGGAGCACCCGACGTCAGGTACCCCTGAGTTTCTCAGCCCGTACTGACTCGTTGATTGTGTGTTGTGTGTAAGTAATATAATACAGTAGACGTCTGAGAATGTTAAAATGAAGAAGGAATAGTCAAACCTAAAGAAAATAGAAGAGACTAATGTTCGATCATTAAGGTTATGATACAACATATTTTAGCCATTCTCACCCGTAGAAACAGACTAAGGACTAAAATCTCTTTATAACACAATCAGTTCTGGAATGTTTTTTTTTTTCGACTTGATTAGAAAACCGGTTAGGTTATGAAAGTCGAAAAATAGTAATTCATATTATAACCGATATTTAAATAGTATATACCAAGAATAATACAACTCTATACAAGGGAAATCTGGGTGAAACAACTCTCTAAAATATTCAACTACAATTTAAAAGAGTTTTCTAAAAAGACCTAGATAACTCTACTGGTATACTAGTATACTAAGAATAAGAAGTCAAACAATGAGACTACCTTCTGTGACTATCATTTATAACTTTGTGGGAACGTAGAGATCCTATGTAAGGTGATCTGGTACCACATACTAGGAAATTGTGTAACAATTTAAACCGACGATTAAAAAGAAATTCTTTACAACGTAGATACAAGTAGTCACTCTAATCGGACATAAAGTAAAACCATCCTCACACTATGACTGGAGCAGTTCACTCAACTCTACTCAATGAAGACGTTAAAAAACCTTCTCAAAAACTACTAAAAAGATATTTACAAACCATCTTAAGTGTACACTTCGGTAGACCAAGACCTGAAAACAAACACCCCCCAATGAAGTAGTGACTAAGGTAAAGTAATGACATTTACTCGACAAGTATGAAAGAGAAACAGGAAGTAAGTCAGTACCTTCTAACATGTAAAGATCCTTAAACAGGTAAAATAAAGACACTTTTATAAATATAAATAGAGGATATTAGGATAAAGACACGACAGTAAACTGTGATGAGAAAGAAACGACTAAAATAGAAAACCTAAGAATGAAAGAAAAAGAATCTGTCTACGTAGGCTGATTTCCAAATAGTTACGACCGGGTGATGACTTACCCCAGTCCAGGAACCGTAATTGTCTAATCTCCCTCCTAAGGTTTCACCGGGAACGGTCGTTGTCCTAGTGACGTCATTTTGTTGGAGGGGTTTTACCAACGGTGGTCGTAGAGACATGAGTCACCCTCGGGATTGAATTGACGGAGGATGGAAATGTCTTCCGAGAGGTTCTATTCGTTCAACTAGACCGGGTTCTAGGAAAATTTGATTACGGAGACGTCACCTTAAGTACGGTACACTTTAACACCCGTACGGGAATTCCCACTAGACAAAGGATATCGGGATAACGACATGACTTGTATTCGGGGTCACCCAAAGCTTCGGTCTGTAAGACCCCTAAACTGAAGAGCCACGTCCTAGGGGTTCGTTCCTTGGGGTTATATCCCGGACCTGGGGAACGAGGAGACCTTCCTAGAGACACAAACATTATAAGGAGAGAAACACCCAGTCATTGGGTCCCCATACCCAGGATTAATATGACGTAGAGACGGGTAGGATGAATAGGACATCATCGTGAAACAAAGATAGAAATCAACGTCTTTATAAAAGGACACTCAGAAGTCCAGTAAGAGTGTCTTTCACCGAGACATTCATCGACATTACAACCGTACGGACACTCTTCTCCACTCAAATCACAGAAGGATAAAACGGTAGTACACTTTTAAGACCCGACTTCATATTTAAAATTTCCCCCATGTAAATGTTATTTTTCCATTATATTGAATTTATTTGTATCTCCATGTAAATCTTTTATTTTATCATTATTAGAGTTATAAAAAGACTTAAGTCAAGTCAAGTGAACGAGTCAGCACAGGCTGAGAAACACTAAGGTACTTGGCGTTGTGCGGTCCCGAGGGACAGGTAGTCGTTGAGGGCCTCAGGTCGGTTTGGGTACGGGTAACTCAGCCGCTACGGTAGGTTGGTAGAGTAAGAATCAGCAGGGGAAGACGACGGAAGTAAAAAAGGGTCGTAGTCCCAGAAAAGTTTAATCAGTCAAGAAGTGTAGTCCACCGGGTTCATAACCTGAAAGTCGAAGTTGTAGTCAGGAAAGTTACTTGAATGTCCTGACTAGAGGAAATGTTACCTGACCAAACCAGAGGAACGTCAGGTTCCCTGAGAGTTCTCAGAAGAGGTTGTGGTGTCAAGTTTTCTTAGTTAAGAAGCCGTGAGTCGAAAGAGATATCAGGTTGAGAGTGTAGGTATGTACTGGTGACCTTTTTGGTATCGGAACTGATCTACCTGGAAACAACCGTTTCATTACAGAGACGAAAAATTATACGATAGATCCAACTATTATTGAAAGGAAGGTTCCTCATTCACAGAAAATTAAAGTACACTAAAATCTCGGGGGTTTTATTTCAGTCGGTGACAAAGGTGACAAAGGGGTAGATAAACGGTGTTTCACTACCCTGACCTACGGTACTAGAATCAAAAGACTCACAACTCGAAATTCGGTTGAAAAAGTGACAGAAGAAAGTGAAAGTAGTTCTTCGAAAAATCAAGGAGAAGTGAAAGACGGTATTCCCACCATAGTGGACGTATAGACTCGAATAACTATAAAGAGGGTCGTTAGAACTAAGGGCGAACAAGAAGGAGGTCGGGTCGTAAAGAGTACGTATGAGACGCATATTCAATTTATTCGTCCCACTGTTATATGTCGGAACTACATGAGGAAAAGGATATACCTTGATCAGACAACAAGGTACAGGTCAAGATTCGAAGGAGTCCAAAGAGTTCTCCATCTAGTCTACCAATCCATAAGGGTAGAGAAAGTCTTAAAAGGTGTCAAATAACTCTAGGTGTGTCAGTTTCCGAAACCGTATCAATTATTTCGTCTTTATCTACAAAAAGACCTTGAGAGAACCAAAAAACTACTAGGTCGTCTACAACCGTAAAAAAACTCAATTTTTTACTTTTATTTTATATTATTATATTTTGCTCTATATCGAACAAATAACGGTTCAAATTAATCTTCAAAGTGTATTAAAATAAGGTCGGAAAAACTGTCACCCTCCTTCCGTTATTAAATTTTTATGAACTAAGATCTGTAAAAGACGAAGAAGAGATGTACTAATTCAGAGTGTAAATTTAAAAGTACGGATTATATGGAGAAGTACCGGATCAGAAATATGAAAGTTCACATCCAACTTCCGGAAATGAATGTATCTGTACCCTTTTAAAAATGAAGTAACACAAAACCAAACAATCCCTCCTCAATCGGTAGTACGTAATGATTATTAAAGAAACTTCAAAATAAAAGGTAAAGAAGTTGTAAAAAGGATTTGTTTGGGTTATAGGACAGTGTAAGCTTTATGTTTGTAAACGAGGACACTAAGGGAAGTGAACATTACGGGAGAGGATGTTAGAACCAAAAGGTGGGTGGACTAATAAAAAGGGGTCCTCAATAAAAATAGGGAAGACGGAAACGATGCAAAAATGAGAAAAAAATCCCCTATTCCTAGAACGAAAAGAAGGGAAGGATCTCCGTGTCACTTAGTCAGAATAGAGACGGAGAACGAAGATACGTATGAAGAGAAAAAAGAACTAGGGTGACTTCTTTGTAACACACTTAAGACATGGAGATCATGTCTTATAGTACAAAATGATTGACACACATGAATGGTACGTGTTATAAGGGTCATGTAATACCTATGAGTTTTTTTCTAACACTCTCATTTGATTCAATTACTCACTTACTTTAATTTATTATTTATCCTTTTGATGATCCAACTGATAAATAGTACAAAAGTGAGAAGACGGTTTTGAAATCCGTGGGGACTTTCTTGACCCCGGTTACTCGTTCAGGGAGAAAACGTCGTTAAAAAAACATTCCCGAAGGCCCATTTCGATTTGTGGGATTCTGGAAATGGATTCGGAATGTAACGATACGTTGATATAGACTTAATGTCCTGAGTCCATTAAACATATCCAAAGATGATGGAAAGACAACCAGAACGATCTAAAAAGAAGGATTTCTTTTTGAAATTTATACAGTGAGAGTATAAACCTTGAAAAGTCATCAGGATACGATGGATAATGTGTTTTAGGTTTGATGTGTCGTGTCATTGATTGTGTTATTGTGTGACTTTTAGATCGGTAATAGTCATAAGCGTCAAATTAAAGAGTGTTGAAAACAAAGTTTTGAGAGAAAACAAGATTATAAGTAATAATCATATATTTTAAGAGGGTCTGAATAAATACTGATTCGTAAAACAAACACTGTAAGAAGATAGTACTAAGAGGGCTTTGTGTCATTATAATAATATAAAAATAAACCGAACAAATAACATAAATACAAGGGAATTTAAATGTGACAATCGAAATACTCCTGACCTGAAAATAAAATAAACGAACAAAAGAGAGTGACCCGAAGGGTCCACTGAGTCACCACTTCTTAGGTGGACGGTTACGTCCTCTGTACCCGAGTCAGGGACTCAACCCTTTTAGGAGACCTCTTCCTTTACCGTTAGGGGAGGTCTTAAGAACGGACCCTTTAGAGTATCTGTCTCCTCGGGTCGCCCGATGTCAGGAACCCCAGTGTTTCCTCCGTCTGAACTGAATCTTTTATTGTAGTTGTTATGAGAGTGACGTATTATCTAAAAGATCATATGACATAGATCAACATATTTATTTGTTTATATAATTCCATATATAATTCCTATTAGAGGGATTTAACGGAATATATCATTTGAAGTTTTACAATTATCTTATAAGAATATAATTTTATTATTATAGGTAAAACAAAAGTACAATTTATTAATGTGATATGGGAGAGAATTCAAATAAAATAATAACACAAATACTTGTAAAGTGAAACGTAAAAATAAAAACGAAAAATCGAAAAGAATTTATTAGACTTATGACTGTTCTTGTTCTCAAAATACAAATTGTAAAGAAAAGTAGGGATTGTTTGAACTTTTCTTTTATATCTTTAAATTTAATTTAGTAAATGTCTATTAGACATTATTTAATAAATGTATCAGACTGATCTCAGTGTGGACTTTGTATCACCTTTCCTTTCCTAACATTGGTTCCAAGTCCATATGTCACGGGATTGAGAACGATTTAGAACACACTTAAATTTTTCCAGTAGGGTCACGTGGTCGGGGTTCGTAGGGCCCTTCCCTCCACCCTCTCCCGAAGTCCTACTCCTTGTACACATGTGGACACCGTCTAAGTACAACTACATACCGTTTTGGTCATGTTATAACATTTCATTAATCGGAGGTTAATTTTATTTATTTAAATTTAAATTTTTTATTTTCCAGTCGAACGAAGGAAAAAGGAAAATAAAAATTAATCTTCTTTTGTCGTCTCCTCCAAATAAGGTACTAGATACCGGATTGACTAGAACTGACGAAAGTACGTGAACGATAGACTATACGGTATCCGTACCGACCCTAGATGTCATCTGTACTGAATACCGAGTCCCTCTCGAGTCACTAAAGGAGGCCGACTAAAACAAGGTAATACCAAAGGGGACTGAGTGAGACCCCTTTAGAAGGGTGACAAGGTAGATAGGGACAACTCGTCAAAAGAGGGTTGAAACGTTCCACTATGAGAAACTGTTTTCCCGGGGTATGTTTCATTGACGGACCGTTGACTCGTAGACACCGAGTACTTTGGACTTCCATTGAACCCCTTTAAATTGGAGCCCAGGTTTCTTAAAATCGTTCAGTAAAAAGGACGTAAAGTCGAAGTAAGTTCCTTCTGAGTTCCCAAATAACGAGATGGTGGAATTTTCTTCAGTACAGAAGAAGACAGGAAGGAGAACAGAGGTTATACATGATATGTGGGACGAATGGTTTGTTTTCAAAATTTTCTTTTTTTATACGTTAATAAAGACTAATAAATATAGACAGTAAGAAACGTAGTAAAGAGTTCCCATCCCTTTCGTTCACGAAATTAAAAAAAGGGAGTATAATCTTTAAAGATAAGATATGTCATCATATTGAAGTTCCGGAGTTACAGTACCCATATTTCCTATAGTAGTGACGTGTTCTGAGAAGGTCAAACCTTCTGTATTCTTTCGAAAAAACCCCCTTTTATAGAAGATTGTAAGATATTAAGAGTGTAAATATCAGAATAGTGTTACTAATACATACAGTTTTTGACTTACAATAAAAAATTTAAGTAAGATATTATTTAAGATCAAACAGTGTGGAGGTCTTTCTTCTTACGGATACCGGGTGAGCCAGTTTCTGAACAAAAGTGTCTCTACTATCACCTAATTTTGTAATTACTTTGATCTTGTAAGAGATAGTGATATGTGTTTTAATTTGAGTTTTACCGAATTTATAAATTTATATTTTGATCAATAATATTTTGAGGAACAACTTTTGTATGGGTTTTGTGAGAGACTGTATTTAGACGTGTCATAGAAAACCTAGGTGGAGGATCTCATTTATTCAAGAAAGGACCTCCGAGTCACCATCTCTTGTGTGGATGGTTACGTTCTCTACCCCAAACTACGGACCCAACCCTTTTAGGGTACATTTTCCTTTATCGTTAGGTGAGATCATAAGAACCGACACTTTAGGGGTATGTGTCTCCTTGAACCTCCGATGTCAGTACCCTAGAGTTACCCAACCTGTGTTGAATCACTGAATCGTGTGTACATGTTGATCTGATTATTTTTATCTTTGTTTTTTATTTGTTTACCCGGGATCAATTTGAATTTTCGAAAACTTATCGTTCACTTCACTTTCAACGAGTCAGTACAGGTCGAGAAACACTGGGGTACCTGGTATGTCAGGTTCCTTAAGAGTCGGGTCTTATGACCTCATCTATCGGAACGGGAAGAGGTCCCCTAGAAGGGTTGGATTCCTAGTTTGGGTCCGGGGAACGTAACGTCCGTCTAAGAAATGGTCGACTTGGTGATCCCTTCGGGTTCTTATGACCTCACCCATCGGACTAAGAAGAGGTCGTCTAGAAGGGTTGGGTCCTTAACTTGGTACAGAGGACGTAACGTTCACCTAAGAAATGGTTGACTCGATAGTCCCTTCGGGAAACTTATCGTTTCCTTTGGTATTTGTTTTACTTTTCTGTTGGGTGTCTTATCTTCTTTCATAAACATTTACTACACTGACTGTTCGCTAATTAGAGACTTTATATACTAGTTGAGTACGTCGAGTTATTATTTGGTTTATTGGGATAATTTTTTACCTGTCTAGATTTATCTGTAAAGAGGTTTCTTCTGTATATTTATCAGTTTCTCGTGTACTTTTCTGTGAGTTTTAGTGATTAGTAATCTCTTTACGTTTAGTTTTGATGTCACTCCATAGTAAAGTGTGATCAGTTTTACCGGTAGTAGTTTTTCAGATAGTTGTTATTTACGATCTTTCTCACATCTATTTTCTCTTTGGAGGATGTAAAACTACCCTTATATTTAACTATGTTGGTGACACCTGTTATCATACCTCCAAGGAATTTTTTGATTTTCATCTCGATAGAATACTAAGTCGTTAGGGTGAGGACCGATGTATCGTCTTCTTTTAGTATAAAACTTTCATATGTACGTGGGGTTACTGGTAACTTCGTGTTAAATGTTATCACTTCTGTACCTTCATTACATTTACAGGTTGTTGTCTTCTTACCTATTTTTACATCACACATACATATATATTACCTTGTAACGAGTCGATATATTTTCTTACCTTATTATGGTAAAGTGGTAGTACTTATCTGGATCTCTAACAGTACGATTCACTTCGTTCTGTTTCTGTTTATAGTATACTATAGTGAATAAACACCTTAGATTTTTTTTTTCTAAGTTTTTGAATGAATGTTTTGTCTTTGTCTGAGTGTCTGAATTTGTGGTTTGAATATCAATGGTTTCCCCTTTCCACCGTCCCACCCTGCCTTATTTAATCCTTCAAACGTAATTGTATGTGTGTGATGATATAAATTTTATCTATTAGTTTTCCTGGATGACATATCGTGTCCCTTGAGATGAGTTATCAAACATTATTGGATATACCCTTTTCTTAGACTTTTACTTATATATGTATATATATACATATACATATATTGATTTAGTAAAACGACATATGGACTTTGATTTGTGTTGTACCATTTAGTTGATATGAGGTTACATTTTAGTTTTTTTTTTTTTAAGCTGATAAAGAATGTATTATCAGTCGAACTAACACTGATATTGTATAGATCTACTCAGAGACCAGAAACCATTTACTGAGAAAGTTTCTCTAGAAACTAAAACTCAATGTCGTCCTAAATACGGACCCTATGTAAAAAAAAAAGAAGGGTAAACTGAGAACGAATAAACAATAGTCCTTCTCTTTACTTTTTTCATCGAAAGGAATCCCGTAATTTTACATAATCGTATAATAGTTAACTTTGAAACATTAACTATATTAAAAGATCCATTACTGTACGATAGGAATACCGTCGTTTTAAATTTACACACTTTACTAAAATTTTGGTACTCTTATAACAATGTAAGAGTTAGTTTTACCTCCAGGAACTTTTGTGAGTTTACTCTTAAACCCCTTAATAATATATTAAAAACCGAAAAAACCTTTTTTATAGGAAATTTTACTATGGACCTTAATGGATACTGAGGAGAAATGTCTAAACATGTCAATCTTAAATTCTTATACGTGTGAGAAAAGACATTTGTTTATGTAACATACACCGTATGTTATTCTCATAAACCTGAGTTCAGTCCTCTTAATCTAAATTCCCGGTTAAAGAGAGACCCAACGTATCTAGTCATATTAATTGAAGAACCATAGAAAAAGGAGTTTTAAATTTTTTTTTTTTTTTTTTCGTTTCGACCGTCTATAGGTTGAGAAAAGATCGAAATTAAGTCATAACAAAAATAAGATAACGAAAACGATGGAGAATTGTTCGTACAATTTACTATATAAAAGGAATTTAGGTACCCCTAAAATTGGTGGTAGATTTTGAAGTACATATAGAATTTTGATTACTAAGACCTGTGTGTGTGTAGAAATTTCAAGACTCCCTAAGACTCAAACCGATAATAACAAAACCTCCCATGAAGTAGAGACACTCAAAGTAAAAATAGATCTCTCGATCTCAAATTTCGATCTGAAGTTTACACTATTATTATTTGTTATTCTATTTAATGTCTCATGAAGTATTCAAACTTTACCGAATTGTCTTAAAAAACACTAGGATAAAATTTGTCTTTATCTCTTGTTTTATTATCTATTTTAGTAAGAACGATCCGTTTAATAGTTCCTTAATACGTTAAAACAGTCTGGATCCAAGTGGGCAAGGGTCATGTTAGTTACAGTTCACTTTAGAGATCATCTTACCTCGTAAAAAAAAATTAGTATATACAAACACACACACACACACACACATGTCCCGTCCTCTCCTGACTACTATCCTTTTCTCTCAACTCTTGGTCCACTTTTGTGACATAATAAGTTGGTCGAAAGAAATTACCTAACTGGGTGAAAGTGTATTTTGATCGAATTCAAAATTGTGTCTGACTTACATTGTTGAACAGAAAAAAGATTAATACCAATGTGTAATAAATTTTTTTGTATGTGAAGTGGTGTATTTTATGATTAATACCCCTTTATTCGTAATGGTACACGACGACTACCTATACATTGATAAGTTTCACAAGTCTCTTCACTTTAAATCAACCGACACATGTAAAATCAGGTCAACGGGAGGACTTCATTGAACTGGTCACCTTTAATACTCTTAAATGTATTTCGAAAATAAAAGTCACCCTCCACCCCCTTGATGTGGTGTGTCGAATACTCTATAATCAAGGGACTGGTCCCTAACTTGGACCCGGGAGTCGTCACTTTTGTGTCTTAGGATTGGTACCCTTGATGACCTCGTGGTCTCTTAAAGGTTCTGAAATACATTTCGAAATACATGTTATGATTAAGTTTTGTCGTTGGTTGTCGTTTGTTTTATTTTTGATGTTTTAAAACACATTGTAAGTTTCAACATTTTTATAATAAAATATCAGTAAATTTATTATTTTAACATTTAGGTAAAATAAAGAATTTAGTCGAATGGGTCCCTTAATAATCTTGGAAGTCTAAACTTATTGATGAAATCCAATTCATCTTATCAAGTAGGTTTACGACTCACTCTGACATAAAGTTCTGTAGTGTGGGTTAAATGACTCTTTGTAAACAAGTTTCCAATAAATTCATCGAAGAATCCCTATGCGTACGCATAAAAAATTCTTGTAATGGATAGGGTTGATGGTAAGATTAAAATTTGGCATTAATTTAACTTATATAGTTAATACATTAAAAAGAGTTAAACGGTTAGATGAAGAAATATAAAGAAAGAGTTTAACAATGGGAAAACTACTAGTTTAGTTACTAAAAGGTTGATATTTTCATTCTATCACTAGTAGTTCAATTAATTGATGAATTCAGTAGTAGAAACAGAATGAGAATCAGTATATATTGTCTGTGTTACCTACAAAACCCTTTTATCTACCGTCGTTGACATTCAAATTTCTTTCTCCGACGAAAGAAATTGATCTACCGGGAGTCAATTTTACATCATAAATTTCTTTTCAAAACCTCTTCACATCCTCACATTTGTGTCGTCATCGTCATCCGTACCCCATCCCCATCATCTGTCTCTGTTCAACCCTGTTCATTTATGCCCGTATAGTGTCCCCCTGGATATTAACAAAAGTCATGTAAAATAAAATAAGACTCACTTTTCCCCTTTGACACTTCCCAGTACTCGTATTCTACCTAAAGTATATTAAGATATCTTATATTACATTATATTAGGAAATCTAGGATGACTTAGTAGGATCGGATAGGAATTGTATATTGATTCCGAACATTTTCAATTGTCTAAAGGTTCAGTGTTCTTACTGGTCACCGTCTCAGTGTTAGTCTTATATCAACACAAAACCAAACTATAATAAGATTTAGATAAACAGATACTGTTCATTTCAACAAAATAAGGTGTACATACACTGTTTTTGTTTGTTTTTAAACAAAAATCTTCATTTCCAATAAAACCAATTGTCACTTCATTCGACACAGTACTACAGTAGTAGAATAAACAGGAAGTATTCGTGAACGTCGAGTCGACGGTTCTCTGGCGGACCTCGGAATAGAGTCATTCTTGTACATTTCTTCGTCCGTACCGTTCCCCTGTGAATCTGATGTTTGTGACTCTCAAATACTCCTCATAGACGAAACCAGTCCGTTTCGATGAGACGACTAGATCGAGATGTCTTTAGAACTCTGTGAACGAGGACGGTGTCATTTCGACGAGAACCACCCGTCACCACAATTTGACATATCGTCGGAGTCCTTCTCTTCCCTATAGATAGACAAGGACGGACACAATTCGTGAGAGACAACCACCACCGTGTTCGGTCCGTACCAAGGGACCTCAACACTGGGAGACTCGTAGGATCGGACGAGTGGTTGTGGTCGTGGTAGTAAGGGGTCATTTCGACATCATTGTTCCTTGAAAAGAAAAACACGATCGTCGACTTTCAATAGAGGGTCAACCGTTTCGGTAGCCAGATTCTGTGTTTTTGAATATCATTTACATTTGAATATTGATTTAAACTCAAAATAACGACAGTAGAGGGGACCGGACTTTGTTATAGTCCTAATTGTATCATAAAAGACTCTCATACGATAAAGAAAAAAAAAAAAAAATTTAAAATAAATAAATAAATAAATAAAATTTAAAATTTTAGAAATTAAGAATGTACGCAAGGGTTTGTACTTGGGGGGAAGGTGGAGGGAGGAGTATTGTAGAGAGACCCAATAGGGGTACGTGGTCGGGGTTCGTACGACATAGGACGCAGTCTGTATATGACCACTAAGTTAAGAAGGTACTATCATATGTACAATCTTACGGTAAGAGGGTTTAGTAGGGTGGGAGAGGGAGAGGGAGACTCAGGTTTCCAGGCAATATGTGTAGGCACAGAAAAAACGACAGAACGTATGTCCCAGTAGTAACGGTAGAAAGATTTAAGGTATATATACACAATCATATGACATAACCACAAAAAGAAAGACCGAATGAAGTGAGACATATTAGCCGAGGTCAAAGTAGGTAGAGTAGTCTTGACTAAGTTTACATAAGAAAAATTGCCGACTCATTATGAGGTAACACATATACATGGTGTCGAAAGAATAGGTAAGTAGACGACTACCTGTAGATCCAACAAAGGTACAGGACCGATAATATTTGTCACGACGCTACTTGTAACCCCATGTACACAGAGAAAGTTAAGACCAAAGGAACCACACATACGGGTCGCCACCCTAACGACCCAGTATTCCATCAAGATAAACGTTAAAAAATTCCTTAGAGGTGTGACAAGAGGTATCACCGACATGATCAAACGTAAGGGTGGTTGTCACATCCTCCCAAGGGAAAAGAGGTGTGGGAGAGGTCGTAAATAACGAACGTCTAAAAACCTAGCGTCGGTAAGACTGACCACACTTCACCATCTCATACGATAAAGAAGTAACAAAAAAATCCTGTATAATGGGACATATGGTAACCGAACACTTTAATAATATTTATGGTGTCGTTTGGACAAACACAATTTATGTTATGACCGTTTCCGTTAGTGTTAGAGACTGGTATTAAACAGAGGTTAGTTTCGTTGTCAGATGTTAGACAATAGAGGTTTGTTAATCCAGTCAAGTCAAGTCAACGTGTCAGCACAGGCTGAGAAACGTTGGGGTACTTAACATCGTGCGGCCCGGAGGGACAGGTAGTGGTTGAGGGTCTCAAGTGAGTTTGAGTACAGGTAGTTCAGCTACTACGGTAGGTCGGTAGAGTAGGAGACAGCAGGGGAAGAGGAGGACGGAGGTTAGGGAGGGTAGTAGTCAGAAAAGGTTACTCAGTCGAGAAGTGAACTCCACCGGTTTCATAACCTCAAAATCGAAATCGTAGTCAGGAAGGTTTCTTGTGGGTTCTAACTAGAGGAAATCTTACCTGACCAACCTAAAGGAGCGTCAGGTTCCCTGAGAGTTCTCAGAAGAGGTTGTGGTGTCAAGTTTTCGTAGTTAAGAAGTCACGAGTCGAAAGAAGTATCAGGTTGAGAGTGTAGGTGTGTACTGGTGACCTTTTTGGTATCGGAACTGATCTACCTGGAAACAACCGTTTCATTACAGAGACGAAGACTTATATAATAGATCCAACCAGTATTGAAAGGAAGGTTCCTCATTCGAAGAAAATTAAAGTACCGACGGTAGCGGTAGACGTCACTAAAACCTCGGGGGGTTTTATTTTAGACTGTGACAAAGGTGACAAAGGAGTAGATAAAGGGTACTTCACTACCCTGTTCTACGGTACTAGAATCAAAAGACTTACAACTCGAAATACGGTTGAAAAGGTGAGAGGAGAAAGTGAAAGTAGTTCTCCGAAAAATCAAGGAGAAGTGAAAGACGGTATTCCCACCAAAATGGTTGTTAATCATTAAACCGTATTCAGTGAACTACTGTTTTAGTGTTTCCAGTACACGAAGTCTATAAATATTATCCCATGAAATTTTAAATAACTCTTATATCTTAGGCGAGAGTAAGGAGAAGATAGTCTCAATAAAGTCTCAATTTCTGTTCAGTAAAATTTCTTTGTCAGATACAAGGAGTTTCTTAAAGGTTTCACGGAATGATAATTGATTTCTTACAAGTTCCATTTGATCGGACACAAATTGTTTTGAAGAAGAAACCTACACAAGTACCCCCACCCCGACGTAGAGTAATGTAAACTTTTACAAACTTTAATTTGATTAAGTTACTCTATCAAGGTATTTGTTTGTCTCTTTCGTAAATTGTTTTTCTTTTGGAGAAACTTGGAAGATGACACCTCGACTGAAGACTGAAGATATATTGAAGGTAAAGGTGACCAAGAATTATTCTAATCGACGTCCTAAATGATCATTTCCCGTTTCGGACAAGTTATTATAGGTTGACAAGTGTCACTTACACTTTACCAGGGTCTAACTTTGTAGATAAGTGTGAAGTCTGTCTGTGAAGAAGTTACGTTGTTACAAATAAGAATATCGAAAATTTTTCTACCACGACTCGAATTTTTTTCCCTATTCAGGAAACCTGTCAGAGAGAATATAGAGAGGAGATGTGACTAAAAAGAGTCTTTCGAGGTACCATAACTTTTATTTTATATTTTTACATCATGAAAAATTATACAAAAAGACTGTCTAAAAAAAAAAAGTAAAAGAAATGCCGATACATTAATTTGAATCTAAGTACTTCTTTCATTAAGTTCCACTTTTTCTAACTTTTTATAAGATTAGACAGAAATCTTGATACATTTACGAGTCGTATCTCTCAGGACAAACGACTTTAGTAATAAAATTATAACTGTACGATATGGTAATCATTACCGAAAAATTGTCGGATTTAAATTTTATGAGGATGAATACATCCTATTTATTTCCGTATATCTTTAAGACAGGAGTACGGTGAACAAGTAAACCATTAAATATTTGTCTTTTGGCCTTTATCAAGTTTTCAAAATTCATTCGGTGTGAAAACTTTTATTTTCATTCGACACAACTCAAAGTTTTTAGTTCATTTTAATAATATAATTCATTATTATTAATATATGATTTATGTAGAACTTTTTAGTAGATACTAGAACTGACCTAGTTCCTAATATCCTTGATAACCCTATTTAGATTTATGACTAAATTCTTTCTACTATGATAAAATAGTCCTAATTCAAGGAGTCCCTTTAGTGGTATAACACCAAACCAACTTCCCACAGGACAAATAACCTCTATGTACGATATTAATATGTACTTTTCCTCCACCCTCCCTCTCTCTTTTCGTTTACACCGTTTACGATTATTATCCAACTGACATTTTTTCCTATGTCATATTAAAATTAAAAGTTAAAAAAATGGTTTAATTCTCAAGTGATTTTGTCATAATCGACACAAGGAAATGGTTAAAAATTAAATAAATTAGTTACTATTCTAAGATTCCTTTTTGAGTTTCTCAAAACTAGTTGAGTTATAATGACTCAGTCCGTAAGTGAGCCGTGACCCCTATACCTCCATATAATATTACTCGGGACAGAAGACGATTGTATGTGAGACGATCCGTTATGTTTGTAATTTGTGTGGTTTATTAATTAAGACCTATAGTGTTATTCATCCTTTACTCATCACATTGTGCTACATAATTAGATCAACGGTCTCCTATCCTCCCGAAGGTGTTCTCTTACTGTAATTTCTACGTGACATATCACACTCTTCCTAATCTCCAATTACCCGAACCTGTTTCTTTCTTTCCTCTGGAGAAAGTCTCAACCACTCACGAGAATAAATACATGTTGACAACTAACAGTCAGTTCCTTGGACTGTTCTTTGGAAACTGGTTGTATTGAAAGGACCTGTATCATTCTAGAGACTCCTGACTTCTGTGTTTAATAGAACGACTCAATTTTTGGTATTTATCACGGATGACACCAGGTTCTGTATCATAAGTTATTTATAACAACTTATTTCAACGGATTAAAAGTATTTATCGTAACATTTTATTAGTTAGTTTTTAAAGTTATAGATAATATATATGATGTAATTTATAAAGATACATTATTGGAACATAACTAATGATCGTTGTGTTTTAAACACAAAATAATCTATACTCCTCAGATTTATTATAGTGAATTTTACTTCAGTCTGTCCATGCAACCATTTACTCTCTACCCTATCTCTCTTTCCTTAAATAAAATATTAATAAAATTAAGATGGACTACTTTGTCATCCACACAAGATAAACTTCGTCTAGTACATTTATCTATATATTACTTTTAATTTAAAAATTTATATGTAGTCCTTTTTTTATTTCATTTGTTTTATTCGTTTTTAATATCATTAATTGATCATGTATGATTAATTTAGAGATGAAGTTTTGTTTTTGTTTATGTTTTATTTCCGTAAGAAATTTTTTATGGGTAAAATAAACTGGGACAATTTATATAATTCATACTCAGTTATAGGAAGAGTGAGATCTGGGATTTTGGGTCACAATTTGATATTGCTGGGACATACGTTCTGTCCTTTTTTCTGTGTCTACACATATTGTCTGAAAACCTGAGTCTCCCTCTCCCTCTCCCACCCTACTAAACCCTCTTACCGTAAGATTGTACATATGATAGTGCATTCTTAACTTAGCGGTCAGATACAGACTGCGTCCTATGTCGTACGAACCCCGACCACGTACCCCTACTGGGTCTCTCTACAATACCCCTCCCTTCACCCTCCCCCCAAGTACAAACCCTTACGTACATTCTTAATTTCTAAAATTTTAAATTTTTTATTTTTTGATTTTTTTTTTTTTTTAAATTTTTTTTCTTATTTTTATTGTATTTAATATTTATGGGTTTTCGTATTTAGACGTGTTTTCATTTTGTTCTATAACTTTGATTAATAAAAAATTTAAAAAGTATAAAATTAAAAGTACATGTAAAACGGACACTTATCAAAAAGTAGGAAATCAGGGAACTAAACCGTTTATTCTCAAAGGTAAAAGTGAGGAGAAAATCTCGGTGGATTTAAAGACAGGGGTTTTGAAGACAAACAAAAAAAAAAAGGATCACTTTCCTCTTTAACAATCGATTTAATCTTAAAATAAATATACTATAATTTATAAAGGTAGAAGGGAGGTTACGGTGTCGTTCTACTAAGTTGAGAATAACTTGTTTGTCGTCAGAAACTCGACATTGGTTTTTATAACTCAACCAGTTTTTCAAACAAGTCCAAAAAGACATTGTAGAATGATTTTTGGGTGTACTCTATAAAGAAATTTTATTTTTCCTATAAAAAAACTTTTTATGAAAAAATTTTCTTTTCTTATAAATTCTTCCACTTACTACCGAATATTATCCATTTGTCGAACAAAGTTACCTTAAAAGGTGGAAGGTGGGACGTTGTTTAAACGTTACATTAGAATCTTTGAAACAGTTCAGAAACTTTATTTATTGTTACTTACCCTTTAATAATTTTAGGTTAAGTATACAAGATTCTTATTCAGTCGGGTTTGATAGGAGTAAAATTAAACACTATCACGATAATCGATCTTCTTATATCACTACGATGTCTGTGCATAGACACAACTTCCTTTTGTAAAAAAAGTATTACATAAAAGTGTACAAATGAAAACCATTAAGTAAAGTGTCTGAAAGTTCAATAGAACCTAAATTTAACTTCTTTATAACGAGGCACCGTCGTCTTAATCTACATAAGAATGGATCGAATTGTAGAAGTAGTGTCTACAAACGATGTAAAGAGAATGTTAAAGTTTTTTCAGATAGTAAACTTTAACTTGTAACGAAATGGAATACACCGAATCGTTCCGTCCTATTATACGGTCATAAACTCCCATTCCCCTCTTTTTCAGAAGAAAATCAAGTTTTGCTCTTTCTTAGAAAATTGTTAATCTTAGTACACTTGTCACCCTACCCTACAAAACTTTTCAGTTCTAGAGGATCAATATTTTCATCAGTCACTCTCGAAGAAGTTTTCCAATATCTTTAAAGACGAGATCCAATTTTAAAATTTGTTATATTCGAATTTTAATGAAGTAAAGTAACAGAACGAGATTCTTTCTTTTGGTTTGTTTCAAGGTGTTATATTTAGTGTGTAAACGTATATTCATGTGATGACTATAATTTTTAGTTGTGTGGTTAAATTTAGTTTATGTCATTAATAATTTCATTATTTATGATCTAAATACTATTTCCTTTTATTATTCAAATCTTGATTATGATTTAATCTTAAAATAAATATAGTTTAATTTATTAAGGTTCGACTTTTATAGACGATAGGATTTCAGTCCATAATCCTCAGACTTATGACACTGAATTTCACTTCAGTCTGTCTAATCATTAACCTTAACTACTTCATTTACCTTATCTGTTTAAGTGAAATATCAATAAAATTAAGATGACGTACGACAGTAAACTGTCTATACTGATGACTTCATCTCTTGTCAATTCATTAAAAGAATTTCTTTCTCAATTTTGTGTCTCTTCGACCATCAACGTCAAGTCATTTTGTCCTGGATTTCAAGTATCCAAAGGACATTATACTTCCCCGAGGTAGTTGTAGGAATGTACAGTACCCTCTATTGGTCTTAAAAGTAAAATTATCGTTGTTAGACGAACCCCTGTACTTTAATAAAAATTTTAAATTTTTATACTGACTATTATTTTTCATGTTTCATCTTTAACTGGTTTACGGTTACGTAATCCATTTGACATTAACGATACCTCTAGTCTTTACCCTCTGTAGTTTCATCCGTTCATACGAATGAAAAAAGTTATAGTTCTATTAAAATAAAAAATAAAGAAAATTCAAAAATAAAACATAACCTCATACCTGTTAATTGTTACACTATCAAAATCCACTTTACGTAAATGTACATAGGTAAGAGGGGGTTTGTGGGGAGGGTAGGTCGGACGGTATACTGTAACTCGTCTCAGGACACAGATATATCATCCAGTAACGACCAATAAGTAAAATTTATATCGTCACATGTGTACGGGTAGGGTTTGAGGGATTGGTAGGGAACGGGGGTTGGAGTTAGTATTCAAGTAAGAGATTCAGATACTCAGAGAAGGACAAAACATTCAAGTAAACATAGTAAATAACAATTTAAGGTGTATATTCCCTACAGTATGATATAAAGAGGAGACAGACTGAATGAGCCATACTGTCAGAGATCCACGTAGGTGTAACGACGTTTACTGTAATAAAGTAAGAAAAATTACCGACTCGTTATAAGGTAACGTACATACATGGTGAAGAAGAGATAGATAAGGAGACAGTTACCTGTAAATCCAACGAAGGTATAGAACCGATAATATTTACACTAAGTTACTTGTAACCCCACATACATAGGAAAGTCGAGTGTAAAAGGAGACCTATATACGGATCCTCACTCTAAGGTCCCAGTATACCACCGAGATAAAAATCAAAAAATTCCTTGGGGGTATGACAAGAGGTATCACCGACATGGTTAAATATAGGATAGTTGTCACATTCTCCTATAGGAAGAGAGGTGTAGGAGAGGTCGTGAATAAAAATCACCTAAAAAACTACTATTAGTAAGACCGACCATACTACACTATAGAGTAACATCAAAACTAAACGTAAAGAGATTATTAATCACTACAACTCGTAGAAAAGTACATGGAGAACCGGTAGATATACAGAAGAAACCTCTTTACAGATAAATCCAGAAGACGGATTAACAACTAACCCAACAATTGAAACTACGACAATTCGTAGTCCTTTATAAATATTTAAAACCTCTACTTAGAGAACAGGTAGTGTAGTAAACGTTTATAAAAGAGGGTTGGACAATAGAAAAGTAAAACAAATGTTTTTCAAAAAACACGTTTTTGAAAACCCAACTTCATCCAGGGTAAACAAATAAAAACAAAAATAAAGGTTACAAAACCCTCTACATAGGTTTTTTATGACGACACTAAATACAGACTCACAAGACGAATACAAAAAGAGGTCTCAGACCAGAATATAAATCCAAAAATTAATTGAAACTCGAATAAAAACGTATACCACAATTTCTCATTAGATTAAAGTAAAAAATGTACATCGACAAGACAAAAGACTCGTAGTAAACAACTTCTCTGAGAAAAAGGTTGTAACACATCAGAACGAAGGAAATAGTGTCTAATTGAATGGTACCCACGTTTTCGATGTCAGTAGTTTTGTTATACCATCACCGTGTTTTTATCTTTATATCAGTTACCTTGTCCTATCTTTCGGGTGTCATCTTTTTACAATTAGTTTTGTGGACGAACGTCCTAATGTCAAACTTGATGTAGTTACTAGATATCAAATATAAGTCTATAGTTTCGATCAATAATTAACTACACTAAAAATAATTTTTTTTTGTACAAGTCTCACCAGATAGATGATCGTCAATGAAAACTTAAGTTTACAAAGGACAACTTCTTCTCCTTTCATACTTTATATAATCGTTAAACCTCCTGTAAGTGTACGTGATCTATGGATTCAGTCATTTCCTCCGGTGAGTTTCAGTTACCCCGGTAATTGTTGAACAAATATGTACTAAGGTTCATACTTCACAAACTTCGTTTTCTCTTACAACTTTCTTTTACATACGAGAGAAATACGTAGTTCACGTAGAGGACGTAACCGTCCGTCTCAGAAAATGGTGACGTGGTGGACCTTTCGGGTCAGGATATTAATCCAGAGTTATAAAATCAATCGGACACGGGACCTTGACATTTATAGTGTTGACGAGCAGTCCAAAACGAAACAAATCAAAGAGGTTGAATACACTTTGTTTTTTTCAATCTCCTCCTGGTCTTGACCTATAAAGGAAAGGGAGTACAGTAAATCAGAGACTACTTTAGGAGATAACAAATTGGTAACCACTTTATCAAGTAGTGTTTCAGTCCCAAATAATCTTTATTATCTTACGAGACCTCAAAAAGATTTATAGGTGTTACGGTGTGTGTGGGGGCGAAAACGGTCTTCGTGTCCTCTGAAAAGAGGGTAAAAGTGATGTCTTAGATCAACTCGAGGTCCTCCATTTTGAGTCTTTTGAAAAGTCAGACACTCCTGACCCGGTAAAATCTCAAAACTTGAGTAGTTGAACGAGTATGACATGAGGGTCGGTAAACAGTTATTGATCAAATCCAATCATTTTTTTACAAATCCAAAAGGATGAGACTACGTGTAAGGGTGGTTCCAAAGACAAGTACCCTAAGATGGACCCATTTAAGACTAAGAGAATATATCTACTTAAATTATTTATTTATATCCACATAAATTTATTTCTAGCTGCATAAATGGATAGATAGAAAGGTTAAACCCCACAATTGTCAAACGGGATGCTGTAATTAAGAAACTTTCTAGATTTTAATAAACAGAATAAGATTTCCTCTAGTCAGGACCCACAAGAAACCTTCCTGACTACGATTTCGACTTTGAGGGTTATGAAACCGGTGGAGTACGCTTCTCAACTGAGTAACCTTTTCTGAGACTACGACCCTCCCTAACCCCCGTCCTCCTCTTCCCCTGTTGTCTCCTACTCTACCGTCCTACCGTAGTGGTTGAGCTACCTGTTCTCAAACCCACTTGAGGTTCTCAACCACTACCTGTCCCTCCGGACCGCACGACACAAAGTACCCCAGTGTTTCTCAGCCTGTACTGACTCGCTGACTTGACTTGACTTCAAACAAATCGGAAAAAAAAAGAAAATTAACAACACATCATTTTCACTACTAAAAGTTCGTTTTACCTGGTCTTTAGTCTTTGGAGTTCGTAAGAAGAAGTGTTTAAACTACATTTTAGAATGCGTTAAGTGATGAACAAGATAATAACAGAATATCTGCCAACTGAACGGAATTAAAGGTATACGGACAGAACTGAAGAATCTCATAGAGTACCTACGTCTACACGTACTTACGTATGTGTATACTAGTGTAGAATTCATCTTTCTGTCCGTTTGTTCCGTTGTATCCTTTTCTCTTCCTTCTCACTCATCCGTTTCGAACCCTGTCACCTCCGTTTTATTTTAAACGGTGTAAGTGACTCCTGTCTCACTGATACACACCCACATATTGGGACTTATGTGTGTGTGTGTGTGTACGTGTGTGTACTCTTAAATAATTCCTCTTTAATATTATCTTTACGATTGAGTACTTTCTTTATTTGATAATATTTCTGTAAATATATATACACGTACACATGATTCAACGAGGTCAGCACAGGTAGAGAAACGGTGGGGTTCCTGGTAGCGGGAGGTCCGAAGAGACAGGTACCCTAAAAGGTCCGTTCTTATAATCTCACCCAACGGTAAGAGAAGAGGTCTCCTAGAAGGGTTACGTCTCTAGCTTGAGTCCAGAGGACGTAATGTTCGTCTACGAAATGGTAGACTGGGTAGTTCTTTCGCGGTATACATATACACACCCACACATGCACACACACACATACATATGTGTGTATACGTATAAATATATAGACTTTTAGAATCTTTTAATTTTTATATAAATTTATCTTTATTTGTTTTTTCTGATTCACTGACGTAAGTGGTTTCATAAAGTCCTTTTCCTTTCAATGTAATGTCTTAGTTCTTGTCAGATGATTTATTATGTAGACCGACAGACTGTAAAACTGTGAATTTAGAAAGAGTAAGGATTCTAAACTTAAATTGTGAGATTTTACAACTCCATTACTATATATTGTAAGTTCTCAGAATATTTCTTACTAATTTTACGTATTCTGTAAGTCCTTGACCATCCAATTTTTTGGGTCTCAGTTTACATCTACATATACATTGATTTGATTTTTATGAAGTTTTCAAAATTAATGTAATCCTAACTTATTATTTCAAGATAATAGACGATGAATATTAAATGTGTTATTTAAGATAAAGTTCAGAATACACAAGTAATATATAAATTTTCGTATAATAAGTAACAACATGGAATATTAAAAAATACGCAATTCACTATCCTGTCCGAAGGGTCCACGAGTTTGTTTCTTATACGGACGTTTCATCCTCCGGACACAAGTTAGGGACCCAGTCCTTCTAGGGGACTTCTTCCTTTACCGATGGGTGACCTCTTAAGGTACCTGTCTTCTCGGACCTTCCGATGTTAGGTACCCTAGAGTCTCAGTCTCTGATTGTTCCTTATTCTGTTATATGAAAATATTAAATTTTGTATGTAAGTTATTCTTTCGTGATTGTTATTATCGTAAATATTATTTTTAGTTTATACTGTCCTTTTTGATTTATGGTTTAATTGTAGAATCGTAAATGTCACTTTCTATTTATGACAATCTGTTACTCATCCACCTCTGACTTTGTTAAGTGTTCCCGACTAAAGTATAAGGGTGTTTTGGAATCGTGACAATAGATTAAAAGGACATACTGTGTTAACGGGAGTTAAACTTTCCCTGTACCCGGATCGAAAATCAGGTTTCTCTACGACCCCTTTACAGAACCTCTTGTCTAATTTCACATCCATACACAAAGATGGGATTTACGAGACAAGGAACCGTTGTATTTTGATACCAGGAAAATCATCGAATGCTACGGTTAGTCACTACATCTGATAGACAGACTTCAAGTCGGTTTTCGACTAGAGTGATTGGATAGATCCGAACGATTGTTGACTTTCTCTAAAACAGAGTATGAACATGACGGGTGTTTCCGACTAGGAAAAACTCACTTTTGGAACTTCAAGTCGACTTTGATATTTTGAACAGGTTTGTTTCTTTATTGACTACAGCGGTTCTTGACCCGTTAAATTAGAAACAGTGGAGTGGTAGTCTTATGGTTAAAGACCTGAGGAAATAAAAGAGAAGACACTAACTGTGTTTGGTATGACAGTTATCTACATGTCAAGAACCACTTCTCTATTACTACTTCAGTGTCCTCCTACTTTGTATAGAACGATTACGTAAAGACGACAAAATCATAGAGAAACAACTTCTTCTCATTTAGATTACAATTTCACTGTTCAGTAGTGCTAATAATATAAACAAAAATGTCTGGGTCTTTTTTTCTTGGATGAAAATGAATCTTTTCGTTTCCTAGTTTATGAATGAACGGTTTTTGTCTATGTCTCTCTTTTCAACACAGGGTAAACTTACATTGGTATCCTTTACCGTCCCAAGGAATGTATGTCTTTCACTTTGACTTTCAACGAGCCAAGACAGGTTGAGACACTGGGGCACTTGATGTCAGGTACCTTAAGAGGTCCGGTCTTATGACCTCACCCATCGGAAAGGGAAGAGGTCCCCTAGAAGGGTTGGGTCCCTACCTTGGGTCCAGAGGGAGTAACGTCCACCTATGAAATGGTCGACTCGGTGTTCCCTTGGGGAATGTGTGTCTTCATGACATATTTCACTTTCACAATCAGAGAGTAAGTACAGGCTGAGTAACACTGGGGTGCCTGACCCCGACCGGTCACCTTAAGAAGTCCGTTCTTATGACCTCACCCTTCAGTAAAGGAAGAGGTTCCCTAGAAGAACTGAGTCCCTAGCTTAGACTCAGAGGGAGTAACGTCCGTCTAAGAAATAGTAGACTCGGTGGTCGCTTCGGGACACATGTTAAACAATTTAAGTAAAGTAACCCACTACTTACTTTTATGAAATGGGTTTTCTTGACGGATTAATGTTCTGTTAAAGAAATTTGAAATTTCTCTAAAATAACTGGTATGACGGAGGTATTTTCTTAAGGTTTAATAAAGAACTGTACTATCGACCTCACTCGGGTTAGTTTAGATTTTATCTAGTATAATAGTGACAGAACGAGGTGTCACGAGAGGTACTCTGCGTATCGATATATAAGAGATACCTCAGGGTCATGAAACCGATGGACTACATTTCTTCGATGGGTAACCTTTTCTGGACTACGATACTTTCTGACTACCGTCCTCCTTCTCCTCCGTTGTCTTCTACTCTACCAACCTACCGTAGTAGTAGTGTTTCCTGTACTCAGACTCGTTTGAGGTCCTCTATCACTTCCTGCCCCTTCGGACCACACGTCGACAAGTACCGTAACGTTTCTCTACCTGTACTGAAGCACTCACTTGTTGTTACCTCCTGTACCGAGGTACACTACACCTTAGGATGGAGAGTCTGGTTTAGGTCAGGACGTGTAGAGTGACTGAGTGAGTAGAAAAATGATAAAGATAGTCTAGGAGTTACGAGACTGGAGTCCCTAAACGTTCCGAGAAGGAAGGTGTGTCTAATGTGTATTAAATGAAGGAGAGAAAAAAGTCAATAAATGAGTTAAAGGTGAAAGGACCTCTCCTAAAGTATTTAGGACTGTGACTCAAATTGGATTTGAGACAATCAGGGTTGAGAGATAAAGGAGGAAGACGAAATAATAAAAAAGGTATGATCGATACAAGTTAGTAAATATCAACTAATCATGAATAAACAGATCAAATAACGGACAGATACGATCCCTACCCTTTTGATACCACGTGTCTGGGTCAGACCGGGAGGTAGACGAAAACATTTATTCTAAAATAACCTTGTCCTGAATATATACATAGGAGAGACCAAGGAAAACGTAAGGTTAACCTCTCTATTTATTAACACTGTCTCCGGTGTGACGGATGTTTCAGATTTGATAAAGATGTCTTTATTTTATAAAGATATCTTTACAAACGATTAGGGACGAGATAGGATTGTTTAGGACTAAACAGGATTAGAGACCAGTTAGGATTGTCCCTTAGGACCGTACGAAGTCAGGTACCCAGCGTTTCTCATCCCGTACTAACTCGTTGACTTGTTGTCGTAGGATTGTTTCTCTTTTGAGGTATTCTCGTTTTGAAAATAAGCATCGAAAGTAATAATAAAGATGACGAATGATAATGGGACCGTGTATCATTTACGAGTTATATATAAACAACTGACTTACTTATTCGAGACAATTTAGTTTAGCGTTACAATATTTTTAAGTAGGACAAAATCTTTCTACCGATTAACAACTATTTAGGATATTACACTAAACATTTAGAGTATCCTGATATTTTATAAAGTTTCTTATATTTTTAAAAGTGGATAATAAGAATACAGTTAAGTCCTCCTTTCACATAAAATTTTCAACAAACGTAGTGTTAATGTCAAAGAGTTGTCATTAGTGTATAAGAGAATAACGAGAGATTAATGATGACTCTTTCGGCTAATACAAGGTAACACAAGATTTCATCGAAATTGAACGACCTAACGAATAGTTATATTGGTCGACAAGTTGTCATCTGGGTCACTACTGCTATAAAAATTAACGAAAAAGCAAACCGATTCATTCAAGTCTACCAGTGATTAATCAAGACAGTACGTCTCTATCAAAACAATACTTGTTACGTTAGTCACAAAGTAACTTTTCTGTTGACAGGATTTTAGTTGTGACGAATTAATAGGGATACTTAAGTAGGAGTTAAAGAAATAAACAATATCGACAGTACTCATTCCACTGTCCTTAATTCGTTTTGAGGTCAAAATTTCGTACGAAGGTGGTCACGTATATTACTAAGAAGTAAAAGTGGATGAATCTTCGTAAGTTGACTTTGTTCAGTATTTCTGAATAACGGAATAAATCCGTTACGAAACCTCGTTGTGTTTAATATCATTTGATATTCTATGACTTTAATTTTATAAAATCGAAATATGGTGGATGGTATATGAAATATGGCGAATGGTATCAAAACCTGTGTGGGTACACGTTTAAGGAACTTCAATTAAGTGAAACCTTTCATTTCTAAGAAGGGATGGATTGTCTTATTTTAATTTTTTTTTTTTTTTTTGTTTTTTTTTGGATCGGTCTTATCTTTTTTTCACCTATTACCGTGTTTTACTTAGTTTTGTTTATGAAAAATATTATAAAAAATACGTTACGAGAAATTAACAATGAAATGACTCCAAAAAAATCATCTTGTGACAGAACGACATATTTCGTATCTTTTCTTAAGTTTTTAATTTTTCTTTTTAGAGTTATATGTAATACGGAGTTTTTTGTAAACAAGGAGAATAAAAAAGTAAAAAGAATCGTAAAGATAAGAATGTCCTAGTTGTTGTTGTAGTTTTTTGACCATTTCTGTTTAAAGTTAAACATATAAAATCTCTTCCATAACTATATACGGAAAGGCTCTGACTCTATGTTTGGATTCGAAGGATAGACTACAAAGTAAAATAAGTTGTAAAAGGGAACGGAACAGTGTTTCGTTAAAGTTCTTAAGAAGTTGTGGTTACTGGGTCAAAAATAATATGTATAAGGGTACTCTAATTTTTTTTAGTATCGATTCACAATCAGTAATAATATGTCTCTCTATTAAAGAACCTAGTGTCAATACATTTCAATTTATGTAAATAAGACTTCAGTTTTAGTTTCTGACACAAAGAAGGTGATAATTTGTGTATCGAAACATAAAAAGTAACTCTTGTAGTAATTGTATATGAGGGAAAGAGAAGTAGTTGAAATATGTAGAAAAATGTAGATTATATGAGAGGTTTTGTAAGATAAAATAATGGACTTTAATTTTATTAAAATACAATAACGTTTATAATACTATAAAGAGAAAATTATATAAAATGTTTACCTTAAACTACACTCTACATTGATTGTAACTGATATTCGAATTTAGATGGGGAGGTCTTTTTATCAATTTTTTATAAATAAGTTCAAGATCCCTTTAAACCTAAAAATACAACGTGTCCAAAAGGAGTATAACCGGTAAAGGATTCGAACCTTGTTCGTTTCGTTATTAGGTTTTTCATGTCGTCTCTTATCGACATAACCCCAGACACTCGACTTGTCTTTAAAGTCTCTAGTGTGTTAGTAGTCTGTAGTTTATTATTGATCTTTCTGTCCTCCGTAAATCACTTCCGTTAAAAACACCAAGAAAAAACGAAACAAAGACTGTTAAGTTTGAAGAACAAGACCGATCTCAAGTCTAAATAACATCCTTATTACCGTTTTTGTTCTAGGTGGATTTACTTCATTTTTAGTTCTGGACTGTCCTTGTTTAAATTAAAATAATGTCTTGTTCCGTAATAAAATCTCTTTAATCACCGAAAACTCAAAAAGAGTGTCGAAACTTAGTCAATGTCGTCTGCTGGTAAGTGGTAAATAAATAATAGTTTAAAAAGAGGATATCTTTTGATCCCAGTATTGTACTTAAAAATACATTTAGTCAATTCAAGTCAAGTCAGCGAGTCAGTACAGACTGAGAAACACTGGGGTACTTAGTGTCGTGCGGTCCGGAGGAACAGGTAGTGGTTGAGGGATGTAAGTGAGTCTGAGTGTAGGTAGCTCAGGCACTACGGTAGGTCGGTAGAGTAGGAGCCAACAGGGGAAGAGGAGGACGGGGGTTAGGGAGGGTCGTAGTCTCGGAAAAGGTTACTGAGTAGAGAAGAGTACTCCACAGGTTTCGTGACCTCGAAGTCGAAATCGTAGTAAGGAAGGTTTCTTTAGGGTCCCAACTAGAGGAAGTCTTACCTGACCAACCTGGAGGAACGTCAGGTTCCCTGGGAGTTCTCGGAAGTGGTTGTGGTGTCAAGTTTGTGTAGTTAAGAAGCCACGAGTCGGAGGAAGTGTCAGGTTGAAAGTGTAGGTATGTGCTGGTGTCCTTTTTGGTATCGGAACTGATCTGCCTGGAATAAACCGTTTCATTACAGAGACGAAAACTTATATGATAGATCCAACCAGTATTGAAAAGAATTTTCCTCATTCGCAGAAAATTAAAGTACCGACGTCAGTTGTAGACGTCACTAAAACCTCGGGGGTTTTCTATTTGAGACTGTGACAAAGGTGACAAAGGGGTAGATAAAGGGTACTTCACTACCGTGGTCTACGGTACTAGAAGCAAAAGACTTACAACTCGAAATTCGGTTGAAAAAGCGAGAGGAGAAAGTAAAAGTAGTTCTCCGAAAAATCGAGGAGAAGTGAAAGACGGTATTCCCACCACAGTAGACGTATAGACTCCAATAACTGTAAAAAGGGTCCTTAGAACTAAGGTCGAACACAAAGAAGGTCAGGTCGCAAAGAGTACTACATGAGACGTATATTCAATTTATACGGGAGTTTTAGGTAGACGACGACGACGACGATTCAGCGAAGTCAGGACAGACTGGGACACACTGGGGTATTTACCGTCGGGTGGTCAGAGGGGACAGGGACCCTAAGAGGTCGGTTGTTGTGACCTCACCCAACGGCAAAGGAAGAGGTTACGTACTTTAACTTTTCACTTTCAATCCAGCGAATCGGCTAAGGGTAAGAATCACTGGGGTACCTGGTGTCGGATGGTCCATGGAGGCAGGTACCATAAAAGGTACGTTCTCGTGACCTCACCCTACGGTAACGGAAGAGACTTTTTAGGTAGAAATAACAACTTTTATCGTCCTAAGGGAAAATTTACGTACTTATTATAAGGACACACACACACACACACACACACACACACACACACACACACATACTTTGTCTGTCTCAAACAAATAGGTAAGTAAGTTGGTCGATACTGTGAATCCAACAAAAGTAAATAACGGATAACAGTCATTATTACTGTTATATCACTTGTTCCTGGTCCGTCTATCGAGAAGTTTTGTCACTAAACTAAATAAACCTATATGTGTGTTTTCACCTAACGATCTAGTGTACCATCAAGACGAAGTTGAAAAAACTCTTTTAAGATATGACAAAAGGTGCTTCTCATTTGGTTAAATGTAAGGATGATTGTTCCTTGTTTCTACGGGATAAAGTACATAGAAACAGTCTTAAACAATAGAGAATAAGAAAACATTACCGGTAAGATGTTGCACTCAACTATAGAGGAACACCAAAACTAAACGTAAAGAACTACTAATCACTACAACTTATCAATAAGTACATGAGAAACCGATAAACATACAGAAGAATTTTTTACAAAAGTCAAGTCAAGTCAAGTCAGCGAGTCAGTACAGACTGAGAAACGCTGGGGTACTTAGCATCGTACGGTCCGGAGGGACAGGTAGTGGTCGAGGGCCTCAAGTAAGTCTGAGTATAGGTCTGAGTATAGGTAGCTCAGTCACTACGGTAGGTCGGTAGAGTAGGAGAAAGCTGGGGAAGAGGAGGACGGGGGTTGGAAGGGTCGTAGCTTCAGAAAAGGTTACTCAGTTGAGAAGCGTACTCCACCGGTTTCATGACCTCAAAGTCGAAATCGTAGTAATCAGTCCAGAAAATAGGTGAAAATTTAACTTAAAAAAAGAGATAACTTAACATATCCAAGAAATATTTAAAACCTATAATTGAGAAATAGTCTATTAAATAAACATTAATAAAAGAGGGTAGGACATGAAAAGGAAAGTAACTCAACTAAGAAAGAGAACAATACGTCTTCGAAAAATCAAACTTCATTAGGGTAAACGATTAAAAGTGAAAATAACAAACATAAAAATTACAACATAGACTTTCTAATACCACTTCTCGAAAAAGGAATACAAAAGAAGATCTTCAAAATACCAAAGTCCAAATTCAAAAATCAAGTTAAACTCAATTAAAAACTCACCATAGTCTATTCCTATGTTTAAATAAGAAAAGGTACACCAAAAGGTCAAAAAGGTTGTCGTAAATAACATAACTTCTCCGATAGTAAATGGGTAACTCATGAGAACCGAGGGAACATCTTATAATCAACGAGTATACACACCCCAATTAAAGACCCGAGAGTTAAGACAAAGTAATCAGACACACATAAATAAAAATACGTATTAAACTTTAGTCTTTTACACTGTGAAGGTCCAAACAAATAGAAAGAGTTCTAATGAGACCGAAATGTCCTAGAAAACACCAAGATATGTTTAAAATTCTAACGAGAATGAAAATTTTATCATTAACCTTGATACTATCCATAACACAACTTAGGAATAGTATTAACGTTCTACCGAAACCCCTCGCACTCTTAAAATTGTTATAATTAAGAAGGTCAGGTACTTGTCCTCGATACAAAGGTCACTACCCACATAAGAAATTGAGTCTACTATAAAACAACCTTCTTAAAACAACCTAATACAAAGTGAATGTTTTACAACGTAATTCTGGTGACTTTGACAAAAGGACTTAAGGAGACGACACTCAAGTTAGTACGTTATAAGTGAGAGTAAGAGAGTACTCAGGTGAAAGGGTAGAGATCTCATCAGTGGCTAGGGGACGATATGTGTAACTGGAATACCGTCTAGTAGGTTAGAAAGGTACCCTTTAAAACGGACACATTAAAGTAAATTGGGGAATTTGTTAAAGGTACAAAGGACGACTCAAAGACTCACGATATGACGATAATTACGAAAGGGAGAAAGTCTACAGTTTAATTTAAATCCTCAGAAGTAGAAGTAATTTACAAGATTATTCTATAAAATAATACAAAGTGTTTATTTTTAAATACTTTCTTTGATATTAAAAGGATTCTGACATAGTGTATTTATTCCTGAACTAAAAGAAGTTCACACCTTCTGTCGATTCGTAAGGTCCGTTTCACCAAAGTATTCAGATGGTGTAAAATAGACAATAAAGGTTGATATAGAGTTTAGAAAAGTCGAGATTTGTATCCATTCGGAAGTGTTTAAATAAAACCAACTCTATTATCTAGATCCTCTATGTCCATGGTATTGTCAATAAGGAACTTAACACCGAATACTGTTAAAAACGTCCGTTTTATAATTTTATTATAGTGTAGTCTTTGAATAAGTAGTCGAGATAATGAGTCCGTCGAAACACCGTATTCTTCGTCCTATCGTATTCCCGTCTCTAATTTACTTTAGTTACATTATATTTGAACTAAGAAGGGTTTTACTTTTGTTTTCATAAAGAAAAAATAAATACCGAAGAATAACGGGTTTAATCTAATACTACTAGTAATTTCTAACGGAGTAGATATAAATAAGATACTACAAGGGTACTGTGAAGATTAAAACAGGAAACGTTAATCTGAATTACCACCCATCGAGAGTATTCTTTTGAGACCATTGGATACAAGTCGACCCCAGAAGGGTCTGGGGTGGATGAAAGTATAGAATTAATAAGTTTACCTTATAAAGTCCTTGTAATGTCACATTATACGGACATCTCTCTCGGTTTTTCGAGATATTGGTTTATATATATATGGTCTAACGGGACTAAATCAAAAATTGTGATATAGTTACCTTTGTCAGAGACTTAACTACACTCTTCCTAAGTCATTCTACAAAATACCTTTTAATCTTATTTACCTATAGATGAGGGGTACTAGTTTATGTGTCAAATTTATTATTATACTTTTATTATTCTTATTATACTTTTATCATTCTTATTATTCTCTTTCGGGAATTGTTTACTAAGACTACGGTATCCCTCGGTCTTAAATTTAAACAAATGAATCTAATAAAAAAAAATGTCATAGAGTCTTTTTCTTATACACTATTTTGACTACACGAACCACGAGATACATCGTATGTGCCGAATATAAAAACGATTTAATAAAATAAATATATAAAGAATGAATACATGGTATTGATGTTTGAAGTTAAGGATCAACTTTAAGTTATTTATGTATACCTGAGTTAGTTACGTAGTACAAATGTTATGAATAACCAGTAAACTTTGTCCAATTCTGTATAGTAGAAAAAGACAAGGTCGGGTAATGGATCGTAAAAGGAAAAGATGGAGAGATCAGTGTATCTTTCTTGTGTCTCTTTTCACACAGTAAACGTTTTTTTCATGAACCACTTTCTGAACTACTTTGTCATTCTCGTCTTACACTTTCTTGATAGGAAATAATCTCATTTACAGAAAACCGACCAACGATGGGACCGACTCAATGGACCCTGAATAGAACGGTAGTCTCTTAATTCTAAGTCTCCTAAGGTTATGACCATACCGAAACAACGTCTTTTTATAGTTTCCTTTGATTCCAAAAAATTCATAACCTTTAGTGAATTTGGTAAAGATACGTAAAAGACGTACCTGGTAACTCAGACTGATAGACTTATTCTTAGAACGTAAATAAAGGACAATTGTTTTACTGATATGGGTTCGGTCGTTCAGAGAGATCCGAATCAAAGAAACAGACGTTTTGTCACTGTGTAGGACATCGACGATATTTCCAATTTACTCTACATTTTACGGGTTCGAGACACAGACATTGTATTGTGAGTTATTTATAATCAATACGAGTAATGTTAATTAAATTGAATCAAAAGGTGAAAGAGGTAAAATACGGTGTTCTCTTAATGTTACCCCAAACCTCGAATTCGTGAACGGTCTTTATTATCAAAGTAAAGTAATTTACATAGGAGACAAATAAATAGAAAGGATAATAGATTTTTCTACAGTTCTTTGACGACTGTTATAGACACAAACACTTAGGACCCTTGCTTCATTTATAGTCATTGAGATTGTCACGAAATTCGTGATACTTTATATGATAAGTTTGAATATGTGTCCAATTCTGTTCCGGAGTAAAAATAATTAGGTATATGTCCGGAACAATATATATCTAGATATTCTATTCAAGTACTTCTATCGAAAACGAGATTATACTAATCTTCTGACTTAACTGTGTACACACGAATCAATGAGTTAGTACAGAGTGTGAGACGCTGACATACCTGACGTGGACGGTTTGCATAGGTAGTCTGAGGAGACAAGTACTTTAAAAAGTCCGTTCTTATGACCTCATCAAACGGTAAAGGATGAGGTCCCCTTGAAGGGCTGGGTCCCCAGTTTAGGTACAGAGGACGAAACCGTCCGGCTAAATAATGGTGACACGGTGGACCCTTCGGGACCCTTTATGACGTTCTGAAGATAATGATCCTGAAATTTCCCTCCCCATACGTAATAATAAACAACATGAATATATGAATGTATAATAAAAACAAAAAGTTTTTTATAAACGTATAAACGCTGACTTGACTTGACTTATATATTTTACTTTTTTCAAATCAAAATTGTATTTGTACTCGAAAGATAAGAAAGTTGATAACATAATAGTAAGAATTCATTATTTTGTTTTATTAATCGTGGTGACGGTGTCGAGTTCTTGATGACGTATTTAATTTATTATGTTGGTACAATTTAACACCTTTTTTCGTTGGCTCTAAAAATCACCTGTTTCCAAATAATACCACTTTGATAACCCTTAAACGTTATTACTTTTTCGAAGGGATTTCGAAAGACGACTAGATAACCTTACGTTTCTATTTACAAAGACACTAAATATTACGACCCGTATCTATAACTTATTGTAGAGTTCTATGATCTCGACTTATTTTGGAGGTCCAAAGTAAACCACTGAAAAATTAGAGGAAACTCTTTTCCTTTTGAACGTAGAAATTTAATACTGAAAAGACTAGTTTTATCATCTTTAATTCTCGAAACCATACTCAATCGACACTCTATAAAAAAAGTATCGGACGTTAAGTATACCACCGTTTCTCAGTCTGTGCTGACTCGCTGACATGACTTGACTTGACTTGACTTCCTGTTGTATCCCTGTCTGGTTATGGGTTTAGAGGACTCACTTTCTTTACGGTTTTATGGTTGTTTATGTCACCTTTTCGTTACGGTTCCACACCTTTGTTTCTTGGTGTTAGTTTGTTAAACCTGACACTCTAACCCAGAAAATTATATGGGTCGTCTCCCTTTTATCTATACCCCCCTGTGAGATAGTCCTCCGGTCCCTCATAACAATGATAGTAGTAATAAATTTCTACGAAACTCGTAGTTATTTCCTGATTTACAATATTTTTTACTAATCTGGGTTAAGTACGGATGAACCGTGAGTTAATCTGTGTAGTCTCTCCAGAGAAGTCTTATGAGTTACTTTAGAGGTATAAATCTTGATATAGTCTTTTTCGGACCCTAATTATGTGAACTACTCAATCGACAATTTTTTAACTACGAAAACTTGACACCATAACTTCTTCTGAGAACTCTCAGGGAACCTGACGTTCCTCTAGTTTGGTCAGGTAAGACTTTCTCTAGTTGGGACCCTAAAGAAACCTTCCTTACTACGATTTCGACTTTGAGGACCGGTGGAGTACGCTTCTCAACTGAGTAACCTTTTCTGAGACTACGACTCTCCCTAACTCCCGTCCTCCTCTTCCCCTGCTGGGTCCTACTCTGCCGACCTACCGTAGAGACTGAGCTACCTACACTCAGACTCACTTGAGGCCCTCTACCACTACCTGTCCCTCCGGACCGCACGACGTCAAGTACCCCAACGTTTCTCAACCTGTGTTGACTCGTTGACTTGACTTGATTTTTTGAAGTATTTTACATGAATTTACCTTGTTATCCACTTGTTAGATCGTGAAACCATACTTAATGAATAGCATCATATACACATTGATGATCTTAAGTCACAGTAAAATATTTTTATTTATTAATATATTGTTATATATTATTAATATAAGGAAAAATATATCATCGATTATATAACCCTCTGATTTCTGACTTTTGTCTGTAATACTTCACTTAACTCAGTCTTTCTCTTTCTATTTGCGACATAATATAGTGAATAATATTGTGAATATGAACCTTATGTTTTTTGGGTTTGAGTATTTTAGTTTCTCACCTTGATCTCTGGACCCTCACCCGCTTGACCCCTCTACAACGAAGTCAAGTCAACGAGTCAGCATTGGTTGAGAAACACTGGGGTACCCGACGTCGTGCGGTCCAGAGGGACAGGTAGTGGTTGAGACCCTCAAATGAGTTTGAGTACAGGTAACTCAACCACTACAGTAGGTCGGCAGAGTAAGAGACTACAGTAGGGGAAGAGGAGGGCGGAAGTTAGAAAGGGCCGTAATCACAGAAAAGTTTACTCAGTCAAGAAACTTAGTCCACCGGTTTCATAACCTTCAAGTCGAAGTCGTCCCCATGTTTAAACGTATATATATTCAGGACCTCTAGATTACGTGTCGTTGGTATGTCATAATATTTGAAGTTTCAACGATTCTCTAGTTAAAATTAACAAGTGTTGTGTGTTTATTTCTTAATACACTATATTATCTCCATAATCGATTACCCTACATATGATATTGTATCCACATAGTTTAGATGTATAACACATGGAATTTGAATATGTTACAATATATAGTTAATATAGAGTCTTTTATCTAAAAATTTTTCTTCTCCTACGTTGTGACTTATACCTCCTTATATCCTGAGTAGATTTTCCATCCGTGTAAAGACTTCAGGGTGAATCTTTAGATCATCTGAACTTTTTATTTGGATCTTACCAAACCTTAACAACCATTATTAATAAACACCAGTAAGAAGACATGAAATTTAAGTAAGTCTATATAGTCGGTCTATGTAAATGTCTATCGTGACTTCGTAGATAACAACTCCGTTACTTAGTAATTACATGTAGAACTCTTTGGTTATATAACCATATTCTAATGATTCTTTTTAGTGAGTCTGGTCAATGTAACTATCGATGTATTCATAATTTTTTATTTTAGATTTAATTTGTATATAAATAAGAAACGGAATTCGACCCGAATAAAAATATTTGTTTATTATGACGTACCGGTGGTTAGCCATTATCAAAGTATTCGTGAAACCATAGTTACTTCCTATAAAGTCGTAAGATACTACATCTTAGGTTCAAAATATCTCTCAAAAGACTGGGATGGTTATGTTGATTCGGTAGTACCTTAAAATTTACAAAGGTCGGTTGATGGTTTTATGGTTTTATTTTGGTTAGAAGGGTTTTACAGTACCCTTCTAAAAGGAAGAAGTAAAGAGTTGTATAATAATAAACGAGAAAAACGATTCTGTTAAAGAAATGGAAAATGTGAGATCGACATAATAAAACTATAGTTTCATAAACATGGAGTTACATTTATTTTAAATTTTACATTCACTTCGTCTACAATTATCATAAATCATAAAAATACGGTTTAAAGGTCTTACAGACGATATCGTTATAAATTCATCCTTTTAAATGTTGTATACTTGTTGAAACATATTGAATGGGGATTCACTACTCATAAAATGTATCTCCACTTCTGCTACCTATGAACCTAGTTTGACATAACCGAAGCTTAGACCGTACTGTCAAATTACCAATCACGTGTCGGAACTACATTTACTTTACAAAAAACTCTCGTCCTAAAATAAGTAATAATGAGAAATCACTACGATAAGTGTTATACTTATATTAAACGAAAGGAACACGAAAGTTGTATATAGTCGGACCCCTGTAACAAGTTCATACTATGGTGGTTTGGCAAAATATTATGATTTTAATCATGACGACGAGTCTCTTTTTTTAAAGGTATATGAGGTACTTCTTTATACTGGACAAACTCTTAATTTTCGAAAGGAGTACTGACAGACATTATTCGTTTAAGTTTACGACCATAGAACTTCTCTAAAAAAATAAACTAAACGAGCACACTACGACGTCAATCAAAAATTTTTCTTTTCTTAAGAGAATTAAACAATTATTAAAATAGGAGCGGTGTTTTGTCAATACACAAAAGGAAAGTTATTTTAACAGACTAAACCAAACCTATTAATTTACATATCGAAAATACACACTACGTACTATAAGTTTCCTCCCTAAAGAAAGACGATTCAACACCAGAGTAGAACTTTGATATTATCTTTGCATCATAGAAACTTCAGTCACTGTTCACCCCTAACAAACGGGGTCTTTTAAGATGGAAAAAGTATGACAAATGAACGTATAAACTCATTTACAAAAAGAGAAAATCTTCGTTTTCGGTTTACTAACTATACTAGTTTAATACCGTTTTTTCGCGGTGTCTTGAAAGAGTTTCTAAAGATATTTGCTTTACTTTACAGGTATAAATTATACTTATAACTTCAATTTATAAAAACTTTATAATTCATATGAATATAGTCTATAACCTTCGTAACATAAATATAAATTATAATCTAGTAATTTTACTCGTAAAATAGTAAGTTGTATTCGAATTTTTTATCTTTAGACATCTGATTCTTGACTCTCTAGTAATCATTCGTAACAGTTTTAGGTTTAATCACCATTCAAGGTTCCTTGGTTCTTTATGGAGTAAGTAAAGACGAAAATTTTGAACTAAAGTCTTGAACAAAGATCGAGAGAAAGGAAGATTAAAGAACAAAATATAAGAATTAATCTGAATGAAATTCACGATAGTGTGAAAAAGATTCTTAGGTAGAGTCTGATTGAAACACTCAACATATTACCACTTTTAAAAGACGTAAAAAGTAATAGTAAAGGATACATATAATTTAATATATTGACAAAATCAACATAGGTAGAGAATCGCTGGGATACCTGATATCGGGTTGTCCGAGGAGACAGGTATCTTAAGAGGTCTATTCTTATAACCCCTCCCACCGGTAAGGAAGAGATCCCGTAGAAGGGTTGACTCCCTAGTTTGGACCCAGAGGACGTGACGTTCGCATAAGAAATGGTAGACTCCGTGGTCTCTTGGGATATAGAGATATTAAATATGATATACAGATATAACAGTCGTTTCATGTTAGACTCCTAGTTTAGATTCGGTATTGGACACATATATTTAGTGTTCGACTCTTGTAAAATATAATATTTACCAACTTTTATTTGGTTTTCCCCTAACTGTAAATGTTTAGAATTTTTAATATATTTCAAGTTTAAAGTTACAGGTGATTATTTTAAAATAACCCTGTGTCAGTGTATATAAAGGAAAAATAACAAAAATGTAACATTGGTACCTCAGCTTGTCAACACTGTTTCTTTTACACTGAGTGTTTGGGATTTGTAAAAAAAAAAGACCTGAAGAGTTTTTTTTTTAAGACATGTTTGGTGACCAGATGTCGTGTCAAGTTAAGTCAAGTCAAGTCAGCGAGTCAGCACAGGCTGAGAAGTGCTGGGGTACTTAGCGTCGTGCGGTCCGGAGGGACAGGTAGTGGTTGAGGGCCTCAAGTGAGTCTGAGTGCAGGTAGCTCAGTCACTACGGTAGGTCGGTAGAGTAGGAGACAGCAGGGGAAGAGTAGGACGGGGGTTAGGGAGGGTCGTAGTCTCAGAAAAGGTTACTCAGTTGAGAAGCGTACTCCACCGTTTTCATGACCTCAAAGTCGAAATCGTAGTAAGGAAGGTTTCTTTAGGGTCCCAACTAGAGGAAGGCTTACCTGACCAACCTAGAGGAACGTCAGGTTCCCTGAGAGTTCTCAGAAGAGGTTGTGGTGTAAAGTTTTCGTAGTCAAGAAGCCACGAGTCGGAAGAAGTTTCAGGTTGAGAGTGTAGGTATGTACTGGTGACCTTTTTGGTATCGGAACTGATCTGCCTGGAATCAGTCGTGTCATTACAGAGACGAAAACTTATACGATAGATCCAACCAGTATTGAAAAGAAGGTTCCTCATTCGCAGAAAAGTAAAGTACCGACGTTGGTGGTAGACGTCACTAAAACCTCGGGGGTTTTATTTCAGACTGTGACGAAGGTGACAAAGGGGTAGATAAAGGGTACTTTACTTCCCTGGCCTACGGTACTAGAAGTAAAAGACTTACAACTCGAAATTCGGTTGAAAAAGAGAGAGGAGAAAGTGAGAGTAGTTCTCCGAAAAATCAAGGAGAAGTGAAAGACGGTATTCCCACCACAGTAGACGTATAGACTCCAACAACTATAAAGAGGGTCGTTAGAACTAAGGTCGAACACAAAGAAGGTCAGGTCGCAAAGAGTACTACATGAGATGTATATTCAATTTATTCGTCCCACTGTTATATGTCGGAACTGCATGAGGAAAAGGATAAACCTTGGTCAGACAACAATAAACACGGAGATAGGTCACTTCCACTTGAGTCAGTACAGGTTGAGAAACACTGGGGTACCAGACATCGGACGATGCGAGGAGATAGGTACCTTAAGAGGTCCGTTCTTATGACCTCACCCATCGGTAAGGGAAGAGGTCTCCTAGAAGGGTTAGGTCCCTAGTTTGGATCCAGAGGACGTAACGTCCACCTGACAAATGATAGACTCGGTGGTCCATTCGGGTTCTTATGACCTCACCCATTGGATAGGGAAGAGGAAGAGGTCTCCTAGAAGGGTTGGGTCCTTAGATTGACCACAGAAGACGTAATCCGCCTAAGAGATGGTCGACTCGATGAAGTTTGTTTATCATGTATTTTAGAGTAGTCCCTATGTGACCAATAATTTTTCATACACGGTTTTATTTCATTTAGTCCCGTTAACTCTTATCCACTTAAAATTTCTGACTGAATGTGTGCAATAAGATCCGGATCATTTAGGAGAAGTTACGACCTATTTCATACATATAATTTACACTGAACACATTATAAAAAACGAAATTCCACTTTTTCCGGACTCCTATTGTACGTGTTGTACATTGATACCAACTATTATGACATAACTTTTCTTTCACTTTAATTTTCAGTGAGTCAGTGCAGGTTGAGAACACTCAGGTCAGCTGACATGGGACGGTTCGAGGAGACAGGTACCTTAAGAGGTCCGGTCTTATGACCTCACCTCTAGGCAGGGGATATATGATGTCTGATATCAACTATTGTGACATAATACATTAACTTTAAACGATTTTCTCATCTTGAGTATACAAGAGTGGTTTTTTTTTTTTTTTCTCCCTTATTCTTCTATTTATTCACTCCACTACGTATACTATTAATTGATCAACCCCTTTTTTGGAGAGTGTTATATATGTGGTATATAATTTAGGAGTGTTCCATACGAAATTTACAGAATGTTAAAATAAACGGTAAATATGGAGTCATTTCAACTTTTTTTTAGTAAAGAGGTATAACCTCATAAAATCTTTTTATATTTGAAAGATAAAACTGAACAATTGGTTTCTTTTTAATATCCAACATAACTCATATTTGATTAACGATTTTAGAGATTAAAAAGGGAATTTAATTGTAATAATAAAGAAACCCACTGTAAATCTTTTCTTAAGTGCATGAAAAAAAAGAGACACTAAACGCGAGATTACTTAAGTCCCTTGTAAAAAACGAAAACAAAAAGATGTTCCCTTGTTAAATATCTCATCCTCTTTGGGTTCTCTGAAAAAAGAATTGAATCTATTTTTTACACAACAAAATGTCTTTTACAACGAGTAGATAGAGATTTTACTAACGAAACAGTATCTGTGGGTTCTATGACAGAGGAGAGCTACAAAGACAATTTAAATATTTCTTATACAGGCGTTCATCGTCGACATACAAAAACTTTGTACCTACGGTTATAGCAACTTATACTCACTACTGACAGTATTAGTCTACCGTGAGACCTCTAACAGTTTCTATGATGTGAAAGTAGTTTGTTCTACTCATTACAAAATGGTATTTATCACAATTACACTAATTATCATAAAGAGGTCATCAATCCGAAATCTGTCTTTTTAGATCCTAAGACTAATCTATTTATCCAACGGGAAAAACTTACATAATAATGTATATACTTAAATATATTGGTGTAGATATGAGAAGGAGTGACAAATTTTAAGTTTCAACTTAAAGTTGGATAAAAAAAATTACTTATATAAAATTAAGATGATTTTACAATTATTAAATTGTTTTAATACAACCTTCAACTGGTACACATTTTCTTGTACTCCGGACCTCTCTTGTCATATATCTCGATTCTTACACACTGGCACAACAAGTTTCGTAAATATCAAATCAGATAATTTTCAAGTGTTATTCTCATTTTCAACTCTCCTTAAAAACATTCAATTGTCTTTCTTTATTACTAATCTTTAAAAATATAAGATCGTTCCTTCCAGTTACCCCGAAGGATCCACCACGATCGCCACTAGACGGACAGTCATATACGGTCTTTGTACCCAAGTCAGGGACCCAACCCTTCTGGGGGATCTCATCCTTCACCGTTGGTGAAGTCATAAAGACAGACTTCTTGAGTATCTGTCGTCCTCAGTCCACCCGATGTTCGATACCCCGGTGTCTCAGTCCGTACTGACTTACTTACTCGGGTCACTTCCAGTTATTTTAGAACGTAATTTTGAATGAATACCGAAGTACTTAAGAGTTATATCTAGAGTGTATATACTTTCTCGTACGTTCTATCGGTTAGCGTTTTTACTTTATACCTCTTTCGACCAAAGATCAAATGTGTATTTTCCAGACCCTTTACGTCACTATAAGTTTAGTTATTAAGTGGTAACAACGTTACAGAAAGACCAATGTCTCTTACCTAAGATACTTTGCTTACTTATCACTTTAAATATTGATAATTCTGTTCTTCTACCTTAGGGAGTTATTTCGTAGTTCAATATCCAACAATCTTTCGAATTATTAACTTTTAATAGATATAAACTTGTAATTGTCAATATCAAAACTGACTTCCTACCAGTCCCGGTTATCGTTAATAAGATCCGAAAACGGATCGTTTATTGGACCGTCACTATCTTTCTCTAGTACTTGTACTTCGTACATTATATACGATATAATATCTGTGTGTAAATATATAACTATATTTAATCTTACATAATAATATATGTTATTAAATATAAATATAACATATATACCGTATATCTTATGTGTAGGATACGTATCAAAATGTATAATGTATCTTAAATGTATAATATGAATCCTGTCTAATAGGGACATAGAGGAAGGAGAAAAGAGTCAATGAAGGTAAATTTTCTGTTATAAAGGTTTTAAGACAAGTCAAAAAAAAAAAAAAAAAAAAGGTATAATAAGTACCTTCGACAGGACTTGAACCCATATTGAGGAACCAGAGATCGTATGTGTGTACGTGGAGGGGGGTGTATATTATTATGATTTACACGTTTTGATCGGACTTGATTACCTCTTCCGTTACCGTGGGGTAAGGTGATGAGAACGGACCTTTTAGGGTACCTGTTTCCTCGGACCACCCGAAGTCAGGTACCCCATCGACTCTCAACCTGTGTTGAGTCACTGAAGTGAAAGTCAAAAGTGAAAGTACGTGACCTCTTCCTTTACCGTCGGCTGAGGTCACAAGAACGGACCTCTTAGGGTCCCTGCCGCCTCGGACCACCCGACAGTAGATACCCCAGTGTTTCAGTCTGTGTTGACTTCGCTGTATCGTTGTCGTCGTCGTCGGACTTGATTTTGTGATCATAGTGTACTCATTAAATTCTCAGTAAAAAGACAAAGTATTAGTTTTGATAAGTCCATTTATACCGAAGAGAAAAATTCATTAGTCAAGTCAAGATGTAAAATCAAATCCTTTTCATATGAGTTGTCAATCAAGATACCGTTTTACAAAGTTAGTCTGATACCCTCTTTTAATAAGAATCTGAGACACCCCACGTCTTTTGGTGATCTGTCTTTTTACACGAAAGGTTTCACAAACTTACGGTCATCTTACAACTGAGTGCAGGTAGCTCAGTCACTACGGTAGGTCAGTAGAGTAGGAGACAGCAGGGGAAGTGGAGGACAGGGGTTAGGGAGGGTCGTAGCCTCAGAAAAGGTTACTCAGTTGAGAAGCGTACTCCACCTGTTTCATGACCTCAAAGTCGAAATCGTAGTAAGGAAGGTTTCTTTAGGGTCCCGACTAGAGGAAGTCTTACCTGACCAACCTAGAGGAACGTCAGGTTCCCTGAGAGTTCTCAGAAGAGGTTGTGGTGTCAAGTTTTCGTAGTTAAGAAGTCACGAGTCGAAAGAAGTGTCAGGTTGAGAGTGTAGGTATGTACTGGTGTCCTTTTTGGTATCGGAACTGATCTGTCTGGAATAAGCCGTTTCATTACAGAGACGAAAACTTATACGACAGATCCAACCAGTATTGAAAAGAAGGTTCCTTATTCGTAGAAAATTAAAGTACCGACGTCAGTGGTAGACGTCACTAAAACCTCGGGTTTTCTATTTCAGACTGTGACAGAGGTGATAAAGGGGTAGATAAAGGGTACTTCACTACCCAGACCTACGGTACTAGAAGCAAAAGACTTACAACTCGAAATTCAGTTGAAAAAGTGAGAGGAGAAAGTGAAAGTAGTTCTCCGAAAAATCGAGGAGAAGTGAAAGACGGTATTCCCACCACAGTAGACGTATAGACTCCAACAACTATAAAGAGGGCCGTTAGAACTAAGGTCGAACACAAAGAAAGTCAGGTCGCAAAGAGTACTACATGAGACGTATCTTCAATTTATTCGTCCCACTGTTATATGTCGGAATTGCATGAGGAAAAGGATAAACTTTGGTTAGACAACAAGATACAGGTAAAGATTGACAACGAAGGACTGGACGTATGTCTAAAGAGTTCTCCGTCCCGTCCACCAGACCATAAGGGTAGTGAAAGTCTTAAAAGGTGTCGAATAACAGTGTGTCAGTTTCCGAAACCGTATCAGTTATTTCCTCTTTATCTACAAAAAGACCTTGAGAGAACGAAAAAGGTACTAGGTCACCTACAACCGTTAAACTAGAGACCAAGGAGACGGAAAAGATTTTGGTCGAACTTGTAGTCCTTCAAGTACCAAGTACATAACGACTTCGGACCAAACCTCTTAAAACTCGTAATAAAATGATCGCACACTCTACTCACGTTAACACACCATCAAACTCGTAAGAAACCGTAACGGAAAGAAACCCTAACCTTACTTTTGACTGGAAAAGGTCAGGACACCGGTGACGACTCCAAAGGTTTAAACGACCGTATAACTCACGTTGTGAAAGTGTCGTAGTAGAAAATCCTAAACTTTATCGAGGTGACCTTAAGGTAGTGAAGGTGATCGAAACCAGCATCACTACGAAAGATTCCGGGTGAACTGAAGTGTAAGGTCCTACAGACCGAGATCTACTCACTAGTGTGGTAGTACTAATAGACCCAACACTTCTAAAAAAAACATGTCAAGAAGGTACATAAGAACGGTGAAGAAGAATTATAGAAGACGAAGACAATCCAGGTATGGTGAAGACAGGAAATAGCTCGGGTAGAAACGTACTTTACAAGGGAACCATAGAGATTAAAAGAACTTCTCTAGAGATCACAAATGGTAAGACAAGAAAAGGAGATAAAGAAACGTAACTAGTGACTTTTATAAAATCGATGAGATTATCTACACGTTACTATGGAGTAAAATTGACTTTCAAGGGATTACTACCCTTCGAGGTATACTACCCCTCGTGAAAAGGTATAAGAATAAACATAGAAACATAGAAGAAACCACTCCATAGAGAAGGACATAAAATAAGTAATAAATTAACCCGAGAAACAAAAGAATGACGACTTAAAATTTTCAATGAAATAATAAAATCTCTCAGTAATCAGGATAATGAAATAGTATTCGAATTTAATAGGTAAATTGTTAATTTTATTATGATTTTCGTGAAGTCTTAGTTATATAAATACTTTAAAGATCGTTTTATATATAAACGTTTGACGACCCGTGTCTAGAAGGATAAAGAATTAAAAAAGTCCAATCTCACGGTTCAACATCCAATATTGTTTAACTTTTATAAATACAAAGATATTTAAATTCTTAGATAATTCATTGATTAATAAATACTTTAGTTAATACTTAATGAACAAGTTTTCCGATTAAGATTGAGTCGTACACCAAAGAAGAAAGTTATGGTATCTCGATCAAGAGACATTGTCACGACATAACACCTGTGGTCCCCGACTTACACTCTTAGTTCTCTCGGCATTGGAAACTTGGGTAAGTTGTTTAAAATTAATTACCGGAACATCTACAAATAAGGACACAATCTGTCTTTCCCGGGTTTCCACTTAGTCGTTACCTGTAAGACAATTTATCTTCTGGTTTTTTTTTTTTTTTTTTTTCTCCCTAATTCGTATTTGAATTTTATTATTCAACTACTTAAAAATTCTTGAAATGAGTTCATACTTGACGGGGTTATGTTATAACATCTCGTCAATAGGAGGTCAATTTCGTTTGTTTGTTTACTTGACAAAATACTTCAGTTGTATCCTATATCAATGTATTTCTTACAAGTTTGATGACATTTAACACGAGGAAAGAGTACCATAGTTTAAATACAAGTTTTAGGAAGTTCGATCCGAAGTCGTCATCCACTTGGCTCTTGAAGTCTACATTTTCAACCTAAATCTTTTTCTTCTCCTTTGTCTCTTGTTTAACGTTGAAAGCAACCTAGGACCTCTTTCGTTCCCTTAAGGTCTTTTTGAAGACGAAGTAACTGACGTAAATTCGTAAACTGACACACCTAGAGTGTTTGGCACCTTTTAAGAATTTCTGTACCCGTATGGTTGGTCTGGTAGAATGAACAGAGGACTCTTTGGACATATATCTAGTTCTTCATTTCAATCTTGACCTTTAACTTGTTGACTGACCAAGGTTTAATCCTTTCCTCTTACTGTTCCGACATATAACAGTGAGACGAATAATAAATTGAATATGAGTCTCACTTTCACTTTCAGTTCAGCGAGTCAGGACATCCTGAGAAACGCTGGGGTACCTGACATCGGATAGTCCGAGGAGGCAGGTACCCTAAAAGGTTCGTTCTCACGACCTCACCTAACGGTAAAGGAAGAGGTCCCCTAGAAGGGTTTGGTCCTTAGCTTGGGCCCAGAGGGCGTAACGTCCGTTTGCGAAATATACGTCGCATATAGTACGATTTATGTTCCGACTTACTTAGTGTTCGACCTTAGTTCTAACGGACCTTTTTTGTAGTTGTTGGAGTCTATCCGTTTATAATAGTGAGACTACCGTCTTTCCCTTCTCCTTCCTTTCTCAGAAAACTACTCCCTCTCTCTCTTCTCATTTTTTCGACCAAACTTCGAGTTGTAAGTTTTTGATTATAGTACCGTAGTCCAGGGTAGTGAAGTGACGTTTATCTACCCCTTTCTCTTCGTCATTGTCTAAAAGATAAGAACCCTAGGTTTTAGTGACGTCTCTCAATTCACTGATGTCGGTACTTTCATTTTCTGTAAACGAGGAACTTTCATTTAGATACTGTTTGGATCTGTCACATAATTTTTCGTCTTTTACTGTAAAACGACTGGTTCCAGGGATATCAGTTTCGATAGCAAAAAGGTCATCAGTACATACCTACACTCTCAACCTAGTGTTTCGTCCGACTGGTGACTTCTTACAAAAACTTAACACCACAACCTCTTTTGAGAACTCTTACGGAACCTGATGTTTCTCTTGTTTAGTTAGGATTTCCCTTAGTTGCGACTTATAAGTAACCTTCCTGGCTACTATTTCGACTTCGAGATTATGAAACCGATGGACTACACTTCTCGGATGAGTAACCTTTTCAGGGACTCCGACCCTTTTAATTCCGTTTTCCTCTTCCCCCGTTGTCTTTTACTCTACTAATCTATTGTAGTGACTAAGTTACCTGTGTTTAAACTCGTTTGAGACCCTCCATCACCCGAAGGGTCTACCCTGTCACTATTTCTTAGGTGGACAACTACGTTCTCTGTGTTCTCTGTACCCAAACTAGGGATATAGTCCTTCTATAGGATTTGATCTTTTACCGTTGGGTAAGGTTATAAAAACGGACCTTTTAAAGTACCCGTCTCCTCGGACCGTCCGAAATCAGGTACCACGGTGTTTCTCAACCTGTGTTAAATATCTGACTTGTTGTTTTCTGATAAGGAGGGTTTGGAATATTAGAATAGTAGTTCCTAGTTCTCCCTCTTAGTTTTCAGACGGTGAGGACGGTAAATTGTGTTGGAGTCGTAGGATGGTCAGAATTTGAGTAATGTTGAATAGAATAATACAGGAAATAAGGAGTAATATAACCAACCGTGTTCTTGTGAGTCAAAGGTTCTAATTGACGGTACAGAGAGTGAGTATACGTACAGGGACATTAGGAGTAAGGTAGTGAAAGATTAAGTAGTTTTAGAAAGTACTGTGGAAGCATGTAATAGTCTTATTGGAGGATATAAGACTAGAGGAGACTTGGAAAGGAAGTAAAAGTACGAGATTTAAGTACGAGATTAGACAGAAGGGAAGTGTTTGAAACAAATGGTTTTTCATTACTAATAAAAAGGAGTGTGTCAAAACTACAACGTCTCGGACCTCTCCCTCGTATACCTACGGAAAGAAAGTGAGGTGAAAATCCGGTAAGAAAAGAGTAAGGTCTGTGAAAATCAAAACACACATACTGTGTGACAGAGAGTTACGATAAAAGAGTGTTGACTCATCAGTATGGACGAGTAAAGATCACTAAAAAATCGAAGACTTAGTGTCGATGAGAGGGGTCATGACGTGGAACTAAAAAATTTGACAAAAGTATATGTATACTTTTTGTTATATGTCTACTATGAAGATTATGTGACCTAAGAGTCCATACACTTGAGTAAAGGGGAATAATCGAGTAGAGAGACAAATCGATTCGTGAGAAAGATTATTAACGTCTGGAATGTTACTATTTTTGTATGTTTATACTTAATATTCATCCATTTTGAAGAGACCCTTTCATTTTTTTTTTTTTTTGAACTAGACATCTTAAATAAAGACCATATGGTTAACAGGTCAGTACCAACTAAAATTTCATGATTACTAAAACGTGTGCCACCACAATAGTGAGTGGATCTCGGTCTGTAGGATCTTACACTCCAGTTCACCCGCAATCCTTCATAGTTATTCTTGTTTCTATGACCTCCACTACCTTAAGGTCAACTCGATAAAGTTTAGGATTTTCTACTACGACACTTTCACAACGTGAGTTATACGGTCGTTTAAACCTTTGGAGTCGTCACCGGTGTCCTGACCCTTTCCTGTCAAAGGTAAGGTTAGGGTTTCTTTCCGTTACGGTTTCTTACGAATTTGATGGTGTGTTAATGTGAGTAGAGTGTACGATCATTTCATTACAAGTTTTAAGAAGTTCGGTCCGAAATCGTTATGTACTTGGTACTTGAAGGTCTACAAGTTCGCCCAAAATCTTTTCCGTCTCCTTGGTCTCTAATTTAACGGTTGTAGGCTACCTAGTACCTTTTTCGTTCTCTCAAGGTCTCTTTGTAGATAAAGAGGAAATAACTGATACGGTTTCGGAAACTGACACACCTAGTGTTATTTGACACCTTTTAAAACTTTCACTACTCTTATGGTCTGGTGGACTGGACGGAGAACTTTTTGGACATACGTCCAGTCCTTCGTTGTCAATCTTCACCTGTACCTTATTGCCTGACAAAGGTTTATCCTTTTCCTCATGCAGTTCCGACATATAACAGTGGGACGAATAAATTGAAGATACGTCTCATGTAGTACTCTTTACGACCCGACCTCCTTCGTGTTCGACCTTAGTTCTAACGGTCCTCTTTATATTTATTGGAGTCTGTACGTCTACTGTGGTGGGAATACCGTCTTTCACTTCTTCTTGATTTATCGGAGAACTACTTTCACTTTCTCCTCTCACTTTTTCAACTGAATTTCGAGTTGTAAGTCTTTCGATTCTAGTACCGTAAACCAGGGTAGTGAAGTACCGTTTATTTGCCCCTTTGTCACCTTTGGTACTCTCTGAAATAAGACCCCCCGAGGTTTTAGTGACGTCTACCACTAACATCGGTACTTTAATTTTCTGCGAAAGAGGAACCTTCCTTTCAATACTGGTTGGATCTGTCGTATAATTTTTCGTCCCTGTAAACCTCTGTAAAGAGGTTTCTTCTGTATGTCTACCGATTGTTTGCGAACTTTTCTGCGAGTTGTAGTGAGTAATAGTCTCTTTACGTTTAGTTCTGGTGTTACTCCATGGTAAAGTGTGGTCAGTCTTACCGACGCTAGGTTTTCAGATGTTCGTTACTTAGGACCTCTCCCACACCTCTTTTCCCTTGGGAGGATGTGACAACCACCCTTACGTTTGATCATGTCGGTGATACCTCTTGTCACACCTCTAAGGAATTTTTTGATGTTTATCTTGACGGAATACTGGGTCGTTAGGGTGATGACCCGTATGTGTGGTTCCTTTGGTCTTAACTTTCTCTGTGTACATGGGGTTACAAGTAGCATCGTGACAAATATTATCGGTTCTGTACCTTCCTTGGATCTACAGGTAGTCGTCTACTTACCTATTCTTTCGTCACCATGTATATGTGTTACCTCATAATGAGTCGGTAATTTTTCTTATGTAAACTTAGTCAAGATTACTCCACCTACTTTGACCTCGGCTAATATGTCTCTCTTCATTCGGTCTTTCTTTTTGTGGTTATGTCATATGATTGTGTATGTATACCTTAAATCTTTCTACCATTACTATTGGGACATACGCTCTGTCGTCTTCTCTACGTCTACATTTATTGTCTGAAAACCTGAGACACCCTCTCCCTCTCCCACCCTACTAAACTATCTTACCGTAACTTTGTATATATGATAGTACATTCTTTACTTAACGATCAGATCCAAGTTATGTCCTATGTCCTACGAACCCCGACCACGTGACCCTACTGGGTCTCTCTACTATACCCCTCCCACCACCCTCCCCCCAAGTTCCAACCCTTGAGTACATGTGGACACCACCCAAGTACAGATTAAAAAAAAAATTATTTTTTACTTATTTTTCGTCCCTGTAACGACTGTTTCCGGAAAGATCCTTCCGATACCAATACATACCTACACTCTCAACCTGACACTTCTTTCGACTCACGGTTTATTAACTACGAAAACTTGACATCACAACCTCTTCTGAGAATTCTCAGGGAACCTGACGTTCCTCTAGGTTGGTCAGGTAGGATTTCCTCTAGTCAAGACCAACAAGTAACCTCCTGACTACAACTTCGACTTTGAGGTTATGAAACCGGTGGACTATATTTCTCAACTGAGGAAACTTTTCTGGGACTAAGACCCTTTCTAACTCCTGTCCTACTCTTCATCTGCTGTCTCCTACTTTGCCAACCTACCGTAGTGGCGGATTTACCTGTACCCAAACCCACACGAGGTCCTCAACCACAACCTGTTCCTTCGGACCCTACAACGTCGAGTACCCCAACGTTGTTCAGTCCTTACTGACTCGCTGACTTGACTTGACTTGATAAAAAGTTGGCGGAATTTTTTTTTTGGGTTTTATAATTTGTTAACCGATGATGTTTGTTTGACATCGAACTTATTGTGTTGTGACATCGGTATAATTTACAATATGATGAAAGAGTAGTGAAGGAGGACAAATGGAGTAAATGAAACCATGGGGTTTGAGTAGTGAGACAACCCTATAAGTCATATAAATACAGTGGTAGGAAAGTAACAAGGGATAAGGAATTGTACGTAGAAAAAATAAATAGTTAATAATCAGAAATAAGGTAAATTGACTAATCGTAAACTGTAACGGGTAATTAGTGAAGGAGAACGAAATATTTGAAGGAAGTGATCCAAAGGTTCCATTGTGTGATGAAGATAATAAATAAAACAGTAATGGTTAGATTAAAAAGGAGGAAATAGATGAAATGAATATAGAATAGAAGAGTTGAAGAATCAAACCTTATGGTATCCTTGATCCGGAAGGTAGAGTAGAGATTTAAAAGTCAAAGAACAACTATACTAGATAAGGGTATCTAAATTTATGAAAGATATACAGTTTCTAAACGTTTTTTAAAAGGGGTCCGATCAATACAGGAGGGTTTAGATAAGAATATCCAGTGATGGATGAATAGTATAAGATATTTAAAAGAGTCTGTATGATTCTATGTAAATTTATATTATTGAAAAATCTTTGATTTAAGGACTGAGTTCAATTTAAGAAAGAATGACAGATCAGGTTTCAGGAATCACAATACGTACTGAAGTAACTAGATGTAGGTATAGGTTTAAGTAGTCCTCTGGTATTAACGAGATAGATGTTATGTAAGTGTAAGTAGAGAGGATAGTAGTAATTGTGAAGAAAGAGAGTCTTGATTACATCGTAGTAGTGGGTAAACAGGTCATAATATAATTATACAACAGTACGAGACATATCACGAATAATTTATCGTGTACAAGTGACTCACTTCTTTGTTTATTCTCACTCATAAGTCAATAAGAACGGATGAACAGACATTTTTGAACATTGTAAAGTAACAAACTGTCTTTTCAAGAGTCTTTTAAAAACTTGGACTATATAGGTTGAAAGAGGTCTTTTAAATGTTGATGAAAGAACGGTAACAAGAGAACAACGGTGACAAATAAGGGAGTTTGTTTGGTTTCTCGTCTTAGAGGTGGTAAGAACACTTTCCCTTTTGTTGAAGAGTCAAAGAGTGTTTGAAAAGTCTTGGAATGTGATGAATGTACTTTTAAAAATTTTAAAGGTCAAGTAGAGTTTTGAGTTTAATAAAAAGTTTACGGAATAAAAAGGACCAGGAAGAGGGAGAAGTATTTCGAAAAGTAATGAAATAAAAAAACAGAGGAAAAACGGGATTATAACGACTTATAAGATAAAGAGTGACGGGAGTATAATTTGAGGTAAAACGTTAGGACAGTCTATCTCTTTTATTAAAAGTAAATAAAGAAAAAACGTGGTATTGTTTCAGTAAAAAGGTTTGAGTTTTAACCAAATATTTTGAAATTATCAAGGACTATGAAATTTCATAAACCATCCGTTAGTCATATACTCTAATATCTCAATTTACGGTTATATACTTCCCTCCTGTTACAGTTTGGGTTCTTTTTCTGTTTCTTCCTTTTAACCCCCGTAGTTTGATCTCTCATCTTTGTTTGTAATAGGACTGGACTGAATCTTCTATTATTTTCGCGAACATATTTTAGGCGATTGAGGTGTATTAAGAGTAGAGATTCCTACTTCTTCACTACTCTTCATTGAATTGAGACAGTTCGTACCATTTTCTTCAACTTATCAAGGAATATTTCCTTTCTAAATGCTTCTGAGACCCAAAAGAAGTCCTGGTTTGCCAAACTTACTATGAGAGTCCCTAGTCTATAGTTGATGTCCCTATATACAGTGAAAGTAACATAAAAAAAGGAGATATTTTAATAATGTAGAGGATACGAAAGGATATATGAAAGTTACCCATAAACAGTCTTATTCTCTTTGAGAGAGTGCCTTTACGTTCGGAATAAATACTATTATTTTTACACCTTGTCATGTTTGTTTTGAGCAAAAGGAGGTTCTTTCTTTTTACTAAGTTAGTAAGAAATTTAGTAAGTGATTCCCGACGCAACATGATAAAAAGGGGATCGTTATAAGGGGACACAATCACCCAATCAGGTTTTATGTGATGTTTCTTACGTGATCTCTCAGATAATTTTCCATGTCATCGTGGTAACCACACACCTTTTACTTAATAGTTGTTTTAGCCCGACCTCTATATGGTATAGATAATAAATGAGGAACCAATGTCTTAAAGAAAAAAAAAAACCAATGTCTTATGAAAAACCACTAACACACTGTCAACAATAAAAAGAAGTAAATAACTGTACCCCCTTTATTTTAAATCTAATTATAATTTTGGTATAAAATCCTTTTATCATGTGTACTTGTAATTTTTACAGTTCAATCACGTTTGTGATTGTACGTAGTTGAAACCTCCTTACACACATTTGATGAAAGTTCTATACAAAACAAACCTACAAACAACGAAATAAAAAAATATCAAACAAAGGGACTAAGTAGTTGTGCAAACCGTACCAAAGGAGTCATGAGATAAAAAGTTAACGGTATTACACAGGAAACACTAAAAGAAATGGAGTAATTGAAATGAACAGGAAAGATTTAGACAGAAGTGAGTATATATATTGTATAAATCACGAATAATCGATTCTGTAAATTTTTATGAAAAAATTTTCTTTAGTAACGATAAACCTGAAATAAAAGGGATCTAAAAGAAATTCTATGTATAAAATTTTTGTAAATAACAAAACCGATAAATAACTATAGAAATTTTTATGGAAGTGGAATGTCAAAGGAAATATATAAATACGATGTATACTGACAATGGAAACAGACAACTCCTATAATATATACTAAAATAAAAATTATGAAATAATTTTACAACTATAATTGTTAATTTTCAAACGAACCGTAACTAATATGTTGTTTATAAACACTTTACGGATTATGTAAAGTACATTAAACGTTTGAGACACTATGTCTTTACTTTTTCTGACTAATTTAGGAACGAAACTTCCTCGAGTATAAGATCCCCATGTCCTCGTAGTCTCCACGTATACTATTATTCGTATTTTAATTTACGTCTGTTTTATAAAGACTTCATAAAATCCTTCTTAATCTCGTACCATGATCGTATCTTTCATAGACACCTTCTTTGAGAGTCTCTTCGTTCCGGTCCCTCTTACTCCGTATAACGTATTTCAAACAATTCAAAACTCCATTTGACCCTTAAATTTTTAAGGGTACGTATTCCTGTTTTGTTTAAATACCCTTTCAAAACTAATAAAAAGGAAAGAGTTGTTCCCACTGTTAGTACAGACTTACTTCAATTCGGAACTGGACCATCTTTACTGTCCGCGACTTTGGTCCTTCGTATTTGAGGGACTTTGACCTAACACAAGCCATACAAATTTTTGAACAAGTTAGCGATTCAACACAGACTGAGAAAAGTTGGAGTACTTGAAATCGTACTGTTTGAAGGGACAGATAGAGATAGAGGGTCTCAAACTATTTTGAATACATTTTTGATCATTCTTCCGGTTTATACACCTGTTCTCCCTAGTTCGTCTATCACCATTGTCTACTCTAGTTTCTCTAACGATCCTTTGTCTAGTATAGAGAGTCCAGTACCCTTTCTCTACTCTATAAAGAAATTCACACTGACTTTCTATAACCATATATATCTTATATCCCCGATATATTATACTAAATACAGAATATTTTTAGACGGACCGACGATACCGTTACCCGTCACCCATCCATTTTCTCTCTCTTAAGACCACAACATGAGGTGTTTTATACACGATGAACGAATCTGTTCTCAAAACTCTCATTTTTCCCATTTACTACCAGTCTATGTCTTTCATATAACTCCCGTCTCAGTTTCCCTAAATTTTCAAATAACCGGTATTTTCCACTTTATTTTACATTAGACATTACTGAGTATCCCATATAAACTGGTAAACACGTTTATACGTGGTAAATCTCTACACTCTTTTATAAATCTTACATATCTAAATCCTCCTATTTATTATAAAACCAACACTATTCAATTCGATACTTTACAGATAATTTGGTTTATACCACTACAGTATGTCTACCCGATTTTGTCTAACATCGAGATTCGACACCATCATCTCGAAATTTAAACTCTCGTTAATATTGTTTTTAAAAATTTTCAATATCTTGGTCTACTTAAGACTTTTCCCTTTCCATTATATCTTCTATTTTCACTAGAACCCTCACAGAGTAGACAATATGACAATACTCTTTCCTTCACTAGTCCTTTATTTTAACCATTGTTTTTCAATCGATCTATTACTATTTTATTACCCAGTTTTGGTTCTGATATTTTTCACCAAGTTCTTGTCCCGATACCATATGTCTATCATATTTTACTTTAATATATAATACCCAACAACAAGTCAACGATTCAGCATAGACTGGGAAACGCTGGGGTACTTGACGTGGTGTGGTTCGAAGGGATATGAAGTGATAGAGGGTCTCAAACGAGTTTGATTACAGGTAACTCATTCACTAGGTAGGTTGATAGAGTAGGAGACGTCGGGGTAAGAGGAGACCGGGAGTTAGAAACGGTCGTAGTGTTAGAAAACGTCACTCAACCGAGAAGTGTAGTACACCGGTTTCATAAACTCGAAGTCGAAGTCTTAGGCAGGAAGGTTACTTATCAGTTCCGATTAAAGGAAATCCTAACTGACTAAACTAGAAGAATAACAGGTTCCCTGAGAGTTCTCAGAATGTTGTGGTGTCGGAAGAACTACCAGGTTGAGAGTGTAAGCATATACTGATGACCTTTTTGGTGTCGAAACTGATATACCTACAAACTACCGTTTCACTACAGAGACGAAAAATTATGTGACAGATCAAAACAGTATCGAAAAGAAGGTTCCTAGTTCGTAGAAAATTAAAGTACCGACGTCAGTGGTACACGTCACTAAAACTTCGGGTTCCTTTATTTTAGACAGTGACAAAGATGAAAAAAGGTAGACAAAAAGTACTTCATTATCCTGGCCTACGGTTCTACAATCAAAAAATTTACAACTCAAAATTCGGTCAAAAAAAGTAAGAGAAAGTGGAAGTTGTTCTCTGAGAAATCAAGGAGAAGTGAAAGACGGTATTCTCACCAAAGTAGACTCATAGACTCCAACACCTATAAAGAAGGTCGTTGGAACTAATTTCGAACACTTAGTAGGTCGGACCCTAAAGTGTACTACATGAGACGTATCTTAAATTTATTCGTCCCACTGTTATACGTAGGAATTGTATGAGGAAAAGGTTAAAACTCGGTCAAACAACAAGGTACAGACCAAGATTGACAACGAAGAACTGGGTGTATGTCCAAAGAGTCCTTTGTCTATTCCACCGGACCACAAGGGTAGAGAACTTCTTAAAAGGTGTCAGTTTCCGAAATCGTAGTCACTTTGTCTTCAAAAAAAAAAAAAAAAAATTAAGGGAACGAAAAAGATACTAGGTTACCTACAACCGTTAAACTGGAGGCCGAGGAAACNAAAAAAAAAAAATTAAGGGAACGAAAAAGATACTAGGTTACCTACAACCGTTAAACTGGAGGCCGAGGAAACGGAAAAGATTTAGGTCGAACATGTAGACCTTAAAAAGTTAAGTTTATGACGACTTCGGATCGTACTTCCTAAAACTCGTAATGAAACTATCGTACACTTTGTCACGTTTAACTTGTCATCGAACTTGTAAGAAACCGTAACGGAAAGTAACACTAACCTTGTTTTTTAATATAAAAGGTCAAAACACCAGTGAAGACTCAAAAGATTTAAAAGACCATATAACTCACATTATAAAATTGTCGTAGTAGAAAATCCTAAACTTTGTTGAGTCGACCTTAAGGTAGTGGAGGTGATCGAAACAAGCATCATTTCGAAGGATTCAAGGACAACTGAAGTGTGAGGTCCTACAGACCGAGATCCACTCACAGGTGTGGTAGTTCCAATAGATCCAGTAATTCTGGAAAAAACATGTCAAGACACATAAGAACGGTGGTGAAGATTAGAGAAGACGAAGACAATCCAGGAACAGTAAAGACAGGAAATAACTCGGGTAGAAACATACTTTACAAGGGAACCATAGAGGTTAAAAGAACTTCGCTAGAGTTCAGAAAGGGTAAGATAACAAAAGGAGATAAAGGAACGTAACAAGTGGTTTCTTCCGAAAGAATAGAGAGGAACGATAAGAGACCTAGAGACGTAAGTAAACCCATATGGATAGGGAAAGAGAAAACGAAAAATGAAGAGAAGAAAAGAGTCGATAAACATTCCGGAGGGAGTCTGTTAGTGAAACGAAAGAACTTAAAGAAAAAGAACCTCTACCAAACCAGTGGTGTAGGACGTTACGTCCTCTAGACCAAAGTTAGGGACCTAACCCTTCTAGGGGACTTCTTACCTTACCGATGGGTCAGGTAATAAGACCGGACCTCTTAGGGTACCTGTGACCTCGGACCGTCCGGTGTGAGATACCCCACGGTTTCTCAGTCTACTGACCCACTGAAAGGGAAAGTGAAAAGACATCACAATACCTGGAGAGGCATCAAGAAGTCCGTGAGAAAGATGGTCTAGATTAGGGAACTTAGATAAATAGTGGAGATGACATATTATTATTCCCTAAACTAAATCCGGTATGGACTTACCGGGTCGCCAAAAGGGACTAAAAAAGTTAAATTCGGACTTAAAACGTGTTTTAGAGACTCACTAGTTCGGAGCAGTGACCGGGGTCTATCTTAAGGACAGGAGGAATCCGATTCTTAGGACCACAGTAGGTCCCGAGCATCGTCGTTGGAAAGTAAAATTAGATAATTAGTTGACTAAGAACGGACTAATAGTTTTACGAATATAAGAAAATTGAGATTTTATATTAAATTTTATTCATTATACTCCAACCCAAGAAAAGGAGGTTAATGTAAAGACTCGAAACAAAATATGGGAGTCAATAAACGAAGAATTTCTCTTTGAAAACTTTCTTAAACTGTCCAAGTTTTTGTCTAAACAACCTTATTCCCAGAACACACATAATTTCGACATTTAAAGTAATACCTCTTAACTGTAGAAGGATTGAAGAATCGAAAGGGAATATCTTTATATATAAAAGATAAATAGGTTTGACTTTTAAGGAGTGATTTTATATATAATAATACACCGTCCATGTTAATGAAAATAACGATATGTGTTTGTGTGAGCTGTAAAAAGAGAAACCCCCTTAAATTTTAAATATAAAAACAATGTAATTATAATTCTAATATAATAATTGTACAACAACAAATCAGTGATCCAACATAGGTTGAGAAACGTTGAGACACCTGACATCGGACTGTCTGAGAAGAGAGGTACCCTAAAGGATCCGTTCTTATGACCTCACTCAACGGTAATGGAAGAGGTCCCTTAGAAAGACTGGGTCCCTGGCTTGGGTACAGAGAGTGAATCGTCCGTCTAATAAATGGTGACTCGGTGGACCCTTCGGGTTTATCAACAATTATTAAAATTTATATATATATATATAAAATAAAAGATCCATGAAGTATAAGAGTAGTTATGAGTATCGGAGATCATCTTAGGAATCTGTAAAGATATAAAATTTTCGTATAAAACGTTTATTCCTTTTGAGACCTTGAAGGACACTACGGTCTTCACCATACACCCCTTTTTATACCTACGATATTATATTATCTTATCCCCCAAGGGATTATCGAGCCACCCATTTCTTAGACAGACGTTACGTCCTCTGTGTCCTCTATGCCCAAACTAGGGACCCAACCTCTCTAAGGGATCTCCTCTTTTACCATTGGGTGAGGTCATAAGAACGGACTTTTTAGGGTACCTGTCTCTTACGACCGTCCGATGTCAGGTTTCCCCACGTTTCTCAACCTGTACTGACTCGTATGTGTGTGTGTAATATCTTACCTATTTTCAATCTTTTAATACGTCACTCCTTTTGTTGTTTAAGAAAAACTCCCCGTCCATGACCTTCCTCATGACATTACTTTTTTCAAATTAAAAGTACACTTCCTCGGTTATCTCTCGCTCTTTCTTGTACTATATTACCTTCCATAATATATGTAGTTCGTCTCCCTCTCCCATGTTGAGACCTTCCCTGTCTGTCCTTGTCTACCTTATTTTTCTACCGTTACAAATGTCTACTTAAACATGTAAAACTACGTCTTCCTACTCCGTAAAGCATTGAATACCAATGGAAAAAGAACCACATTCTCTTCTACATCGACAATAAAAGGAGTGATTTAGTCGTAAAGACAAGACAAAATCTTTCACTAAAAATATTCCAACCTAAATATAATCTGAGTTAGAACCATTTATATATTATTGTGTCACGTTATAACACAAAAGTCTGAAAAATTTGTCTGAAATTTTCAGAACGGGTTCATTCTCGTAATTTTAATAAACTCGTTAAACTAAAAATTTCATGGATTTGTGGTTACCTTAACTTTACGAACAGTCGGGGTAAATATAAGGTAACTGAGAACCTGTTTAACAGTTACAGTCTTAAACACGTGTCATAAGTGTCAACAGAGACATGGTAATACGAAACTTTCTAATGTAATACAATATCACGTAAGTCAAGGGAGTTCGTTCTTTATCCTACCAAAAGATATCCATTTTTATAAATAAAAATATAAGTTTGACTAGTAAAGACGGAGCATAAGACCGGAAAATGACCAAAAGTTAATATATACATCACAACTTTTACTTAGTGTTAAAAATCGAACATACATTTCATCTTACACCTACGTTTATCTCAAACACCTTTGAAGGAAAAGTTAACTCATGACCGTAAACTATCTTGAACTGATGAAAATGTAACTAACAGTTTCCGGTACTTTCGTGGAATAGGAGTTTTTTATTGTCTTGTAAATTGTCTCTGTTTTTCCTGTCCCTTTTTTCTGTAAGAAAACCCATGTAGACCTGTTAGTCAGTCAAGTCAACGAGCAGTACAGTCTGAGAAGCACTGGGGTACCTGATGTCCTGTTGTCCCGAGGGACACGTAGTGATTGAGACCCTCGAACGAGTTTGAGTACATACTCAGTCACTACGGTAGGTTGGTAGAGTAGGAGACAGTAGGAGAAGAGGAGGACGGAAGTTAGAAAAGGTTGTAGTCCTAGAAAAGGTCACTCAGTAAAGAAGGGTAGTCTACCAGTTTCATAACCTCAAAGTAGAAATCGTAGTCAGGAAGGTTACTTATAAGTCCTGACTAAAGGAAATCCTAACTGACCAACTAGAGAGAAGTCAGGTTCCCTGAGAGTTCTCAGAAGAGTTTATGGTGTCAAGTTTTCGTAGTTAAGAAACCGTAAGTTGAAAGAAATAACAGGTTGAGAGTATAGGTATGTACTGATGACCTTTTTGGTATCGAAACTGATATACCTGGAACTAACCGTTTCATTACAGAGACGAAAAATTTTCCGACAGATCCAACCAGTATATAAAAGAAGGTTCCTCTTTTCCAAAAATTAAAGTACTGACGTCAGTAGTAGACGTTACTAAAACCTTGGGGGTTTTTATTTGAGAGAGTGACAAAGGTTAGAAAGAGGTAGATAAAGGGTATTTCTCTACCCTGGTCTTCGGTACTAGAATCAAAAGACTTACAACCCAAAATTCGGTTGAAAAAACGAGAGGAGAAAGTGAAAGTAATTCTCCGAGAAATCAAGAAGAAGTGAAAGACTGTATTCTCACCATAGTAGACGTATAGACTCCAATAATTATAAAGAGGACCGTTAGGACTAAGTTCGAACACGAAGTAGGTTGGGACATAAAACGTACTATATAAGACGTATATTGAATTTATTCGTCCCACTGTTATATGTCGGAACTGTATGAGGAAAGAGTTGAACCTTGGTCAGACAAAATACTACCGGTAAAGATTGAGAATGAAGAACTGGACGTATGTCCACAGAGTCGTCCGTCCAGTCCACCAGACCATAAGGGTAGAGAAAGTCTCAAAAGGTGTCAAATAACACTAGGTGTGTCAGTTTCCTAAACCGGATCAGTTATTTCGTCTTCATTTACAAAAAGACTTTGAGAGAACGAAAAAGCTACTAGGTTACCTACAACCGTTAAACTAGCGACCAAGGAGACGGAAAACATTTAAGTGGAACTTGTAGACCTTCAAGTGAATGACAACTTCAGACCGAACCTCTTAAAACTCGTAATTAAACGATCACACACTCTACTCACTTTAACACACAATCAAACTTGTAAGAAACCACAACGGAAAGAAACCCTAATCTTACTTTTGACTGAAAAAGGGTAGGACACCAGTGACGACTTAAAAGGTTTAAACGACAGTATAACTCACGTCGTACAAGTGTCGTAGTACAAAATCCTAAACTTTATCGAGTTACCTTAAGATAGTGGATGTGATCGAAACGAATATCACTACGAAGGATTCCGGGTGGGTCGACTGAAACGTAAGGTCTTACAGACCGAGGTCCACTCACTAGTGTGGTAGTACTAATAGATCCAGTACTTCTAGAAAAAACATGTCAAAAAGACACATAAGAACGGTGGATAAAAATTATAGAAGAGGAAGACAATCCAGGTATGGTAAAGACAGGAAATAACACGGGTAGAAACGTACTTTACAAGGGAACAATAGTGATTAAAAGAACTTCTCTAGAAACCAGAAAAGGTAAGATAACAAAGGTTGATAAAGAAAAGTAACTAGTGACTCCTTCAGAAAGAATAGAGAGGTACGATAAGAAACCTTCAGACTTAAGTTTACCCATATAGAAAGACAAAGAGGAAACGGTAATCGAAGAGAAGAAAAGTATCGACAAACATTCCGGAGGAGTCTGTTGGTAAAACGGAAAAACATAAAGAAAAAGATCCCCTACCAGAACTAGTAACGGAGGACATGGTACAGTACTTGGAGACAAGTATCAAAAAGTCCGTGAGACAGGTAGTACAGATTGGGTAACTTAGATAAACAGTGAAGGTACACCTGTTATGACTATGATATTACGTTCCTTCCTCTAACTGTTCTTTTAGAATGTACGTTATGTTACACATCGTTGATTTTGTCTAAATTCCCACTGTTTTTAATATTCGGAGAAATGAAAGTCAGTAAGTCTAACGACGGGATGGACCATTCACAAATTGATGCTTCTTCGTTGATAGACCATCACTTTGACAAAACATATTATATATTAGTATAAGACCTCAAATCTATGAGATTAAAGTACATTTGTTTTATCAATACTAGAAAGATAGGTATATAAATAAGTAAATACACAAAGATTTACACTAATATTGATTTCCAAATTTTTTCAAAATACTGGTTTCTGTCGGAATTTCCTTTTTATTACCTGAATGTCCTTATCGCTACTTATTAATCTTTGAATATTTAGTAATAAATTCTTTTAATATATTTTAAAAATATATTACTAGGTATATGTGAGAGATTTAGTTCTCCTAAACTGGTGACACTGTAGTAGTGAAGTCGGACTACCTAACCTAGTGGTGATTTAACACATGGATTTTAAATAGTCGAGGAGGTAATAATGATTTGGTTCCGATACACGGTGTTCAGAAATAATACGATTTATTAAATCTTCTTTGTTTAGTCGATCTTTAATTAAGAAAAGAAACTCCGTGAAAAATTGGATACCTTTAAACCGTTTCCTTTCCTAAATTAAATATCTCATTACGGTTAATTATTAAATTTTTATTCTCTTTAATTGATATTTCTACAAGTTCGACCAAAATCTTTTCCGTCTCCTTGGTCTCTAGTTTAACGGTTGTAGACCACTTAGTAACTTTTTCGTACTCTCAAGTTCTTTTTGTAGATAAAGACGAAATAACTGATACGGTTTCGGAAACTGACACACCTAGTGTTATTTGACACCTTTTAAGACTTTCTTTACCCTTATGGTCTGGTGGACTGTACGAAGAACTCTTTGGACATACCTCCAGTCCTTCGTTGTCAATCTTGACCTGTACCTTGTTGTCTGACCAAGGTTTATCCTTTTCCTCATGTAGTTCCGACATATAACAGTGAGACGAATAAATTGACCTCGAAGGGACCACCGAGTCTCCAATTTCGTAAACGGACGTTACGTCTCTGGGTCCAAGTTAGGGACCTAACCCTTCTAGGGGACCTCTTCCTTTACCGTTGAGTAAGGTCGTGAGGACGGACCTCTTATGGTACCTCCCTTCTCGGACCATCCGATGTCAGGTGCCCAAGTGTTTCTCAGTCTGTGCTGACTCGATGAAGTGAAGTGAAGTGAATAAATTGAATGTGCGTCTCATGTGGTGCTCTTTACGACCCGACCTTCTTCGTGTTCGACCTTAGTTCTAACGACCCTCTTTATAGTTATTGGACTCTATACGTCTACTGTGATGGGAATACCGTCTTTCACTTCTCCTCGATTTTTCGGAGAACTACTTTCACTTTCTCCTCTCACTTTTTCAACCGAATTTCGAGTTGTAAGTCCTTTGCTTCTAGTACCGTAGGCCAGGGTAGTGAAGTACCCTTTATCTACCCCTTTGTCACAGTCTGAAATAGAAAACCCGAGGTTTTAGTGACGTCTACCACTGACATCGGTACTTTAATTTTCTGCGAATGAGGAACCTTCTTTTCAATACTGGTTGAATCTGTCGTATAAGTTTTCGTCTCTGTAACGAAACGGTTGTTTCCAGGTAAATCAGTTCCGATGCCAAAAAGGTCACCAGTACATACTTACGCTCTCAACCTGACACTTCTTTCGACTCGCGGTTTCTTAATTACGAAAACTTGACACCACAACCTCTTCTGAGAACTCTCAGGGAACCTGGCGTTCCTCTAGGTTGGTCAGGTAAGACTTCCTCTAGTCGGGACCCTAAAGAAACCTTCCTTACTACGATTTCGACTTCGAGGTCATGAGACCGGTGGAGTACGCTTCTCAGCTGAGTAACCTTTTCTGGGACGACAACCCTCCTCAACCCCCGTCCTCCTTTTACCCTGCTGTCTCCTACTCTACCGACCTACCGTAGTGGCTGAGCTACCTACACTCAACTCACTTGAGGCTCTTAACCACCACCTGTACCTCCGGACCGTACGACACTAAATACTCCAGCGTTCCTCAGCCTGTGCTGACTCGTTGACTTGACTCGACTTCACTTGACACTCTACAAAAGTACTCAAGGTTAATAAAATAAGGTGGTATAGAAGTTTACTGTCTTAGTGACTTAATGTAAAACTTCCTGACTAGACTGTTTTCATACTTTATACCTGACCTTTTCTCTTTCTAAGAGTTTTTTGTTTTTGTACAAAACGGATCTACTGTTTCAAATTATCTTTGTGTCTATGGTAAATGTAAATGTCCATTTGAAATTTCTGATGAACTGGGTTTTGACATATTTTAAAAATACTCCTAATAATGATTTGAGCTTACTCTTAGTTTTTCTCCGAATTTATATATACCTTAGTAAGTATATATCCACTTCTATCTTTAAGAGGGATTGACTCCTATCGTCTTCAACAGAAGTTTTTGAAATGAATGGGTATAGTGGTGGGTATAGTGAATAGTATAGTGGAATAAGGGGACGACTATCCGAACTTCGATAAGTGGTTTTATCTGACGGTCTATAAAGACTTTCTACCCAAATAAACCCTAGTTTTTCTTCACGTTAATCCCTAACCGTTGGAACTGTTCGGTGTACGTTCAGGGGTTTGTCCTTCCATTTTCGAAAATCTCTCCTTTTCCTTCAACCCTCCCGTCATCTTTTCTCCAGGGTACCGAAAAGTAACAGACCCAGGAAAGATCCTTCTTCTTCTCACAAAGAAGAAGAACAAGTCGAGAAGGTAACCACGACCCGTACTCTCGAGGAAGAAGTTCAGGGGACTGACAAATTAAATCCGAAGGTGAATAATTAAAATGTGTTTCGGTATAAACCCATTAAAAATCATACGGGGACATGAATGTTATCTATTTAAGGTTACGAATATCTCAATCAATACAAACAAGTATTTAGACACGGTCAAGAGACACAATAATATATATTACCTTTTTAGTAATATAAATTGTATTATAGTACGAATGATATACGTAATACATGTACATACGATTCAGTGAAGTTAATTCAGACTGAGAAACACTATGATACCTGATATCGGACGATCCTAGGAGACAGGTACCCTAAGAGGTCCGTTCTTATGACTTCACCCAACTGTACGGAAGGAGGCCCCGTAGAGGGGTCGGGTCCCTAACTTAGGTGTAGAGAATAGAGAAGACGTAACCGTCCGTCGAAGAAGTGATGATTACGTTGGACCTTTCAGGATATACGTAATATTGACGTACGTTTAATAATACAACAACAAAAGTCAACGTTTCAATACAGGTTGAGAAACGCTGGGGTACGTGAAGGGACAAGGAGTGATAGAGGACCTCAAACAAGTCAAAGTTCAGGTAACTCAACCACTACGGTAGGTTGGTAGAGTAGGAAACAATGGGGTAGAGGAGGACGGGAGTTAGAAAGGGTCGTAGTTCCAGAAAAAGGTCACTCAGTCGGGAAACGTAGTCCACCGGTTTCATAACCTCGAAGTCGAAGTCGTAGTCAGGAAGGTTACTTATAAGTCCCGAGTAAAGGAAATCCTAATTGACCGAATGAGCGGAACAACAGGTTCCCTTGGAGTTCTCAAAAGAGGTCATGGTGTTAAACTTTCGTAGTTTAATAATATTTGTTCTCGTTATACTAATGTATTAATAGAAATTTCTTTTACGTATGTAATTAAAATTTTACTGTCAAAATAAAGTTGTTTTTTATTGGACTCAAAGAATCTAAATCACTTTCATGTAATGACATTACAATGACAGTCTCATTCACACGGACTCTGTCATCATCTATCATCTCTTTATTGTGTATTTTATACCTTCTTTTTACACTGTTAGAATATAAACTTTATCTTTACCACACTTGAGTTCTAAGTAAATAGAAATGAATTTTTTTTTTTTTTGTTGAATGAAAGTTTAAAACGGGTGATGTTTCAGGATTTTCACTTTTGTCAGGTCATTGTTACTCATTGAAATCACTGGTCGAACCCTTTCTGAAAAAAAAAAAAAAAAAAAAAATGATTTTCCTTTGTCTCCAGGAATCTTTTACTGGTTCCCATCCATTTCTAGTTCTTCAAATATTCTTCTCTATAGTACACACGTAGTACACACGTAATTTTTACATAGAAATTTAAATCTTAGTTATGGAAACTTTGTGTATGGGGACCTTAAAATAAGAATCTCGTACCCTCATTTTATATCTTTGACACTCATCCTATATTCAATTTAAGACACTTAATTACACTTTTATCTTGAAGTATTGTTTGGATTGGTTTGTTTTACATTTATTTACCTTTATCTAACGATAGTACAAGTGTTTACTGGATTTCTTGAGGTCTTTAAACTGCCATATAAATAGGTTACTCTCTTTAAGTCATATCTAATAAAAACAGGTAGGAAATCCGTGTTCTCTCATCCTTTAAATTTATTCGAAACGTAACAAAAGGATTCATCAAAGACATTGTACGAATACTTGTGTCCAATGGTTCATCTTCATTCGTAGTAAGGAGGAGAAACTACAGTAAATTATAAGACAACGGGTCTTTTTATTGATAATTCATCTAGAGCATGAAAGGATATGGTCCAGTGATATTCATCCCGGTGAGGGTGTGAGAGCAAAACAGTAATGGATACCAAGGAGATACAAGAAGTGCACGAGTAAAAAATTTTAAAAGACGTATACTAGAAATATAAGGGCAGAGGTGTCGGATCCTACGAAAGGGAAGAAACATTGAGGAGTACCCATGACACGAACCACTGTGACTCTGGGACGTACAAATTAGAAAAGAGATATAAGAACAGAAAAAAGGGAAGAGAAAGGAAGATTGATAAGAGAGGAGACGGAAAAGACAAGAGAGGAGAAAACAAGAAATGGAAAAGAAAGAAGTAACAGGAGAAAGGAAAAGGAAGAGAGACAAAATGGAATGAGTAGTCCGTGTGTTCCGGTACTTTTCCGTTTGGTACTGGGGAGTCAAGTTTCGAGTAAATTCTCTGTTGTGAAAAACGTCGAGAATCCAGTTTGAAATTTCTTCCTAAATTGACAATCTTGAAGAGACCCAGTCTTGTATTTTATTAACAGTTTAGTGACTCAATTCATAGTCGGAGACGGGGTCATAAGTTATCGTGACTTCACCCTGTGGTAATATGTATGTAGTCACTACTATGGTACACGTCGAACGACCACTTCACTTTTCGCAATCTGAGAGTCAACACAGGTTGAGAAACGTTGGGATATCTAACATAGGACGGTCCAAGAAAACAGGTACCCTAAAGGTTCCGTTCTTATCATTCTACCCATCGACAGGGGAAGAGGTCCCGTAGAAAGACGGTGTCCTTAACTTGGGACGAGATGACGTAAAGTCCGTCTAAGAAATGGTACATTCAGTGGTCTCTTCGGGTTGTCAAACGAACTTGTCACGATGTCGTCCCCGTCCAATACCACGTACACATGTGTCACAACAAACAGGTACAAAATACTCCGTACGTATTAAATACGACAAAAGTTATTTATAGAAATTTATATAAAAGTAGTAAAAAAGAAATTGAAGTATTGGAAACTTAAGTTTATTAAATTTGTACTGTCAGACAGTGTACCTATATAAATAATATCAGACACACGAGACACACACACAGTCAACGAAGTCAGTACAGACTGAGGAACCCTGATACTTGACATCGGACGGTCCGAGGAGACAGGGACCCTAAAAGGTCCGTTCTTATTACCTCACCCAACGGTACGGGAGGAGGTCCCCTAGAAGGGTTGAGTCCCTAGCTTGGACGTAGAGGACATAGAGAACACAGAGGACGTAATGTCCATCTAATAAACGGGTGACTCGGTGGACCCTTCGGAAATACCATCAGATGAAAGAAAGTTTTGTATACATCATAGTGGTAACTTACATCAAAAGAACCCTCAAGAGGTAAACGATAACATGTACCCTTTAACAAGGGAATCTATCTTTTTTATAAGTTGAAATAAAGGATGATGAAAAATTTTAATTAGAGAAAGTAAATTTAATAATGAGTTAGACATTATATGAAATCTTAGACGATACATTTATCCATAAAAATGTATATTTTTATCAACCTACAAGGTTATGGTAAATAACTTATTTACAAGAAAGACTACATCGATTTTTATATGTAAAGAATGTTTTATTTTATTTTTTTATATATTTTAAGACACGTAAAGACCCGATAGATTAGTCTTGGTAACTAGATGGTTAACTTAGGACACATTCCTTTTTAGATAAAATTAATAACTTGTAAATACCATATAAATTACGGTTAAACTCGGTCAGGGAAGAATACAATCAAAAGATAAGGTACAAGGTTTAATAGTATTTATATCGGTGAATTAAATAATAGAGTGTCAAGACACACTGTATTCAAACCCTCACCGAAATTGACCCACGAGGTGACTCCCAAAGTGTTCCGACTTTAGTTCCAAAACCAATCTGATTCCTTCTTAGGTAAAAGATCGAGTATATATAACAACAATTATTAAGTCAAGGAGTACCAATACTCTCAGTCAAGGATAAAAAACCTAATGACATCCAGTTCACCGAAAGTCCAGGATCTCCCGTGTGAGTTCAGATTTGGGATGTTGGGTATGTGTGTCTCAGGATAAAACAAAAAAAAGTTTAAGTCGTCTTATTAGAGATTGAAGTTTTGAGAGGGAAGACCTTCTCAGGTTAACGAAAAAATTCAAATCAAACCAACTATCATCGTATGTAAAAAATTTTATTCATGGATAGTCTTACACGTATAGTCCCCGATCTTTGGAACCCACAGTAGAATCTTAAGATGGATAATGTAAAGATTAAAAATAAAGTAAGTTTCCATAAATATCTTATAATACACCTTCTATAACACGATTCTGTATGAGGGATAGGAATTTTATTTAAATACTAGATTAGAATAAGTTCTACAAAACTAGATCTGAAGGGTACAGATAAAAGTTTATTTACTTTTTATGAGACATTTAAGAACTATTCTAAAACTAAAAGTAACGTAATTTGGATTAGTAAATCATTACAATAAGGTACACTAGATCAATATGTCTTTATATCAAAAGACAAAATGATAAAATTTCAATTTAGGAAAAAAAAAAGATCTAGTTGACTTGGTATTAAAACTTCTCCTGGTTTGGGTTTCATATCTATGTACTTCGTCCTATTCAAAAACAATTAACAACAGTGTTTGTTGGTGTTTTAACAACAACTTGTTGTCTTTATATGACAGAGTGTTAAGAACTCCGTTCTTCAGATATTAGTCAAAGTGACAAGGTTTTAATTCTACAAACACCCTGGTCTAGTGGAGACTTCTAGTTTGTCTCTAAGGTAATAAACAAAGTAAGTTGAAGACTAAATTATAATGAAAAAAGACACACATAGAAGAAGGCGAAACATAGTTCAGAGGGGAACGGAGAGAGAATATTCCAGTAACACAACGTAAAGTCTTTGTGGAACTATTAGGTCCTATTATAGGGGTAAAGTTCTATGAATCAAATTATTAGAAAAACGAAAATTTCATTGTAAACAACCAAGGTTTCTAATCCTGGACTATAGAATGTCACCGATAATCAGTCGGATGATGTCCTTTACATGTGTATGAATTTGTTTGTTTATTGTTTACTAATTCAAATGAAACCAACTACCTTCGTATGTTAATAGGATTCATTACAAAGTCGTAGTTAATTAACACCAATTAATTTGTGTAGTTAAACGAAACTACAGGTAGTCTTTGGGTTTATGTCAATAAGATTTGATTGTCTACGAAGTACTTGTTTCTTATCCTTTCCTGTGAAATTTAGTAGATTTTTTATACCTTTCGTCTATTTGTTTAAATTCGACCGAATCGTCTTGTTTCTTTGATTTTGGATTGTATGTTTCAAATTTTACCGTTATTCTCTTTTTACGAACATTGACCGGGATCTTTCGTGTCCTTTAACTTTTTACACTACTGTTGTTCTCACGTATGTGCACACCGATTTTGGTTCTCAATTTTGACTTTTGACTTCATTAGATTTCGAATGTAAGGGGTTAGATGAGTCTGGATTTAAACTTCAAAATGAGAGACCTTTAAAAATTAACCTCAAAGGTGATTTGAAACCGTACCTCAGAAGTCCGTGTTGCTTTAAGTCCTCGGTACCTCTTTTGTGCCCTAATTTAGTCAATTGGTGTTGTTAAATGTTTTTCTATCGTTAGTCTAAATATTAGGGATATGTACCCTAATTTTCTAAATAAATACCTCTTTTGTAGATGTACCATCAGCTCCGTTTTATATTATTACTAAGTACCTATAGGGTCCCAGTGGTCCTTTTCGGTGATTGTATATTCTACTTCTGGTTATATTCTTTCTTTTTTGTCCCTGAACTTTCTTTCTCATTTGTCACTCACCATTTTTAGATTTTGTTTTCCTCATAATTTCATGGATTTTGTCTCCGTCTAGTACTTAGTCTTGTTTTATAATATTTTTACTGGTAATTATTTGGTTTTTCTTTAGAATGTTTATTTATTGAGTTATCTTCTTAACTTTCTAACTCCATGGTAATTTGTCAGTTCAATTTGTAATTTTTACCCTTTCTACTTTACTAATTCTTTACTATCGTTTTGGTATCCGATCCAGATCCATAACGTTGTACACTTATTATACTTAAGATTTTTGATCGTTGTAACTTTCACTGTCATAAAATATGACCAAAGTATAGTAAAATTAGGTGAACAATACTGAATTCATTTTAACAAAATTATGTGGACAATTATTGGTTCTGTTTTTGTTTTGGTTTTTGGAAGAAAACTGTATTCTTACTTCATTTAACTCAGTCCTACAGTAGTAGAATGGACAACAGTGACTATTCGGGAATGGTCGACTCGTCGACTTCCCGAGGAGACCCCCGGATAATTGTTTTCGTCTATATCTTCCTTTGTAAATGTAATGTCTATGGCAAACACTCCTTATTGTTTCTCGAAGTAAGTCCTGTTTCGATGGGAATTGACTAGATCGAGAGATTACTAGAACAAGGATGGTACCGATCCGATGAGAATCAATCGTCACCACAATTTGACACGGTGTCTGAGTCTTCTCTTTCACGTAGACAAAGATGGACCCACTCCGTGTTGAGTACCCGTCACCGTGTTTGTCCAGGGCCCTCACTATTACGACCCCCGTGAGATCGGACGGGTGACTTGGGACACAGAAGGAAAGGATCGTTGTACAAGATCGTTGTTCTTTATAACTTATAACGTGACCGTTTTAGTTTAATATATTTTCCATAGTCGAGTCAAGTCAACGAGTCAGTACAGTCTGAGAAACGGTAGGGTACCTGCTGTCGTGTAGTCCGAAGGGACAAGTAGTGGTTGAGGGTCTCGGACGAGTTTAGTCCAGGTAGCTCAAACACTACGGTAGGTTGGTCGAGTAGGAGACGGCAGGGGAAGAGGAGGATTGAAGTTAGAATGGGTCGTAGTCCCAGAAAAGGTTACTCAGTCAAGAAGGGTAGTCTACCGGTTTCATAACCTCAAAGTAGAAATCGTAGTCAGGAAGGTTACTTATAAGTCCCGACTAAAGGAAATCCTCACTGACCAAACTAGAGGAACGACAGGTTCCCAGAGAGTTCTCAGAAGGGGTTGTGGTGTCAAGTTTTCATAGTTAAGAAGACACGAGTCGAAAGAAATATCAGGTTGAGAGTGTAGGTATGTACTGATGACCTTTTGGTATCGAAACTGATACGTCTGGAAACAACTGTTTCATTACAGAGACAAAAAATTACACGAAAGATCCAACAAGCATCGAAAAGAAGGTTCCTCGTTCGTAGAAAGTATCGACGTCAGTGGTAGACGTCACTAAGACCTCGGGTTCTTTTTCAGACAGTGACAAAGGTAACAAAGGGGTTGAGAAACAGTACTTCACTATTCTGGTCTACGGTACTAGAATCAAAAAACTTACCACTCAAAATTTGGTCGAAAAAGTGAGAGGAGAAAGTGAAAGTAGCAGGAGAATGTCAAAGTAGTTCTCCGAGAAATAAAGGAGAAGTGAAAGAAGAAATTCCCACCACAAAAGACGCATAGACTCCAATAACTATGAAGAGGACTGTTGGAACTAAGGTGTAACACGAAGTAGGTCGGACCGTAAAGTGTACTATATGAGACGTATATTAAATTTATTAGTCCCACTGTTTTATGTCGGAACTATATGAGGAAAGGATTAAAGTTTGGTCAGGTAACAAGGTATACGTCAAGATAGACAATATAGAACTGGTCGTATGTCTAAAGAGGCCTCCGTCCATTTCACCAGACTATAAGGGTAGAGAATTTCTTAAAAGGTATCAAACAACACTAGGTGTGTCAGTTTCCGAAACCACATCAGTTATTTCGTCTTCGTCTATAAAAAGACCTTGACACAACGAAAAAGATACTAGGTTATCACCAACCGTTATAATAGAGACCGAGAAGACGGAAAAGATTTTGGTCGAACTTGTAGACCTTCAAGAGCCAAGTATATGACAACTGTCATAACGAGTCGGATTAAACCTGAAATAAAAACAGTAAACGGGAACAGACTTTAGAGAAGGGTATGAGGGGGATTAATTACATAACAAACAAACTCATACAATAAAGAAATAATAGAATAATTCTTATAGTAGGATATACGACAATCAGACACTTTAATAATTTTTAGGGTGTAACTTGGACAGACACAATTTAATAACTGTTTCCGTTAAAGTCAGAGACTCGTGTTGATCGGGAGTTCGTTTTATCAGTCTTTCATGTGATTTGTGTGTATTTATGTGTAAAAGTTCTTGACTATCACAGGAATGGTGATTCCTTCTCATTTTAGGTCTTTCAGTGAAATAAATCTCTAAAGTATTTTAAGTTATGTTTAAACTCGATTTTCGTAGGTTCTTAAACTCTTTGTTCATTATGATTTGTATCTTTCCGTGACCTGAGTACTTTACCGTTATTACTTTGGATCTTCTTGTATATTTCTACTGACTTTGAGACTCTTTTTACTTCAGGTAAGTTCTTAAGATATGTTTTAAATTTACTCCCATTTACTTAGTGAAAATGTGTTGTTTTATAATAAAAAAGATACACTACAAGAAGTTCTTTGGTGACTTTATACAAAAAAAGATAATTTTGTTCAATCATTTCGGTTCTTCAGATTTATATTTTTAAATCCTTTTTCTCTCTTTTGTACTCTTAGGAGTACTGTTATCTGGGGTCCTTTTACTACGAAGTGGTACAGACTTCAACGGAAAAATTTCGTTTTCTCTCTCGAACTACAGAAATTTTTTTCATCTTGTTATAGCTAGATGAACCAGACAATCTATATAGGTCTTCTCTTCTAAAATTGATAATTATTTTCAAACCTAATTCAACAACTGTCTAAATATCTTTAATTTATTTTTTCTTATTCTCCGTTAATAGTTGAAGCCTCTTTTGTTTATAAACATATTGTTTCCTATACATAAGACGTACTGATTTAAGACTTATTCTTAAAAGTATAATAAAAGTATTGTATTCTTGATAGATTTTAAATTTTATATTAATATAACCCATCATCCTTCTTCCCGTACTTATACTCGTACGTTCACTCACACACACTCTCTTTCGTTTTCTCTTTACCTCCATCCTAAGATTCATTGGTTTCGTAAGGAATAAAATTTTTAGTAAACTACCGATCCATAAATTTTATAGATTAAGATTTTCATCAGTACATACCTACACTCTCAACCTGATATTTCTTTCGACTCGTGTCTTTTTAACTACGAAAACTTGACACCCCAACTTCTTCTGAGAACTCTCAGGGAACCTGACGTTTCTCTAGGTTGGTCAGGTAAGATTTCCTTTAGTCAGGACACACAAGTAACCTTCCTGACTACAACTTCGACTTTGAGGTTATAAAACTGGTGGACTACACTTGGTGACTGAGTAAACCTTTCGGATACTACGACCCTTTCTAACTTCCGTGCTCCTCTTTCCCTGTTGTCTCCTACTCTACCAACTTACCGTAGTGACTGAGTTACCTGTACTCAAACCCATTTGAGGCCCTCAACCACTACCTGTCCCTCCGGACCACACGACACCAAGTACCCCAGCGTTTCTTAGTCTGTGCTGACTCGTTGACTTGACTTGACTTAAGATTTTATAATTTTTATCGTCCTAATCGAAAATAAATATTTAATACAGTGTTAAACTTTCACGAATGGTTACTCTTTACTTTTTTTACAAAACTCATCCCTTCCGTCTACCTTCTTATAGTCATCGAAAATATTACTAAAATACCTTTATAACGAAAAATTCTAAAATATATATATATATATGTGTGTGTTAAAATTTTACTACGAAATTGATAAGTGACATAAAGAGTTACTGTAACAGTACGTACGAAAAATGAATTTGAGTAATGTCAAACAACATTAACACCAAAGACACCAAAACGAATCGTAAAGGGAAGATGTATATTAATAAAAGACGAAATAAACGTAAGTGGACTGTATAAACAGTTTTAGTTTAATTACGGAGTAGTACTTACGAAATGACACACACACATACACACGTTGGTAAGTTAGTAAGTAGGTATGTGAGTAAGTAAGTACTTTTGTCTGTTAATTAACGGATAACACTTAATTTATATCACTGTTTGTAAGATCGGACCTTTCGGTTATTACGTTAATGTAATTAAATGTGACGAAAAACAAAAGGAGAAACTTAAAAACTTTGTGTAAATCATTCCAGTAGAATTATATCGTGGTTCCCGAAAAGATCACCGAGTCTCTCACTTCTTAGTCGGACGTTACATTCTTCTGGAACCAAACTAGAATCCAGTCCCTTCTAAGGGGATCTCTTACCTTACCTTTGGGTGAGGTCATAAGAACGAACTTCTTAACGTATCTGTCTTCTCGGACCACCCGACGTCAGGTACCTCAGTGTTTCTCAGCCTGTGTTGACTCGTTGATTGTGTTATATCGTGATTTACAAGGTCTCAAAAGTAAAGGAGGAAATGTAGAGTTAAGGAGTTGTAAAAGTTAAGGAGGTGTCTCTAAATTTGTAATAAATAGTTCTTTAGGGTCTCATGAAATGTATCGTAGTCTATCCAATTAGAATTTACGTATTACTAAATAAGACTTTTGTTTCGTGTAGTCGATATGTAAATTTTTTTTCGGTGTGTCAATATTATCATTAATAGTTTTCGGATACAAGAAATTGTTGTTAGGATCCTCTAGTTTACACGAAGGGAACACCGCATCGGCCATTTCTTAGGTGGAAGTCACACCCTCTGGACCTAAACTAGAGACCCAACACCTCTAGGGGGTCTCTTCCCTTTCCGACATGACATATCAGGCACCCCAGCGTTTCACAGTCTGTGTTGACTCTGTGAAAGTGACCCTTTAATTTATCAATTAGATTGATCAATTAGATTTCTATTCTTAACCTCAAACTCTATACTGAAGATTTCAGGATTCCGGACTAACGATAAAGGGGTACATACACTAGTGGATATTTACTACAATTATATAATAGTAAGATTTGTTTGTGTTCAGTATATAAACAATACGGTTCAGGTTATGGTTTAATTGATAAATCTTATTTTTGTTTTTATCTATCATGGAGGTTTTAGTAACGCCTACCACTGACGTCGGTACTTTAATTTTCTACAAATGAGGAACCTTCTTTTCGATACTGGTTGAATCTGTCGTATAATTTTTCGTCTCTGCAATGAAACGGTTGGTTCCAGACATATCAGTTTCGATAACAAAAAGGACATCAGTACATACCTACACTCTCAATCTGGTATTTCTTTCAACTCGTGGCTTATTAACTACGAAAACTTGACACCACAACCTCTTCTGAGAACTCTCAGAGAAGTTGACATTCCTCAAGTTTGATCAGGTAGGATTTCCTTTAGTTGGGACTTATAAGTCACCTTCCTGACTACGACTTCGACTTTGAGGTCATGAAACCGGTGGACTACGCTTCTCGACTGAGTGACCTTTTCTGGGACTACGACCCTTTCTAACTTCCGTCCTCCTCTTCCCCTGTTGTCTCCTACTCTACCAACCTACCGTAGTGGTTGAGCTACCTGTACTCAAACTCGTCCGAGGTCCTCAACCATTACCTGTCCCTTCGGACTGTACGACGGTAAGTACCCCAGTGTTTCTCAACGTGTGCTGACTCACGGATTTGACTTGTGTTGACTTGACTACCTATTGACATAGACGTATAACTTTAAGTAAGTTCTAATTAGACTGTGTCTCTGTTCTCTTCTACGGACGGACTACCGAGTGTAAGTCCTTGTAGAAATTTTAGAGGTGAGTTTTAATAGACGTAGTCTAGTAGGAAAAAACATAAAAGGGACCTAATATCGAGACTATTACAGATTTTAGTTTATGAATGTCGTCTCCTTCTTACAATCCGAAGTTGTAAATAAATATAGAATTATGACTATATTTACTTGATAATCTATGTAAAGAATTATTTCACTGTCTTGTTTTGTGGTAACCCTCTTTCCTTCTTATGATTGTGGATGAAATATGATCCTTGCAATATATATAAAATATATTAAATTTTAGATAAAGACATATTATATGAAATAAGGGTAAAATGTCTACTCATCTCATTCTAAATCACTAGACGAACTTCACCATTATCTCAACTTCTTGATTTTACATTTCGAAGTTTACGATTTTGAGTATGAAAAATGTCGACGAAGTATGTATATTTATTTTACTCGTGTTTTAGACTTAATTTATCTTGGAAGTAAGAAAAGAATTACACAGAGAGGTAAGACGAAATGTACCATAAACACTTACTACTTCACCGTTGTGTCTCCGTGTTCTGTCTGTAACATTTATAGTTTGTCCTTCGCACGGTTAAACTTGTAAAATACCAGATGATACCATATTAATAAATATTTACGTTTATATAAATAGGTATACATATATATTTATACAAACGTATATATTATGGTCTGTGTCACTAATAAAAAAGTTATTATTAAATAACGTTACAACTCTTGTAAGTAATTACTTCTTATAGAGTCTCTTTTCCTTCTCCCGGGACCTAGGAAATCTCATTTCATTTCTTCCCTTAGTAACCATTAATAAGACTCTAAGTCTTATTACCTCTTTCCTTATTAAGGACTCTAAGTCCTTATTGCCTCTTTCCAAAATAGAATCTTGTATAACGCCGTCCCATCAGGAAACGACAATCGAGAAAGGAACTTTCTGTTTCCCCTCTAAGACCCTTTGTTTGTTGATTTGTTTTGATATTCTACGGAAGAAGTTTGTATCCTATGAATCCATTTCAAATTGTAATATGTCTATTTGTGTGTGGGCCTAGATTATGCATTGGAGAAATTGTACAAATTGTTTCTCAGGAGACAGAAAGGATAAGAAATCTTACAATGAGAAAACAACAAAATTATACTATTGTAAATACTTACATAAATAAAATATTCTCGAGATCTCTTTTGACTTCTCCATCTTTACACCGTCATGGTCGATATGACTGTTATACGATGTTTGACCAGTTACTACCATCTAAAAGTTCTCTATACAAACCGATTTTAAGTTCACAAAAGTCCTCTGGGAACCATAACTCTTAAAGACAAAACAAAACAACAGTTCCTGAGACACGAAGAATACAGTTAACAAAAAGATTATGAGACTGATCGAAAAGTAATCAGATTCTTTCACTAAAGAGTAGGAACAAAAGTAACGGTCAATGGTAGGGTCAGTGACATTAGATACTATCCACTGTATGAGATGAAGAACCCTATTAGAATGTGTCTCTAATTTTCTGTTGTCATGATGGTTTTTGTTAAGTTTGATTGAGTAACAAAACCAAACAAAAGTAAACTTATAATCAAAAGTTTGGGTTTGGTCGATATGTCTAATGGGTTTGGTCTATTCCCTCAAATCTCTTTCGGACATGGACGTAAACGACAAAAAGTTCACAAATGACGGATTTTATTAATTATATAGGTTCACCTTATAAAACCTCACCATATAAGACGATAAAAAACACTCGTCGTCAATGGTTATATAGTTCTTCTTTCCTGAAGTAATGTATCTTTTGTGATTTGTTGTAGTTACAATAAAGTTTATAGTAAAGGGAACAGTCAAGTAAGTCAGAATGTTTTAAGTAAGAAATAAAGAAGAAAAGTAATAATAAATAAATAAAAATCAATTGTAGGTAGTGGAGTCTCAACACTTAAAGAAAAAAGGAACATTACTCTTTAGAATCCTATATAAGAGAATCGTTGGTTCTTAATATCGTATGTCGTTACAATTTATATCTGTAAGGTATAATACGATTTAGTCGTTATGAATATTAAGTAAGAATTAGATGATTGAAACCAATTGTCAGAGCAATTCTGTGGACTTTTCCAATATATCCACCTTAGACTCCTTAGGACTGAATCGGTTGACCATGGTTTTACTGTAGTCTTCGAATTCTGGTGTTCCAATGAGAAACTTCATATTTATAAAACTTTATAGACTATGTCAGGAAAAAGTACCCCGAGACTCTTTCAGAGGAAACAATTTATGTGTCATAAAATCTCTACTGATTACTCTGCCGGAAGTCCGTCTTTAGCCTTATTTGATGGCCATCTGTCGTCTCTAAATTTTATTGACACCAATTGAATAATTATCAAAGGTTTAAAGTTTCAAGATTGTTCTCTAATATCCCCTCTTTTTTCAATAAAAAGGATGATAGAAGGATCTAAAGACCACCTCGGAACAGATAATCTGTTTAGTTTCTGTTATCTTTTCGTTTGTATTCAAATAGCCGTGTACGTAGTACGAATGTACACCCTCATGGATCTCTACTCATTGAGTTTGTCCACCAATCTTGAACCCACATACATCTTAAAATTCGTTTTCCTTTCCTTTTCCTCAAAACCTGAAGACCCGTTCCCTTCCTTTCCATACCACTCTATTGATCCTCTTCATACGATTTGTTTCGAACAAAGTAATACAACCAATCAATCAGAACATTAAGTCTACATTCAGTTACGGAAGAGGTGACCATTCTTAATAATTCTCAAGAGAACAAGGACTATTCTATAGACCTCTGTATTAAATGTTTATATTTAAAGGGAATATTTTCCTTTTGAACACGGGACAAAAATCTCGAAAAGGTGACAGTCGGTCGAAAGTTACTGAAAATAAATAAATAATAAATTAAAATAAAAAATAAAAATAAAAAAATTAAAAATAAAAATGAAATAAAACGAAATGTTATGACATAACCAAAACGGTATGTAATTGTACTTAGTCGGTGTCCTACGAACCCCGACCACGTACCCCTACTAGGTCTCTCTACTATACCCCATCCTCCATCCTCTCCCCAAGTCCTAACCTTTGAGTTACTGGAAATCGATTTTTATTAAGTATACGGTTTTGTCGTATAAACACACACACCCCCCCCGTATAAGACTATACGAAGTTCTAGTATTGTTCTTACTACGTTTTAGCGATTGTTTTTATAGACCAACAAAGACATAGTACGATGGTTATCTCATTCTAGTTAGTTTTTTTGTTTTTGTTTTTGTTCAAGCTGTGTTTTATGTGTTATTATATTTATAATTAGAATAAAGGTTTTGTCTTTCACTTACGTTACAGACTAAAAAATTTACCTTTTTGTATTAAAAATCTATGTTGTAACCTTATTCTGTATATTATTAGTACTTCATTTTAATATATGATATTACACTTGTGTCTTTAGTATGTGAATTTTTATATAAGTTCTTATATAGTTCGCTGTTCTAATTCTGTAGATAACATTGAGAAAACCATTCAACCTACTCAACACTTGACGATCTTCTACAATCAAAGTTTAATATTCAACGATGGATCAATTGTGAACAATTGTATAACTACTCCAAATCCTGTAAGATAGGGGTTTTATACCGTGGAACCTTACAACTTATAGAATTCGTCTTTCTTTAGTTCTTTTTGTCTTCGTCCTTCCAGGGAGACTATTGGGTTGTGGTGAAAGAAAGGACTTTCGTCCTATACTTAAAGGATACACTTTCTATGAGAAGAAACATGGTCCTCCTTACTTCTGTAAGAATCGTGTCTTTGTCCCTAAACCCCCGTTTTGTTGTTGTTGTTGTTTGTTGATATATTTGTTTGGAACAATTAGATTAGAAATAGAAGGATCAATGAAGAAATGGTAAATGATGGGAATCATACTTGGGAAAACAGAAAGGTTTAAGAAATGTTTACATATCTAACCAACTGTTTTTCATATTTTCGACGGACGAGACCAGTGAAGAAACCCAGAAGTCAAAGAACACTTCAGAGGATACATATGTTTGTTAAAACTATTGTATACGTACGACAAAGGACAATCACACAAGAACAGTCAAATGAAAAGTCTGGTCGTTCCCTGGGATTCTCCCGACTGTTTTTGAAAAGGAGGGGATGTTGCACGGACTGAATATTGTATGTAATAACGGATTTTAGTAGTCTAGTTTATGGTGATCCTTAGACTATTTACATCTACCTGAGTAACTTTGTGATAAAGTTGTGAAAAATACTCAAATCATGTATAATACTTTTTATTCTCTTAACCTTTTAGTGGTTTTTAAAGTGTTTTGGCATATTAAAGACTTACAAAATGAATGGATAATGTAGATATTTAAATTGGTTCTTTTTCGACTCGTAAAAAAGACTCAAGAGTTGAAGAGGTACGTTGGGTAGTAGTCTTTGTATAGTTTATTTGGACTAATATCGTGTGAAGAAAAAATTCCGATTTCTTATATAGAAACATTTAAAGGTCTCCAGGAGACTTTATATAGTTTCTATCATAATCCACATTCTCTGTAGGAAATTAAAATTAACTTAACTTTATTAATTTTAGGTTAAACTCCTCGTCTTTAGTTGTTCAACAGTTTTCTATAAACTTATAAAGTAACTGTATTTAACACCCACAGACTTTTTTTTATGAACCTGTGGATAAATTACATTTACTGATATTTTGGAAATTTTTATTCTTATCTTTTTTTTATATCAACATTTCTCTAATCAAAGAGGTATTTATTCGTTAGAAGTAAAAGAATTTATTAATTTCGGTATTCATGATTCCCGTACGAACACAAGAGTCAATGATCCAACACAGACTCATACGTTGGGGTACTTGAATCGGACAGATCAACGAGACAGGTACCATGAAAGGTCCGTTCTTATGACCTTACCCAACGGCAAAGGAGGAGGTCCCCTAGAAGGTGTGGATCCCTAGTTTGGATTCAGAGCACAGAAGACATAATCATCCGTCTAAGAAGTGGTGACTCGGTGGCCCCTTCGGGTAATTCCCGTATTTTGATGGGTTAGAAACGATAAATCTGTTTAATGTGTGTGTGTGTGTTCAATGTTGAAAAGTATAATATCCCTTTTAGTTATCACTTTAGTTCATTTATTAAGATAGTGAAAAACGATATAGTAAATCATTGAACCGTCGGATACGTAAATCCTTATAGTCAAGACCAGACTCTTGAATGACCCAACGTTTAAGTGTACCGGTTCCCTTAGTACTTCGTATATATATGAGTCAGAACTACAAATTTTCCATATTTGTCAGGTAAAAGTTGTAAGAAGGTTTTCTGGAAACTACTGGATTTTGGACTTCCGAACTTGAAGACCTTAGTATCTTAAGTCTAGAAACCTAGAGTTACCTTTCTTAGAAGATTAAATGACACTCGTTTGTCGAGTCGTCATTTTAAAATTCTCGTCCGAGGATTCTAGGTACAAAAGTTTATTATCTGCGTTTGGAAATTTTTACTAAAATTTTTTACATGGTTGATGTGTAGAGTTTGACACCGATGAATTTCTTATAAAACCATAGTCTTTTGACAGTCTTCTGACGATATTGTTCTGGAAAGATACTTCACCGACTGTCATGTTTAAGGTGTCGAAGGTGGGATCTAGAAACGTCGTTCGGGTAGACATACGGTTTTCGGTATTCTAATCGTAAAAGAAAGAAGATCGTCCAATTGGAAAATCAGATATAGAAAGGTTAAACGACGAAAGTACCATAACCTAATGACTATGGAATTAAAATTAAGGAATTTAAACAACTTCTCGCCAAGAAATTTATAACATTATAAGAAAAATAAGAAGGATTTTACATACGGTTCTCTAATAGTGTGTAAAATTGATGTCGAAATATAGGACACTGACAATAAAAATTATAGATGATGGAACAAAGAGACCTATTTTTATATTAGAGATAAAAAGATTTTATAGTAACTGAAAGATGACCTGTGAAGACTATTTACTTTCTCAGAGTATAATAAATACTGTTGTAAGTCAGTGTAATTTTAGCATGTTCTTTATCGTTTTGTATAGAAACTTTTTATTAATGTCTAGACAAGTGTCCCCGACTTCTGTGTTGCAATCCTTGTTTATAACAAGAAAAACATGATTACATAAATGAAAAGAATCGATAAGAGGTAGGGATGAGTCCCTTCAAAAAGAAGGGGATCCTTATTTAGTTACCTTATTTGTGAACAGTGTAATTTACCGCAATTTACATCCAATATAAAGAAATTTGATAATACTGAAGAAAAAAAAAAAAATTGGTGTGTGTTTGGATTAAATACGGATTCCTCATTAAAATTTTTGAAAAAGTCTGTTCATTCTGGGAACTGTGCGGGGAGGGTTAAAATATAACAATCTAATACAGAACAAATCAGGGATTCAGGACAGACTTAGAAAACGTTGGAGTACCTGACATCGGGCGGTCCGAGAAGACGGGTACCCTAAAGGGTCCGTCCTTAGGATCTCATCTAACGGTAATGGGAGAGGTCCCCTAGAATTGGCTGCGTTCCTTGTTTGGGTTAGAGGCCGATTCGTCCTCCTAAGAACTGACGAGTCGGTGGTCCCTTCGTGGAATTTTTGGTATGTTTTTATAATGAGACCACTTAATGAGTCTCATTAGTTAGTGATTAAGGTATTTGACAAATCTAATGGACTGTGGAATGAAGAATGTAAGGCTTATTTTCCACCAGTCTTTAAATAGTACTTCGACTTTAGTATTTCCAAGTGTATAGAATTCCCAGGTCTGTAGCGCGACTCGTGTCATAAATCCGACCCAGGTAAGGGTGTGAGCCGGTTCCCGGAGGCTTCGTTCCGTGATGAAGTGACACTAAGACTCATCCCTACGACGTCCCTGTTTACACCGTGACTCCTCCAAAACCCAAACGAACTATCTACTACACTCGCTGTGTGGATCGTCTCTTGAATTCTCTGGTGTCGGTGGATGTCGGCCCTGTCGGGGCTAAAAGAGAACGGTCTTAAGGCCGGGGTTCCGAGACTCTAGGGCGCTCTAGCGCTAAGGAAGGCCTTCACACCAGACCCGCCACCTCAAATCGCAGCCTAAGTCTGGGGAGGCACGGCGAGGTCCGGGGGTCCCGAAGGGTCGCGTAAGATCGACCTCGGTGTCACTGAGGACCCTGCGTGGACGGTCGACGTCTAAGGTCGACACGATAAACGGAAGGTCCCTGTAGGGCTGAGTTGGGTGGGATCCACTGGTGGTGCCATCCCTCCTTCTTTTTTTCATACACACGTACAATATAAAAACAAAACAAAACAACCCCCAAAAACAAACAAACCGGTACAACGTAATTTGATTATCGAAACTGTGACAATCGGCCGTACCATCGATACGGCACTGAAAAACACAACAGGCGTCAATTGAGGGTTTAATCATCTTTTGAGGTAGAGGTTTGACTGAAAGGTTCCGACTTGCATATCTTAGACCTTTTACAAATCAACAGGACCGAAGTGGTCAGGATTGAAACTTTGCAAGTTAGTTTAGATCAACACGACGAGAATCAGAGACACACTCTACGGCGGTGCTTGATATATGAGTGACAAAGTCCTTTTAATCTAAAGTACTAACTTCTAAAAGGTAGTCAGGAAATCCTATAGTTGGTTACGTCTCTGAAGATACGAAGACCATAAGGTTTGATTTTGAAGACTGGGATTTGATATCATTATTTGAGACATGTGAGTGAAAGTAATTGAACTATGGTAAAATTTTAAGAAACAAAAAATGGAAGGTATAAAATGATTCATTTATCTTAAGTCTAACCAACACAGTAATGACCAAAGAAGTGTACTCCAACCCGGAAAAGACACTAAAGTCATTAATCATTCTCACTTAATCCGTCGACGTGACATAGTGTTGTATAATCGTAAAAGGTATGTTTAAAATAAAAAAAAATTCAAGACCCCCTTTCATAAAATCTTAAAGCTGTCCCCTACTTAACTTAGACAATTAACGTAACCTATAATACTTGGAAAATTGTCATAATTAACAAGATTAGGTTCTACTTCCTTTCAACGTACCGAGCTCCATCGGAACTCAATTTTGAGGGAAGGTCCAAGAGGGATGGTAAGATACGTTTTGTTTCTTGAGAGAGAATCCTTCTTTTTTACCTGTAATCCAACTAATGGGGGTCGAGGGTCAGTCAGGTCGGAGACCGGGTAGAGGTTTTAAGGAAAGGGGTCGGAAAATTCTCTATTGATGAGGGTTGTTGGAACCTCTTCTTGTCCGGGGGAATTCTATTAATGAAAGGTGTATGTACGGATATATATGAATGAGTAAAGAACCCAATCACGTCGTCGAACGATTAGACTGACGACGGGGAAGAGCGGAGTAATTTCCACTAGACAAGGACATTTCACGGCCAGAGAAAGAAAAAGACTTGGAGAAGAGATTTAGGGAATTGGAATGTGTTCTCACATCCTATGGAAAGGGAAAAAACACAAAAGAAGTTAATCAAAGTAGTTGTAGAATGTCAAAAGTCATATCACAGAAAATGGAGGAACCAATTTAAATAAGGATTTATAAATGACAAAAAATACGATAATATTTCCTCTAAAGAAAGAATTAAAAAGAAAAGTCTTTTAAACAACAATCAGTTTGTGTTTGTGTCGTCTGAAAACATACAACTAAAACATAAGGAGTTGAAATGATTTAAACAAAAACCCACTTATTAAAGACACCGGGGTCACACGGCTTACCAATTATGGTATAATTTATAAACTTTAAAAGACTCTGATCTAGAATCCCCGAAAGTAGTGTGTGTGTGTGTGTGTGTGTGTGTGTGTGTGTGTTCAATTGACAATTCAAACCACGTTTTCATTAACACCAAAACGTAACGACTTGAAAGGACAAACTATAACCTTATGTAAGAATGTATTTACATCAATTCAATATATAGTAAAATTACACGTAAAGAAAGAAAGAAAGAAATAAAGTGACTACTGTAATGAACGACGAGTAAAACATAAATAAAATATCTGATCCCTTTACTACAATCTGTTTTTCGTTCAAACTCACTAAAAAGAATAAGTTCAAGTTTTACCCAGTCTTTCACCGTCTCTGTTGAACGTTGTAGTTATTACGTAAACCGGGTCCTTGGCGAATGTTTACATGTCACGTCACCACCAAATTCTTCAAAAATGTTTCCGCTACTCTCGGAACTTCTACTTTTGTCACCGACCGGGAGTCTGTAAGTGTTACTGGTCAACTCTCGTAGTAGTTTCGAATAACAGAATTTTGATGTGCTCTTCAACATGTTCTTGATTCGCAGCTTGTAAGATTCCAGTAAACCGTGAACTTCGTTTACCCTTTTCACTTTTTCGAGTTATTCACTCACGGAGTTATCGACTGGTGTTTAGTTTTCATAGAAGAAAAACTTCACAGAAGAGAATAAGATACGTTGTTGTTACTTGGTAAAGAGTAAATCTAACACTACACACTACTTTTCCCCAAAAATAATGCTGTTGGTCACTACGGATCGAGTCACCAACCTGGCTCTTCTTCGAGGTTTCATGAAGGCTTTCGTTTGTACATGGGTTTTTTCCAGTACCAAACCACTGTACGACGGTCAGAGTAGGTGATATCGAAAAACACACGTACGATTCAACGAAGTCAGTACAGACTGAGAAACGCTGGGACACCTGACATAGTGTGGTCTGAGGAGACAGGTAACATAAGAGGTCCGTACTTATGACCCCACCAAACGGTCCGGAAGGAGGTCCCCTAGAAGGACTGGCTCCCTAACTTGGATCCAGAGAATTCAGAGGACTTAACCGTTCGTCCAATGGTGATCTCGGTGAACTCTTCGGGTATCGAAAGACTTAGGGTCACTTTGGTAATGTAGACTCTTGACACGAGTTCTTTACCTACTCTCCTTGGCTTTTGATATTGTCGACGTCGACCGTAACCAGATGTCTTTCTCGAGTCAAGAGGTGTTGTGGACTGACATACAGTGTTGGTTATGAAGTCTTCAACTTGTCTAACCAGATGTCTCAAAACGTAGTAGACGACGAAAGTGGACTAGAGAGTGGTCGGTCGGTGGAAAAGAAATTCGTAGAACTGTTGATAACCGTCACTTTTCCGAAAGTGTTGGTCGTTCTCCGCTTTTACGAAAGGTTCTCAAACAACTTGGAACTTCACACCTAAAAATACGATGTTCTTATTTGAATAAAGAGCAAACGTTTTTACACAACTAAAATTAACAAAAATAAAACTAACTATTTCTATACAAACTCACATCAATATTACTAAATTTTAAGTACCAGACTTTGATGTCAATGTGAACGTGGTTGGATTTTACACTCCACAATATATACAATTAATTGAACTAACACCATTAGCAAAGTATTACGTATGTATACAGTTTAGTAGTCCAACATGAAATTTACACATGTCAAAATAAACAGTTAATAAGGAGTTATTTCGACTTTTTATTGTAAAAGGAAAGTTAATACTCCATTCCTTTATTGTTAAATTTCAAAGCTTAAATGACGAAAACGGGTCTATAAAATGTCATATATTTATCTAATCTTGTAAGGACATTCTCTTGGAAAACTTAGTCTAAGTAATTTCCAAAGATCCTTAACTTCAGAAAGTTTAAGACAAGTTTAGGTGTTTTTTACATATATAGTGAAATAAAACGAAGTCAATATAGTAATACAGTAGTATAAGTCGTACTTCATTTTACGGGTTTAGAGTCTAAAACCGGAGGACGACTTTCTTTTTTTTTATGAATGTTTATGTATTAACGAAATGGTCGACTTTTTGTCTATGTGTAATGGTAAATGATTTAAACGTACCATCCACCAATAAGAAGGAAGACATCACGAACCTCGATAAGTGTCTGTCATTATCTCTATTTGATAATCATTAACGACAATATTAGTCGATAAATTAAACCACTTCACCACTACTTTATTATTCCCAACTACTCGATAAAACTCTAGAAAGGTACAACCTGTTTACCACAAATTTTCTTTTTTTGTTTTTTGTGATTACTTTGGACAAATCTACTGATTTAGATCACAGTCTACTTCCATACAATTACTTTTTCATAACTGGAACGAAATCTTTACACACGTTATGATTAATTAACTCTTAACAGACCTTTACTCGAAATCATTTTTGTAAAAAAGGGTCTATTTTGGAATGGAGTAATTACTGGGAAAATATATCTTTTATGAAATGTCAAGGTCTACTTTTGAATTATCTGAGGAATCATCGTTAATTTTATATCCAAAGTTATTTAATGAAAATGTGATTTCACTTTCACTTCAGCGAGTCAGCACAGGTTGAGAAACGCTGGGCTACCTGACATCGAGAGGTCCGAGGAGGCAGATACCCTAAGAGGTCCGTTCTTATGACCTCACCCAACGATAAAGGAAGAGGTCCCCTAGAAGGACTGGGTCCCTAGCTTGGGTCCAGACGGTGTAACGTCCGTCTGTGAAATTGGAGACTCGGTGGTCCCTTTGTTAACTTTATATCCAAAGTTATTTAATGAAAATGTGATTCATAAGGGTTTGTCGGAGGAACCTATACGAAACTGTTCAAAAAAAAAGAGAAAAATAGGGAAAAAGTTTGTATAAGGAGGACGATTAAAGATCAGAGAAGAGAGGTTTCCTGAATCTTAAACCTTTTATTTTGTTTCGTATTAAAACGGTTTATATTTTGTGTCAACCGAAATTTATTCACTGACACCTTTCAAGGGTCTAAATATCTCGTAACGTGACACTCATCTGAATCTCTTAAATTAAAAACAAAGAGGTACACTTAAAACTCATAAATACTTAAAGATTCAAGAAAGGTTCTTGATTTCTCTTGTCAAATCACGTTCAATTATACGAGTAAGAATACTAAGACGTTAGTGATAGTGTCTATAAAACAACAACTAACGAATTAGTATTAATGAAACACTAACTCCCCCAATGTCAAAGGACGAAGTGAACAAAGTGTCAAGAATTAACATACGGTCTACAACGCATAATTTCCTATTATCTATAATTTATTATCTATAACTTTATCTAATATAAATAGTAGTTGTTTCTGTGTGGGAAAGGAGATAGTCGGGAGACTTTACCCTGGGTTTAGTCAAAGTACACATCAATTCGACTCAAATCAATCCATCCATCAAGTCAGCAAGTCAGCACAGACTGAGAAACGCTGGGGTACTTAACGTCGTGAGGTCCGGAGGGACAGGCAGTGGTTGAGGGTCTCGAGTGAGTCTGGGTTACATGTAGCTCAGTCACCACGGTAGGTCGGTAGAGTAGGAGACAGTAGGGGAAGAGGAGGACGAGGGTTAGGGAGGGTCGTAGTCTCAGAAAAGGTTACTCAGTTGAGGAGCGTACTCCACCGGTTTCATGACCTCAAAGTCGAAATCGTAGTAACGAAGGTTTCATTAGGGTCCCGACTAGAGGAAATCTTACCTGTCCAACCTAGAGGAACGTCAGGTTCCCTGAGAGTTCTCATAAGAGGTTGTGGTGTCAAGTCTTCGTAGTTAATAAGTCACGAGTCGAAAGAAGTGTTAGGTTGAGAGTGTAGGTATATACTGGTGACTTCTTTTGTATCGGAACTGATCTGCATTGAAACAACCGTTTCATTACAGAGACGAAAACTTATACGATAGATCCAACCAGTATTGAAAAGAAGGTTCCTCATACACAGAAAATTAAAGTACCGACGTCAGTGGTAGACGTCACTAAACCCTCGGGGTTTTTTATTTCAGACTGTGACAAAGGTGACAGAGGGGTAGATAAACGGCACTTCACTACCCTGGTCTACGGTACTAGAAGCAAAAGACTTACAACTCGAAATTCGGTTGAAAAAGTGAGAGGAGAAAGTGAAAGTAGTTCTCCGAAAAATCAAGGAGAAGTGAAAGACGGTATTCCCACCACAGTAGACGTATAGACTCCAATAACTATAAAGAGGGCCGTTAGAACTAAAGTCGAACACGAAGAGGGTCGGGCGTAAAGAGTACTACATGAGACGTATATTCAATTTATTCGTCCCACTGTCATATGTCGGAACTGTATGAGGAAAAGGATAAACCTCGGTCAGACAACAAGGTACAGGGAAAGATTGACAACGAAGGACTAGACGTATGTCTAAAGAGTTCTCCGTCCAGTCCACCAGACCATAAGGGTAGAGAAAGTCTTAAAAGGTGTCACAAACAATTTTGATATATCAATTTAAATCTAGTCGCGATAACAGTATTCGACAATTACATCATCGTCCTCAGAGGGAAGTCTTCCCTAATTTTAGACTCACGTCGACTCTCTCAAAGGTTTCTACTGACTAGAGAGAGAGAGAGTGAGATGTTTATACACACACACATAGAGGATAACCAATACAAAGAGACCTCTAAGGACTATTCGTGTAATGGACAGTTGGTAGATAAATATAACCATAAAGATAAAAATAAAACAAAGAGGACGGTGGTCTTACATTCTGAGTGCTCCCGTTCCTAAAAATATACCGATGTAAATAATAAACTGTCCTCAGACTTTTTTGTTTTGACGAACTCTGTAAAAGCCGAAATTATCATATTAAGTACATGTAAGGAAAACTTCGAATAAGGTAGTGACTTGTTGAAGTCAAAGTGAAAAGTGAGAGTACGTAACCTCTTCCTTTACCGTTGGGTGAGGCCACAACAACGGACCTCTTAGGGTCCCCGTCTTCTCGGACCATCCGACGGCAGAGACCCCAACGTGTCTCAGCCTGTACTAACTTCGCTGAATCGTCGTCGTCGTCGTCGGTAGTATAGAAAACGAACGATGACACTTAATAGATTGACATACAGATTAAAAGATTACATAATGAGAATCGTATATTACATATGTTTACCATTTGTAAACTTAACATAGTTTAGTCACCCTTTCGATTATTCCCGTCGTTCAAGTATAATGATTGTTTCTCGAATTTGTGACAAGTCTTACTCAGTGGATAGACTTAAATACACGAAGAGTACTGTAAGAGTAAAGTGTCTACTTTTTTAAATTCATTGAACGGGTTTGAATGTGTCACCGACTCTACATCTTGTTTCTAAACTTCGGTCTATAAGTCCGAGACTTCAAGTATCAATATGGTGATATAACATAGTACTGATTTACATTGAAGAGGTACTCCAAATTTTGGAAATCGTTCGTTCTAAGTTGAGGTTTGTACTAAAGAATCGATAATGACAGGTTTCCAATATCTTTAACAAAATGTAAATTAAATTTGTACATAGACCCCATCTGGAACAAAAAGTGAGTCCACCGTATATTTGTAAGATAGAATTAGTCAGGTCGACGACATTGTCTTGTGATATCTAACACACTATATTTGTGGTAAATAAAGAGTAGGAAAACCTCCGACTCCTGAAATACTAGTTTCTACGATCGTCTAGATGACAGACCACTTGCAGACGAAGGAACAAACGTCTACCGACACTCTCGGTAGGGAGTCACCGTCTCTCTTGTCTTTCTTTCACTTGAAAAGGAACAGAGAGGAAGATTCTCATGATCAGAGTAAGAACGTCCAAGACTAGAGTAATTGGATTAATGGAGGGTTTCCACGGTGAAGAATTGTAGAGACGTACCTCCTAATACCTAAGTTGTCTACTAAAACTCTCCCTATGTCTGTAAGTCGCGTCTTGTGGAAGGGACTGAATCATCACTGGACTACTTGGTAGTCTGGTCAATGAACGAACTCTAAAAACTTAAGAATGTCACTATAACAAAACGGACCAAAGGTTTCACAAGTGTAGAAAGGAATAAATCGGATATAATCGTTTATAAATAGTTTACGGATAATTTATTCGGTCTTTAGTAGGATCTACATCTTTACATTTTATGACATTTTTACAATTATACTTTGTAGTAGGGGGAAGTTGTAAATGGAGTATTATATTGGTCTTCGATAAAGGATGATATCAGGATTTTTCGGAAGGATGTCATTCAATTAAAATCTTTCGATTGAATTTCCTATACCAAAGATAGATGAAAAGATTTATTAAATTCAAGAGAGTGGTAAAATACCAACTGAGATTTTCCAAGTGCATGAATCAATGGCAATGTCGTAAAGATCAATTACTGATGTAAGTGACCTTTTTTTTTTTTTTTAGGAAGTTTAACACACGAACTGAACAGTCACTAATGAAGTCTTCTATCAATATTTATTTAGGTAAATACAGGTAAAGACAAAATATACATTACAAAAAATCTTGTACAAATAACGAAATGACTTTCCGGGAGTTCATTCAATCTCACGTCATTTTTATATCTACACAAAAATAACACCTTTTTCGCACTCAAAACCTCAATTCATATACTCCCAAGTAAATAGTTAGATATAACGTTTGGTATTTTTATTAGAGTAATGAATCATTAGGAAGGTAATTAAAAACATTTCTTTTATTTTTATTTTACACCCCAAATACCTGTTCTTACAAGTCTCTTGTAATATGTATTTCACCTGTTATTCTTTGTTACATAACCGCAATTACCTTCTTCGTCACACTATGTTGACATTGTACTTTATGATACGTCGGTCTTTGTAGACTATGTTGTAAATATCCATTACTTTTCGTTCTATATTTAAAATATAATAAAACTACTTTGTTCACATAAAGACGAGGAATATAAACCTTTTTACACCTTAATTTTTTATTAGTTTACGTATTAACAAAGTACATGTAATAAAGTAAACATAAATTTTGTTAAGACAGTCTCTACTCAATAAAGATGACATTTTGTTCTCTTGACTACAAAAGTCTACAATTGGTTAAAAGAGTCATGTTTTCCAGATTATATTTTAAGACTATTTAACTCGAGTCGAGTCACGATCCGCATTAGATTCAATAGTGTCTTTCTGACACGGGTTAACCTGAACTTGGACGAAACCTTTTAAGAAGGACAAAATTTATTCTACTCATACCCGATACAGACATAATGAATATATACAAATAGAATACAAAAGAGGTTTCTTGTTTTTACAGAGAAAAGGAACTTATGTTTCAAACCCCAAAAAAGTAAAGAACAGAAATACTATACGAAAGTACACATCTAATGTGTGACGAACTCAAGTCTTAATTACACGTCTTAGAATTTCCACGAATCAATTTAATTACAAGGAAGAATTTATATAAACAGAGATTTAACATGTCGGTAAAACGTTTATTTCCTTTTGAACAGATTTGAAATCTTTGATCTTAACATTCTCGTTTGTTAGAGTTAAATAATCGATGTAAACGTAGTATCCTGTGTTTTTTACTTGAATAAAGAGGGAACTCTATAAGATTTTTATATGATATGTATACGTTTTGTTTCTATCAATCTTTTACTTATGGAGACAGACCGAATTTTTTATATGTTTCTGTTATAGTATTTATGGTATAACCCTAACTTAATATATAACTTTAATCTCAGGACTCATCTTACTTTGAATTCAAGTTAGTCAGTCGAATTATTTCAAACACAAAAGGATTTTAACCAATGACAACTAAGGACCTTGAAGTATTATAAAACAATCTCCACAGTCAAACATTCAAAAAGAGAGGACGGTCTGATATTTAAAGAAGTCCCGGTTCTAGGACAATATGATTATAAACATAAGAAACGTAACGATATCTGGACTGTAGACCCTCTTAAACTCACTCAAAAGTCTTCCTTAGTCACATCTGATCTAGATCAACTTTAAATTATTAACTATCCTAACACTCTCATATTTTACCACTCTCATAAAATATAACATTCCTAACAAAACGAAAACAAGAGGGGATAACCTATATGTCTCACTTTGGTAAAAGGACATAAAGATTTTAATAAGAAACATCTTTTAGTCTTGAATAATACTTTGGTCGTATATTGAATATATCAAAGACTTTCATACGGAGAAAACTATTGAGAGTAAACTATAGAGGGAAACCACAATTACACCCTTTATACGAAACACATTAACTTTTTAAAAAGATGAACCGGAAAGTTAAATACTAATATGAGACAGATTACGACTCCCTTCCGAGTTTACTTCTCCGTCACACGACATTGAGTTTGGAGTTTTATCATTACAGTATTCTGGATTCAAGGACTGTATCTAAGTCGTTTTTAGTGTCAAATAACAATATACAAAATAAATAAAAAAATAAACAACGTTGGTACTTCTTTTTATGACCTTATCTCATCCGTCGGTGTATAAACAAATTTAGTAAATAAGTTGTCCGTAAAAAGAAGAAATCCATATGTCGTGACAGGATCGTGTATGTGCGTTTATATTAGAACCTTAAAGTAATCTATTGACATTACGGAATAAAATCCTATCTTTTTATAACCGTATTTCATAATTAAACTCTTTTGAAATGATAAGTCTTTTTTAAACGACTTCTTGTCAGTAACCCAGTGAGTGTTCAATTTCTCTTGTCTTCCCTTTTATAACCAACAATAATAACAGTCACCATGGTTGAGCATAGACTCTTACGTCGGTTTATCAAAGCATCTTTTCTCTGCTTATATTTGTCCTCCCATTTTTTCTACTCTATAGATTCTTTTTCCTTTCTTTCCGTAACTTTCTCTTTTTTACTCCGAATCATATACTTCTTTCCCTTGGATCCCAGTGGTAATACTAAAACCTTAAAGTAATTGTTATGGTCCGGTCGTGAATTATAAGGGTAGGTGGTGGACGGATTCACAATTTCGAATAGTTTAGAGACAAATATTTGTTCCCAATGTAAAATTACAGTTTTAATCTGAAGTCAAAGAAAAAATACTCTTCAAGATCTTCGGTCGTTTTTAGTTGGGGAGACTTTAATATTTTCTATATAGATTTGTTAGTACTGTGTGAAAGAGGGACCCGATCCTATACCGGATACATACATAGGTAACGTGTTTCGGAATTTTATTGGTGTTGGTTTCTTCAGATCACATGATCCCTATTCTAGTCGTTTTCTACTCCCTGTCTGGAACACCAAAAACGTCGTCTATCCGAAAGGAGAGTAACTTTACCTTTTAGTAACCTCCGAAAACTAGTCACTCATTGTAATATACTGGACGTAACTTTTCTGAGGACCGATGTGTCAACTTTCGTATAATATTTCTGTGTCTTTCCTTGTACTTGTCAAACCTCCGATAACATTTATAGGTACGTTTCCTATTACTCCCGATATCAACGAATTTAGACTCACCTCGTCATTTCCCACTCCTCACCTATATAAAACTTCTATCTTTGTTGTCACCACTACCTGACCTACACCTTACACTCATTCTTTCTTCTCAGATCCTATTAAAGTTCTAAAATCCGGATGGACCTTCTATGTCAATGTAGTTTAATTTTAGTTCTCCTGATCTCTATCCCGAACAAATCTTATCACATGTTTAGTCTTATTCGTCACAACACCATTGTTTGTTGAGATTGCAGAATCCATGATTTTTGTTGCTTGTAAGTAAATATCGATACTATGTGGTGTTTCTTTTAACTGTTGTTTCAAAGACAAACTCTCCCCGAGTACGACTGGTTCCGAGGTACAACTATGAACTAAATTATCGATGACACCGATCCAGTCCTTTGTATAACTTAGTACATGATCTAGGATTTCAATGAAAGGTCTTTAGTTTGAGTATTGAATGTGAATCAATAAGTAAACGGTTTCACCCACTGTACGGGTGTAAGTATAAATGTTTTCTTCGATCTCCGTGTAAAAATGGTACCTACGGTTTCCACATTTGAGCCGTACAAAACCTTCATCGTGAATCCTAAGAAGTCTTCTGTAAATTACACGGTTCAAACAGTAAGACTAATCTTTAGGTTGATCATTTCGGTTTAAGTCTCAACGGACATACCCATATCTAAAGTCCTCTTCCTAGATCTAAATGGTAAATTAATTTATAAATTTCGATATTAGAACTCTTAGTTTACGTGTCTTTCTTCTTATAATCCGGATTGGGTATCTTATATGTTTCCACTCACCAGTCCTTCCACTACCTCTTGTTTATTTCCTTCGATTTTTTCACATGGGTGACTCGAACCATCTTATCTTTGGTTCTCTTTTACAGGGGTTTCGGTTCTCCTATTTTATTAAGTCCTCACTTACTCACTGGTAGACACGAATTATGACTGTTATTACTTTAACTTGAGTTACTGACCTCAATCATGATACCTTCAATAACTTCTGAAATTTTGCTTAAAAAGACTTTTCACAATATTTTTTTTACGGACTAATGTTGTCCGATTTTCTCTATAAGTTCTTTATTACAACACTGTCACTAAAATTCTCAAAACTATGTTTTCTTTTTTATGGATCTCTTTCTTATCCCAGTTACTCCCAAAAAGGAGAGAAGAAAAAATTCTACTCACTAAAATTTATACAAAAAATACGACTACTTTTACTGTGTCGCCTCTCCCTTTTTACTACTACGTCTTCTTATAAAGTACCAAGGAATTCCCATTTCACCTTTAGTGTACGAAAACTAACTCGATTAAAACTTCAAAATTACGGAAGTCGTAATAGTGTGACAAAAAAGAGAGAAGTGAAGAGAAAAACACAGTACATCCCCCTTCGCTTTTTGAGTAATCCAGTTCTTCTTAGAATCTAGACAACCTATGGTAACCTCTTCATCTAACTTCTCGTCTAAGAATCCTTTAAAAGACCTTTTTTTTTTCAATAACATTCTTCATAGACATGTTCACCTTCCCAAATACACGGTTATATACTCTTTAAAAACAGTATAAGGTCCCTATCTTGATTAACCTGACTGTATTTTCACTAAATCCTTTCAATTTTAGTAAGTAAACACAGGTTGAGAAACTTTGGGGTACCTGAGGCACCTTAAGAGGTCCGGTCTTATGACCTCATCCATCGGAAAGGAGAGAGGTCCCTTAGAAGGGTTGGGTCCTTAACCTGGGTCCAGAGGATGTAATGTTCACCTAAGAAATTGTCGACTCAGTATTCCCTTTGGGTACTTATGACCTCACCCATCGGATAGGGAAGAGGTCCCCTAGAAGGACTTGGTCCTTAACTTGGTCCCAGAAGACGTAACGTCCGTCTAAAAAAATGGTTGACTCGATAGTCCTTTCGGGTACTAAATCCTTTCTTTTAAGTTTATTTTAGGATCTTTATCCGATTTGACATTAAAGGTCAATCGACCCTAAAAATCTTTCCCTACTATACCACGTTTGCAACAGCACATAGACGAAATGATCTAGGACAGAGACGGGACCAGTCGGTGTTCACCCCGACTGAGGACACCAATGTAATGGACCTGTGAAAGCGGTCACCCCGGTCATCCTCCACAGTCGTTCTATATTCACCCGCCTATCTCTAGTGGTGAGGGAGTGTCAAAGTCCATGGAGGAGTTGAGATCGTTGGGAGTTCATCAAAAATCAGGTGTCAAGTGGTCCAGAGAGGGGTCAGGGAGGAGACCGGGTAAGTTAAGAAAGATGATGACACCTAAGGACCCCGAAGTCGTAGAGAAAGGCCAAGTAAGTCGGAACAAGTATGACATATTTATCAAGTAAATAAGTTCAGAAAATTAAACTTAATAGACCCACACTAAGTCATATTTAAGTCATATTTATAAATTTATCATAGAAATTTATAAAATGTCCTGTCTAACATATCCACTATATACAACATCAACTGAACACAATATGAGTTCAGTGACTGCAATAATTAAAACTACGGGGATAACAAGGATTAAACCGGTCACCCTCGGGTAAGTTCAACCGAAGACGTAGACAAACCACGTATGAGGGGTCAAAAACTCAAGACGGAAGAAAGACCATGTCATTGTATAAAACCCTTGTGACACAAAAAAAACGGACGGGGCCATGATCTTAACCGGTAAAAAGATTCCTAGGACCAAGGAATTACCACTCTCTATTATAGAATTTAATTTAGTTCCACAATTTACACGAAGAAAACCTCTATAGTAACTAAAAAAAACCGACAAAGAGTGGAGAATCGGGAATCCTTTATATGTATAAATACTTAACACTTAATTATGATTATGAAGATTAAGATTAACTTGTGTCGTACCAAGAAAACCGAATAAAGGAAAGTATAAATAATAAGGAAAGAAATCTCCTTGAATCATTTTAACTAATCAGAGGACTCAAATGGACCACTCGATCGTATTCAGAGACAAGACAAATCTTTAGTGATCTTAACTCCATGAAAGAGTTAGTATCTAACAACAACAAGTCAGTGATTCAGTACAAACTGAAAAAAGTTGGGGTACCTGACGTCGTGTGGTCCGGAGGGACAGGGAGTGATAGAGGATCTCGAATGGGTGTTAGTACAGGTAACTCAACTACTATAGTAGGTTAGTAGAGTAGGAAGTGGCAGGAGAAAAGGAAAAACGGAGTCAGTATCTATACGAGAATATATAGAAGATCTTTATATAGATTACAATTTCTTAGAACGTAGTACTTTTATGTTTAAAATAAATGTGTCACTAATGTATGAGTTAAAATACTATCTGATTGGTTTATGTGAAAGATTCCTTCTAATAACAGTCAGAAATACTTTTCGTCAAACTTCCGATTATATTATTAGAGACGTTTCCTATAACTCCGAGTGCCATGAATAATCGAATTCCATTTTGTTATTACCCTTCTTCACTCATGTATACTTCTATCTTTATTGTTACTAATCAACACCTGAATGACTACTCATCAATTATTTCTCTTCCCAAATCCTACTAAAATCATGAAATGGACACTTTTTTTGATCTTCTTACTTCAAACTGATTTGATTTTACTTCTACTGACCTCTTCCTCGAATAAATCAGTCTTGTCTCACTCAATGTGACACCATTACTTGTTAAGGTTTTAAGGTTTCCGTTTTGGTTTCTAAATAAAGAATACCACCAAATAGACTTACGTCCCGGAAACGATCTATCCTAGAAGGATATTAGAGAAATTGTTCGTTCTTGAAAAAAAGTAAAGTTCTAAATTACATTGGGTGGGGACTCAATCTTTTCAGTGGGTAACGAACCGTCTGTGAGGAATATAAAGAGTTTTAATCGTGTTACTTCTTAATCACTACACTCTTATACGACCATACAAAGAAAACGTTTCAAGACGAAAAAAATAAGGGTACTTTGAAAACGAGAAGGAAAAGTGACATGGGAAAAATTTTTTTTTTTTATTAGTTTAAACTAAGAATGTCTGATCTTTAATAATCTGTTTACACAAATAATTTTATCCATTATCTATGTACAAAGATCTGAGATTCATCTAGGGAGAAGATACTCCATTTATATACTGAACACATTATCGATAAACTGGATACATATGAAGCTACCTATGTAAAAAGAAAATTCATTAATTTAAAGGTCCATTATACATGAATCCATAATAATCAACGTCCTTCTCTTACTCTGTTCCCTTATCACTTATATTGTGTTCTTCTTAGTCATATATATTGAAAGAGAACGACACATTATTAAATAGTGTTTAGAAGTAAACTGTGGTGGGTAAATACTTAAGAGTCAAAACATCAACTCCTCAGGATATATTATAACGACCGAAGAGACGAGTACCAAAGTGGATCGACTTTAGTTCGACTCGAGAAAAGACCTCCGACTGTCTTTTCTCAACTGTTAAGTCTTCGGTTAGAATAAGAGGAATCGTCTTAAGTCAAGGAACGTAAATTTACTAACACACCCGGAGTAAAGGAAAAGTCAGAAGTCGACCCCCGGTGAGAATTGAGGACCCCTGACGGGTGTAGGGAATGGAACCCCGTAGGGATCAGTAGTTCGGTCGTTTCCGTATAGTTTAGGAAGAACACGAAATGAAGAGAATGAAGGAGGTAGAGACTGAAAATCTGGAGTCCACTAATCCAGTCCGAATGGATGTCTTAGAGGGACAGAATTTCAGCCAGTAATGTCCTGTAATTGATGTTAACCTTTTAGTTAAAACAGTTCGAAATTATATCAAAGTCCTCACTATAGAGAATTTATGAGTGTCCAAAGTAGGTGTGTTCCCCTTCTCGAGTATGTTTCAACTCACATTAAACGCTAATTGTACCTTAAGATGGAGGGTGGATTCACGAGAACTTTTATAATTCGTTAGGAACAAAAGATGTATTTTATTTATGGAATACATTTACTTTACTGACAAATCTAAAATCACTTACTGAAATCTATAAAATAGGAACTCTTATGTTAAAATACATTTAACAGGATTGTAAATTTCTTTTTTTTACTCCGTAGTTCCTCTTTTTACGTATTTGTTTCCTGACAAGACTTGATTTTTCTCATTGGTAACTCTAACCGTATAAATACTCTTTTCGGTGAGTTTAGTTTCAACCTTCAAGTACGTGACTAACAATTTTACTTATTTCTTTAATAAACTCAGGTAATCGAATAATTAATTAGTTTCAAGTAACACGGAGTCTCCAATTTTAACTTGTCACAAGATTATTCTTAAAAATTCTTAAGACAGGAGACTATCCTATACTTCTGTTTCGGAAAACGATTATCTTTTACAGACCTTAAGACTAATCTAGTTCTTCTCACGGGGAATTCTATCAAAGTCCCATTTAACTTACCAGGTTGGAAGTAAAGAGAGGGTCACTGGTCAACCACGAACTGTTACTATCCCAATCGGATCCTGTCTTGGTTTCCTTTAATTTTTATAGTCACAGTGTCTAAACACCAAAGGTCTCCGGTTAGATTTGGAAATATTTAGTAGTTACATTCTAACTCGACAACAAGACCCTTTATAGAATCCAGTTTTAACGTATCATGTCGAGGATATTTATGAGAGTCTTATAAATAAAGAGACAACGACATATGAGTAAAGAATCGGAGATTTCCCTTTTATCGTATGGGAATGTAACGTACGGAAGGACTCACTAGCCTTCGATGTCGAGACAAGTGTCATTGGTGTTCTTCGTTCGTTGGGGTAATTGGTGAGTTAGACTAATAATTGGAGATTTTTATTTACGTCCAACCTTTCGAACAAAAGGGGTATTGTTTCCCTTTATCTTTAGTTATTACTGAATCTAAGATAAACACTTGATTTTACAAGTTCGACGACTTATTTTACACAGTGTTACACTGTCCCATTTGTGTGTGCACGTGTGTGTGTGTGTGTGTGAACAACCTTTCCGGACAATTTTTTGTTCTTAAGGTAAACTAGTTGTAACCGGAAGATCTTTACTATTATTTACAGTTGTTCCTGGACTCTTTTTCTTATTGACTCTTTCCTACTTTTACATACAACTTATGAATGACTTATATGGGTATTTGAAAGAATCTACGAAAGTGTACGAGTGAATATCCTATCTTTGACTTCAAAACTACAAATTACCATACTTATCACGTCAGTGATGAAATTATTAATTTAAAGTCGAGAAGAAGATCGTTAAACCCGTTTACTATCTAAGAGATATACGAAAAGAATGAAATAGACCTTTTATCTTTATTTAATGGATGAAATATTATAATAACACTGTTATTTACTCTATAAATTTCACTACTACACCACCACCACATTATTACTGGAGGAAAAAAAGAGTTCTCGGGTACCCATAGACCGAAGAACAGGTCCTACATCTCTCGACATCGTAATGAGAGTCCGAGATTTGTTGATGACAATTAAATACTGATACTGACTTGGGTTCTCTCTCAACTCCAACGTTTCGGTCACTGTCGGTCTCGTCAGGACATAACGTCCCTCTCTCTCCTAAACTCGTGCTAGAGTGAACTCTATTTGTATTGACCTGTGGTTATTTCTGTCACGTTTACCTTCGTTACTGTTAACTTACAGTTGATAACCGTCTACTCTATCAGACTTTAAGACTCCTGATGTCTATACCGCCCCCCCTCCTCCATCGATATGTAAGAGAGTCCCAGAGACAGATGTTTCGGGTGGTTTGTAAGTAATTTTTTCTAACTTTCTCTTCAAGGAAAGGAGGGACACGACTGTAGTCCCTCCACTTCGACGATGACGACGATTCAACGAAGTCAGCACAGGCTGAGACACGCTGGTGCATCTGTCGTCGGGTAGTCCGCGGAGACAGAGGACCTAAGAGGTCCGTTCTTATAACCTCACCCAATGGTAAAGAGAGAGGTTACGTACGTACGTACGATTCAGTGGAGTCAGTACAGAATGAGACACGTTGCGATACCTGTCGTCGGGTGGTCCGAGGAGGCAGGTGTTCTAAGAGATCCGTTCTTATTACCTCACCCAACGGTAAAGGAAGAGGTGTCCCTCCACTTCTGTTACCGGTATACTCGTACACTCCTAGTTCTTTGAAGTAGATTTAGGTAGAAGAGGATAAAGAATTTTCTTTTTTTTTACAATTACACATACATCCCACCTCTCATTGGTAGTGACGACGGGAATCAACTTTTGACTAACGTCGAGTCTCTCCCTTGACCGTCTCTTTTCGGATGAAGACCCCCTCCCCGAAGTAACGACTCGAGTTTCGGTAGTCAAGTCAAGTCAGCGAGTTGGGACAGGTTGAGAAACGCTGGGGAACTTAGCGTCGTGCGGTCCGGAGGGACAGGCAGTGGTTGAGGGCCTCAAGTGAGTCTGAGTACAGGTAACTCAGTCACTACGACACGTCGGTAGAGTAGGAGACAGTAGGGGAAGAGAAGGACGGAGGTTATGGAGGGTCGTAGTCAGAAAAGTTTACTTAGTTGAGAAGTGTACTCCACCGGTTTCATGATCTCAAAGTCGAAATCGTAGTAAGGAAGGCTTCTTTAGAGTCCCGACTAGAGGAAGTCTTACCTGACTAACCTAGAGGAACGTCAGGTTCCCTGAGAGTTCTCAGAAGAGGTTGTGGTGTCAAGTTTTCGTAGTTAAGAAGCCACGAGTCGGAAGAAGTGTCAGGTTGAGAGTGTAGGCATGACTGGTGTCCTTTTTGTCGGAACTGATCTGCCTGGAATCAGTCGTTTCATTACAGAGACGAAAACTTATATGACAGATCTAACCAGTATTGAAAAGAAGGTTCCTCATTCACAGAAAATTAAAGTACCGACGTCAGTGGTAGACGTCACTAAAACCTCGGGGGCTTTTATTTCAGACTGTGACAAAGGTTACAAAGGGGTAGATGAACGGTACTTCACTACCCTGACCTACGGTACTAGAAGCAAAAGACTTACAACTCAAAATTCAGTTGAAAAAGTGAGAGGTGAAAGTGAAAGTAGTTCTCCGAAAAATCAAGGAGAAGTGAAAGACGGTATTCCCACCACAGTAGACGTATAGACTCCAATAACTATAAAGAGGGCCGTTAGAACTAAGGTCGAACACAAAGAAGGTCAGGTCGTAAAGAATACTATCTTCAATTTATTCGTCCCACTGTTATATGTCGGAAGTACATGAGGAAAAGGATAAACCTTGTTCAGACAACAAAGTACAAGTCAAGATTGACAACGAAGGACTGGACGTATGTCTAAAGAGTTCTCCGTCCAGTCCACCAGACCATAAGGGTAGAGAAAGTCCTAAAAGGTGTCAAATAACACTAGGTGTGTTAGTTTCCGAAACCGTATCAGTTATTTCGTCTTTATCTACAAAAAGACCTTGAGAGAACGAAAAAAGGTACTAGGTCTCTTACCACCGTTAACCTAGAGACCACGGAGACGGAAAAGATTTTGGTCGAACTTGCAGTCCTTCAAGTGCCAAGTGCATGACGACTTCGGACCGAACCTTTCACAACTCGTAATGAAATTATCTGACACTCTACTCACGTTAACACGTCATCAAACTCGTAAGAAACCGTAACGGAAAGAAACCCTAACCTTACTTTTGACTGGAAAAGGTCAGGACACCGGTGACGACTCAAAAGGTTTAAACGACCGTATAACTCACGTCGTGAAAGTGTCGTAGTNCATGACTGGTGTCCTTTTTGTCGGAACTGATCTGTCTGGAATCAGTCGTTTCATTACAGAGACGAAAACTTATATGATAGATCTAACCAGTATTGAAAAGAAGGTTCCTCATTCACAGAAAATTAAAGTACCGACGTCAGTGGTAGACATCACTAAAACCTCGGGGGCTTTTATTTCAGACTGTGACAAAGGTTACAAAGGGGTAGATGAACGGTACTTCACTACCCTGGCCTACGGTACTAGAAGCAAAGGACTTACAACTCAAAATTCAGTTGAAAAAGTGAGAGGTGAAAGTGAAAGTAGTTCTCCGAAAACTCAAGGAGAAGTGAAAGACGGTATTCCCACCACAGTAGACGTATAGACTCCAATAACTATAAAGAGGGCCGTTAGAACTAAGGTCGAACACAAAGAAGGTCAGGTCGTAAAGAATACTACATGAGACGTATCTTCAATTTATTCGTCCCACTGTTACATGTCGGAAGTGCATGAGGAAAAGGATAAACCTTGTTCAGACAACAAAGTACAAGTCAAGATTGACAACGAAGGACTGGACGTATGTCTAAAGAGTTCTCCGTCAAGTCCACCAGACCATAAGGGTAGAGAAAGTCCTAAAAGGTGTCAAATAACACTAGGTGTGTTAGTTTCCAAAACCGTATCAGTTATTTCGTCTTTATCTACAAAAAGACCTTGAGAGAACGAAAAAAGGTACTAGGGCGCTTACCACCGTTAACCTAGAGACCACGGAGACGGAAAAGATTTTGGTCGAACTTGCAGTCCTTCAAGTACCAAGTGCATGACGACTTCGGACCGAACCTTTCAAAACTCGTGGTGAAATTATCTGACACTCTACTCACGTTGACACGTCATCAAACTCGTAAGAAACCGTAACGGAAAGAAACCCTAACCTTACTTTTGACTGGAAAAGGTCAGGACACCGGTGACGACTCAAAAGGTTTAAACGACCGTATAACTCACGACGTGAAAGTGTCGTAGTAGAAAGTCATAAACTTTATCAAGGTGACCTTAAGGTAGTGGAGGTGATCGAAACAAGGATCACTTCGAAAGATTCCGGGTGAACTGAAGTGTAAGGTCCTACAGACCGAGATCTATTCACTAGTGTGATAGCACTAATAGACCAAACGCTTCTAGAAAAAACATGTCAGAGGACAAATAAGAACGGTGGAGAAGAATTATAGCAGACGAAGACAATCCAGGTATGGTAAAGACAGGAAATAGCTCGGGTAGAAACGGACTCTACAAGGGAACCATAGAGATTAAAAGAACTTCTCTAGAGATCAGAAAGGGTAAAACAACAAAAGGAGATAAAGAAACGTAACTAACGACTTCTTCCGAAAGAATAGAGAAGAACGATAAGAAACCTTGAGACGTAAGTCTACGAATATAGAAAGGAAAAGAGGAAACGAAAAGTGGAGAGAAGGAAAGTGTCGATAAACATGCCGGAGGGTTCTGTCGGTAAAACGACAAAAGGAGTGTCGGTATCACCGTCTTTTTATCGTCCTGACTTTTCGGTGTGAGAGTATTACGTCCCTGCGCTGTATACGGGTTCTTATTTCGAATTATTTTTATTTACAAGTGAGGGATTGTGGTTAGTTTCTTCCAAACTTATTATTCATTGAAGTCCCATAACGACTCTCTCATAGTCTTCTTTTTGTACGTTCTGTTCGGTTACTTACTGTAGAAACTTCACTTTTTACATCTGTTTTATATTTGGACAGTGGGAACCATGAAATTAAGCTAATGAATTTCATTAGATCATTTGTTTTCGTAGAAAGTTTTTACTCTGAAAGAGTTTGTTTTTGATTCCTTTAAAATTCAATCTCATTCAAGAAGTCGAACTTTCTTATATCATCTGAATGTGCAACAACAACAACAAGTCAGTAAGTCTCAGTCAGATTGAGAAACGCTGGGGTATCTGACGTCGTATGGCCCAGAGGGACAGGAAGTGACAGAGGACCTCGGACGAGTTTGAGATTTCACCCTGGTACGTTTCTTTATTTATCGTAACCTCTCCTAAATCTCCCTTCCTTTCAAATCAAGACACCGAAATTTTCTTTTTTAGTTTCAGGAATTTCTATTAACAGGTTATGTTATTTATGATCGTCGTACGAGGTACAATCATACACATTTTCATTTTGTTGTGTCATCCAACCCAGCATCTTAACCCTTCATAAGATCATTCCAAGAATTAATGATCTTTCATTATGTTATGAATGAACTTCAATCCGAGATTAATGTTATATGTACCATTTGGAATTATTTCTCTGAAAAATTTTTCTACATATTTGTCGTCCAACTACTTGATCATATCGTCGAAAAAGGAATCATCGGTTTATTATCTTTGTTTAGACTACACGAAGTTGGTCACTTACCTATGTGTTTGAAACCATACACGTATGTTACCTTATGTAATTTACGATGAATCGTTACTTTTCCTTATAAATCTATAACGTCATTTGAAACTATTTATGAAATTCATGACTTTAAGTGGGGGAGTTCTCCCGAAATCTAAAGTATCTAGATGACTTTTTGTTTTTGTTTTTGTGATGAGAATTAGGGAGAAAGGAAAGGAAATAAAAAAAAAAATTTCTTGTCTATGTTAGAAACCCAAAGGAAGATACTCGTATAAAAACATCTCGAACTATGTATTAAAATACAACGTATACTATAATGAACATTTACAATATTATGTTCAATTACAAATATGTGTGTGTGTATATGTGTACCTAAACTTGACGTATCCGGGTAACCACGTACCCAAACAGTCCCCACACACATTAAAGGAACCAAGACAGAACGACGTCCTTTTTAAACTTCGTTACCTGTCTGGTCACAATATGGAGTCAAAGTAAATCTTTCGTTTCCTTTTATGTAGGAACTCCGCACTCTGATCCATCTGGGTTTTCTGTTCTCTTCTCTCCGGAGGTCGAGTTTAAACCGAGGAGAAAATAACACCAAAAAGAGGAGGGGGACTCAGACGGGATACATTTAACCCGATCGGTTCTCTGGAAGGTAACAAGATAAAAGTACCCGAAAAGGAAAGAAACAGAAAATCGGTGGTGGTAAGACCTGAGGAAAAAGGATAAAATCGATGAATTATAAGGGGGGAGTTCTCTACCCTCCGGGTTAATAAACGCTCATCCCTACAGCCCCAGAGAGACCGATGAAGGACGACTTGACCTTACCGTTCCCCGAAACCCGGAGGGGGAGAACGATCAGAGTTCGGAGTCTCAGGAATATCGTCACGGAAAGATTGTGACTCACTATAAAAGGTACCAGTCGAATCAATATATATAGGAACAACTTGACCGTGACGCACAACATCGTACAACTGAATCCGTCTCTGTTTTACCCAACCTGTCAACTATTATGTACCCTGTTAGTATTTGTCGTAGTTATACCACTATTGTTCCTAATCATCCCCGTAATCGATTGAGGTTCAAGGGGAAACGGTCCTCTTCCTAGGGGGTTTCTCTCTAACATCGGTGAGGTTCTTGAGAGGTCGAGTAACAAACTCTAGGACTTCCTAGACTTACTAAAATCTAAAAGAAATTGAATCGACCTCCATAAATGGGCCTTTGTTACACAGAGTAAGTTCTACCGGGTTCAGGGCGGAACAAGTCCCTAGTCCTCTAGATAGAGGACAGACAAAACCTGATGTTAGGGACAGTTCGACATAACCGAGAAATCTCGATAGGACTCTTTAGAATAGGGGTCTTTGAACTAAAACCCCCACAAGTAATCTTACTGCGAGTAAACATCAGGACTTATTCATAGAGTCTCGAGGGTCCCCGATTGTCCACATAACTCACAGTAGACCAAAAGAAGGTACCGAACTGAACACTCTTCACTTAAGTCCTCAGTACATGACCATGGAACTGACGACACCCCCATCTTTCATAATGTCCCACCCCCGGGAAGGTACACCCAACCTCAACTCGGAAACCCCTGGGTAGAAAGGTCTGAAATTAATCCTGAACTCAGGGACCTTGTATATCACCACCGAGAAATCTTAGAAAACCCAGGACCAACTGTGGAGTGTTAGTATATAGAACAACATTAACAGGTTACTGGTACCATATTCTGATCTCCCAGACTCGGAGACCTAGATCCTTCTCCAGTAACTGTATTCGTTTTCCAGAGGGTATATCGTGGAGTATTTCTGATTCTGGTTGGACAAGGAATCTTCGTTATGCCCCACACGACGACGATTCAGTGTAGTCACCACAGGCTGAGACACGCTGGGGTATCTGCCGTCGGGTGGTCCGAGGGCAGGGACCCTAAGAGTTGTGACCTCACCCAACGGTAAAGGAAGGGGTTACGTACTTTCACTTTCACTTTCACTTTCTCTTCAGCGAGTCAGTACAGACTGAGACGTTCTGGGGTACCTGACATCGGATGGTCCGAGGAGGTAGGTACCCTAAAGGGTTCGTTCTCATGACCTCACCTAACAGTAACGGAACAGGCTTATCCCCATACCTCCTCTCGATTACCATTTCGGAGGAAGGTAGGGTCCCCTCCTGAGGACCCAATAGAAAAAATAGTGACTAAAATTCTTAACCAACCGAGAAAGATGAAAAGGACTTCTGACTCCGGAGGTCCGTGTTACCTCTATTATTCATTACGGGTCACGAGGGGAACCCGCTGGAATTTTCATTTACTACAGGATAACAGTGAAACATTACTGGACCCTTTTGGTTTAGAGCCTTACTAAAGTACCTCGTCAAAATAATGGTGGAGGAGTCAGAAGAGTCAGGTCCACCTAACTTTCGGAAGTTAGGTGGGACACTTATATAGACAGCACTTATTACCATAAATATGGGAACTCTTTGACCGAAGACCCACTTCAGGTAGACGGTCGGGAGAGGACCCATCTAGGGTACAGTGACCTGTCCGACCCGGTCGACCCCAGAAGCTCGAAGAACCCCCAACAAATTAACCGTCCACCCTGTTCTCCTCTGATGAACGGAATATTAGTAAACCTCCGGAAAAGGAGACTTCATGAAAAGATCATTAGAAACTTCTCGGAAAAGGGGATTTACTCACAACCGTACATTCCTCAATTGGTTTAAGGTAACCTCCAAGGGTCCGTCTTTTCCCTCAGGAAGGAAAACCTTGATGGGGTATATTAGGACAACTTTCGGGGATGAAAATCGAAATTCTCAGAGTGGACGTCATACGGAAAGACCACGATGGACGTGTACAACGATAGACCTTTATTTCTCCGGTGAACGGGAACTTCCCTACGGTGGGTGTCTACCTTAAGATCCCCTGTAACTCGTAAAGAGAGTGTCTCGGGGCGATAAAAGACCAACAGTGAGGTCTTCTAACATCTCCGTTGTAACACCCGGGTCTACCCCGAGTCCTCTTCTCGTACTTTGTCCTCCCTTACCCCGTCTCGTGTTGAAAACTTTTTTACTGTATTGGGTTTCCGTATTGTATTTGGCTAATTTTAATCTTCCCAGGTTCCACTGTTCAGTTTAAGTTGATTTGGAACTAGGAGTTAGACGTTCGATTTACTGTGTGGGTCACGGTCCTGTCAAGGTTCCGTGACAGTTTTCTGGTTCCTCACCCACTAAGGGGTTAACAACCTTACTAGGAGGGCGAGTAATCGTATACTTTAGTGGGTCGACGACCCCCCACCCCTTTCATTGGTGTAACGTAAGTACCGGAGTGGGAGACACTACCGGGTGCGGGACACCTCACACCAAGAGAGATTTAGACTTGTTTAGGTGGAGAATTGATAACGACGTAGAGAGTGACTTTAAAAACGTCACTCTGTAGTTCTCGGACTCGAAGTAATCCAGGATTTTGGTCCGTGGTACCCAAAACCGGTCGGAGTCCAGGGTCAACCTATGTTGACTCACCGATTCGTGTCGTGTCTAAGGGATGGTACGCCCAAACTCAGGATTAGTATCCATTTGCCAAAGTTCGTGTTCAAAGTCTTCACTTTCTACTACTGGACGGGTTATGAATCGTTCGTCATCGTATCTACCTCACTCTTCGACTTCCCGTCCTCCTTTTTCGTCACCCTTTTTGCACGTTTCCTTAGGGAAAGTATTGGACGGTCTTCTAGACGATTTATGGACTGGACACGAGTGTGAAAAGTAACCGGACTAGGAACCTGTTTCTTCTAATTCCTGTATTCTTGGGGGTGAGCGAACCCGTTGTCGATGATCCCGTGATGTCTATCACCTCCGAAACCCTGTGGGACCCCGTGGGTGACGACGAACGGACAAACGTACCCAAAGCTTCTTTGTTTGCTCTCTAACATTTCCTTAATTGTAAAACAATCGGTATACAGGAAGGTCGGCATCCTCACTCCTGAAGGATAGGGTTGGTCTCCAGAGTACCTTAGACTCTGACTCCGCGTACGTAAAAAAAGACTCAAACAAAAACGACGGGGTCAAAGGTCGTGCGACCAGAAGAACAGCGAAGGTGACACGATCCAATAATAGAAACCCTCGAAAACGGCTCAACCCGGAGACGACACAAACTACAGACGGAGCACCGCCATCGCCTTGGTTCCAACAAAGTCGGTCAATTTAGACTCTTTCTCGTGGTATATACAGCCCCTCACACATTAAAGGAGCCAAGACAGAACGACGTCGTTTTTTAACTTCGATACCCACCTGGTCACAATATCGATTCAAAATAAATCTTTTGTTTCCTCTTATGTAGGAGTTCCGCACTCCCATCCAACTCGGTTTTCTGTTCTCTCGGTGGGTGGAGTTAAAACCGGGAAGAAAAATATATATATATATATAAAAAAAAAAAGGAGGAGGAGGAGGACTCGGACGAGATACATTTAACCCAATCAGTCCTCCCGACTAACAAAATGGACTCCAGGAGTAAGACCAGGAGTCTGGAAGGAAACAAGATAAAAGTGCCCGAAAAGGGAAGTAACGGAAAATCGGTGGTGATAAAACCTGAGGAAAAAAAGATAAGATTGATGAATTGTCTAAAAAAAATTTGTTTATATGTCAGTTAGGAGACCTAAATACCCGAAAACTAGTCACCTAAGTCAGTTGACATCTAGATTTAAAGTCATGTACCATCCAACTTAAACGACTGTACTTTTCACTTCACTTTCACTTTCAGTGAGTCAGCACAGGTTGAGAACGTTGGCGTACCTGACATCGGGTGGTCCGAGGAGACAGGTACCCTAAGAGGTCCGTTCTCATGACCTCACCCAACGTAAAGGAAGAGGACTGGGTCCTTAACTTAGGTTCAGATGATGTAACGTCCGTCTAAGAAATGGCTAACAAGTGACATGATACGTTAAAATATATCCTGTGCCCGTAGACACCCAAAACAATATGTTCCACCTCCGAAGACCTTGATTAGAAGTCACCTAAGACTCCCTACTGACATCTCATTATTCTATAAATATTGATCTCATAATTGAATCCTTCTTTTGTACATAAAACGTAATAAAAAGAAACGAACAAGTCAAGAATAGTTGTACCGATTTATCTTTTTGCCTCATCTCCACTCTGATGTCTTAGTACTAAAACCATCATCTTTTTGAGAACTACTATAATTCTAATTTTTAGAAATTCTAATTTTAGCAAAATTCGTATATAGTCTCTGCCGTTACCGTTGGGTGAGGTCATGAGAACGGACCTTTTAGGGTACCCGTCTCCTCGGACCATTCGACGTCAGATACCCTAGCGCTTCTCAGTCTGTGCTGACTCACTGAAGTGAAAGTGAAAAATGAAAGTACGTAACCTCTTCTTTTACCGTTGGGTGAGGTCACAAGAACGGACCTCTTAGGGTCCCTACTCGGACCACCCGACAGTAGATATCCCAGCGTGTCTCAACCTGTTCTGACTTCACTGAATCGTCGTCGTAGTCGTCGTTCGTATATTTGTTGGTCTTCAGAAGTCTTACATATTTTAAGAGTTTATATGAAATAAGTGTCTTTCTCTTTGTCCAATGGATCTACCACACTTTTCTGGTGATCTTAAGTCCGGAAAACTGAGGATTTAGTTATATTAGAAGAGGAGTCATATAGACAAACGAGAATATTCCATTTAAAGTGGGTCTAGATCAGGTGTATAACTACTTTCTGAGATTTCTAGTTTAAGACTTAAATGACCTCTCCGCTATTGTAGGAAAAACTTACTACGTAAAAGAAAGTATAAAAATAATTCTTACTAAAAACGTAATATATATATACATATATATATATATGTATATATATACATATATATATATATAAAGGACGACAGGACTCTCATCCTTACTTTATCGAAATTATCTTATATATGAAGGGGAGGAGGGTGTCAATTCAAGGATGTAAATTATTTTTTAATCCAGGTCCAATTGAAAATACGTAGTTGAACACTGGAACTATTATCGGTCCGTAAATACCTCTCGAAATTCGATACCACGTCAGAAGGGAGATAAATTTACGACGAACTTACATCAAAAGTCATCTACATGAACTAAGACTTCTGTGAACTTTATGAAGTGTATACAATTAATATCGTTAGTTCTGAGTATTTCGGACCTTAAAATGTTGAGAAGTCTCTCGGAGACCCTTATTTTATAGAAGGTTAAGTCACCCGTTCAATTTAGGTTAATACAAAGGAAGGAATAAATAAATAAATAAAAAAAAACCGGCGAAGGGGAAAACATGAGAATATTAGACGTTTGAATCTTTTTACCGTTTTCTTTCTTTTCTTTCCGAGATTTGACAAGAAAATAGTTCTCTTTGTGTCAGGTTATAATAGGATGGTAACATTCGAGAAGACAACGGTTTTTCGAGGGATATAAATATACATTCTTCTAACATAAAAGATCTGACTTTTCTCTTTTGAACCGTTGTAATGGTCCTAAACAATATCTATGACTGTCGACGTGGGTGCATACGTGTGTGTCCGTGTGTGTGGTCTTTCGATGAAAATTCAAAGTTCATGGTCGTAAACGTTGGAAAATATGAAAAGAGTAAAAATTAACCTCTCTTGAATTAAGCTATCTCTTTTGATCGGTTCCTCGACTCTTTAATTAATATATTTACCTTTTACCATCTTGGTATATATTTTTATCTTGTGACTGGGTATTGGACGTTTTTGGACGGATCCTTCAATTGGAGGGTATGTGATGTGTCGTGTCCTGTAGTCGGACGACATTCAATCTGAACATCCTTTAGTCTAACACTAGAAATCAACTGATTTCTTGATTCTCGGAGAACAACTCCTTGATTTCTTGTAGAACTACTCCCACTTTCTCCTCTCACTTTTTCGACCGAACTTTAAGTTATAATTTTTGGTGATTCTAGTATCGTAGGTCAGGGTAGTGTGTACAGTATATTTTCCTCTGTTTTCACCTTTGTCACTGTCTAAAATAAAAGAACCCGTAGTTTTAGTGACGACTACCACTGACGTGAGTACTTTAATTTTCTACGAACGAGGAACCTTCTTTTCCATACTGTTAGCATCTGTCACATAATTTTTCGTCTCTGTAGTGAAGTAACTGTTTCAAAACATATCAGTTTTGGTACCAAAAAGGTGATCAATACATACGTACACTCTCAACCCGGTATTTCTTTCGACTCTCGACTTCTTGACTACGAAAACCTAACACCATGACCTCTTCTAAGAACTCAGGGAACCTGACGTTCCTCTAGTTTGGTCAGTTAGTATTTCCTTTAGTCAGGACTTATAAGTAACCTTTCTGACTACGACTTCGACTTCGAGGTTATGAAACCGGTGGACTACGTTTCTCGGTTGAGTAACCTTTTCTTGAAGTACGACCTCTTCTAACTTCAGTTTTCCTTTTCCCCCACCGTCTCCTATTCTAACAATCTATCTGAGTAGCTGAGTTACCTGTACTTAAGCTTGTTTGAAGTCCTCTATCACTTCCTGTCTCAACGGACCGTACGACCTCAGGTATCCCAGTGTTTCTCAACCTGTACTGAATCACTGACTTGTTGTAGAAAACATTGTCAGGTCCCTTGATTTACTATTGTAAGTATCGTAAATCGGGTTTTACAGGTCCTGAACTAATTATTGACTGTAGAAATTAAAAACAGGGACGAAGGTTCAATCCTGTTTGGTCCTTTTCGGCTTACACACAGGGAAGTAATTGGTGTGTCCTACGGGATACACATGTGATACATCCATGTGTATCACCTGGATGTTGAAGACGGATGGCTCAGAGACTAGTCCCATATGGATTTCCGAAGGAAGAAGGGGGCCATTTGTGTGTACGTACGTCTGTGTGTGTGTGGGTTCACAGACTGAAGGAACGATTTCGTTCGAGACTTATTTATCGGAAACACAAAGAGTAAATCAACCAGAAGTAAATAAAGGTACCTCGTTTTTTAGTTTTAGTTGTTGTTTTTAGAGACAAAGTCTTAGAGATTTTACAAACTTACATGAGTACCAAGTTAATAGGTGAAAGTATTAATTTGAGTAGAAAAATTACCAAGAAAAGATTTCAGTAGATCACCTTTGATAAAGTGAAACCCTCGTAAAAACAATAAAAATTTTTATCATTTAACACATAGATGTATAAACATTTATAATACTAAGATTTACGTAAAAGTAAATATCTTAGGTAAAATTTTTTACAAAAGTAACTTTTTGACTCCATTTTGATAGGTATAATATACCTGTATATACACATATAGACACACTCATCTATACATGTATATATATAAAATTTATTTATATATACATTCAGTTACCTTGTCTTATACTCAAATAATATTTTGTAATTTTACAATAGAAGGAACACAAATAATAAATTCATTCGTATATTTATTATGGACTATTGTACTAATGGTTTTATTATTAAAAGAAATCTCTAGTAACCACTGACGTCGGTACTTTAATTTTCTGCGAATGAGGAACCTTCTTTTCAATACTGGTTGGATCTATCGTATAACTTTTCGTCTCTGTAATGAAACGGTTGTTTCCAGGCAGATCAGTTCCGATACCAAAAAGGTCACCAGTACATACCTACACTCTCAATCTGACACTTCTTTCGACTCGTGACTTCTTAACTACGAAAACTTGACACCACAACCTCTTCTGAGAACTCTCAGGGAACCTGACGTTCCTTTAGGTTGGTCAGGTAAGACTTCCTCTAGTCGGGACCGTAAAGAAACCTCCCTTACTACGATTTCGACTTTGAGGTCATGAAACCGGTGGAGTACGCTTCTCAACTGAGTAACCTTTTCTCAGACTACGACCCTCCCTAACCCCCGTCCTCCTCTTCCCCTGTTGTCTCCTACTCTACCGACCTACCGTAGTGACTGAGCTACCTGCACTCAGACTCACTTGAGGACCTCAACCACTACCCACCGGACCGAACGACTAAGTATCCCAGCGCTTCTCAGTCTGTACTGACTCGTTGACTTGACTTGACTTGACTTGACTTGACTTCTTAAATGCTAACTGACTCAATAAAGAAGGGCTGGGTCCCTAACTTGGGTCCAGAGGGTGTAACGTCCGTCTCCGAAATTGGAGACGTGGTGGTCCCTTCGGGTAAGATAATAATCTCATATAAAAAAAATTTCAAAACAAACCTCATATCAACTAATTGTTACAACACAATCACAGACACCCAAAAGGAGTATCGAGTCAACCATTTCTTAGGTGGACGTTGCGTCCTTTGGGACTAAGTAAAGAATCCAACCTTTCTAGGTGACCTCTTCCCTATCCGATGGGTGAGGTCTTAAGAACCCGAAAGGAACCTCGAGTCACTATTTAACCTGACCCTAATTGTATATGGACGACGACGACGACGACGACGACTCAACGAAGTCAGTACAGGCTGAGACACACTGGGGTGTCTGCCGTCGGGTGATCCGAGGGGGCGGGAACCCTAAGAGGTCCGTTCTTGTGACCTCTCCCAACGGTAAAGGAAGAGGTTACGCTTTCACTTCAACAAGTCATAACGGGCTGAGAATCGCTGGGGTACCTGACGTCGGATGGTCCGAGGAGGCAGGTACCCTAAAAGGTCCGTTCTCACGACCTCACCCCACGGTAACGGAAGAGGTATATGTACGATGATATACATTTTATCTATTGATTTTCCCTAGATAATAATCTTATAATCAGTTGTTTAAAAAATCAGGACCAAAAATAAACCTATTTATTCCTTTCAGTTTAAACGGTATGTAATGAGAAATTAATCGATATAGAAGGAATATCTAGAACCTGTTAGATAAATCTTAACAAAACAAGTAAAAACGAAAAATTATACTGTTGTGAACCGCTTGAATATTATTAAAAAGGTATGTAAATAGAATGTTATTTGTTCTTTTGTACTTCAGTCCTAGTCCCTTTCTTTTACATCCTAATGGGTTTGAGTCTACAATACCCAAGGATAAGACACAGTTATTCTGAATACGTTAATCAATGAAAAAAGGGGAGTTAAGACAAAAGAAAAACATATTAGAATAGTATAAAGTTACACTACAAATACAAAATCAAGTTGAGCCATGTTCAGTATTTATACTCGTAGATGTATAATCCTTAGAATAACATAACCGGAAACACACATAGGTATAAGATAAAAAGTTTCGTATAATGACGACGACGATTCAGTGAAGTGAGTACAGGCTGAGACACGTTAGGGCATCTACCGTCGGGTGGTCCGAGGGGGTAGGGATCCTAAGACGTCCGTTCTTGTGACCTCACCCAACGGTAAAGGAAGAGGTTACGTACTTTTACTTTTCACTTTCACTTCACCGAGTCAACACAGGCTGGGAGTCGCTGGGGTACCTGACGTCGGATGGTCCGAGGAGGTAGGCACCCTAAAAGGTCCGTCCTCATGACCCCACCCCACGGTAACGGAAAAGGCTTCGTATAATGATTATCACGCATATTACTAAAGTTTGTCATGAGTAGTGATATCAAATATCACTGTAATACACTGTGATCTATTCCAAAACTGGATAGATGTGGAGTCTAAAGAGTAAATATTTGATCCCTAACGTTATCATAAATGAAGTAACCTATTTAGAAATCTTAATTCTCGTGAATATACGAATCTAACCATAGACCTTGTTTCATCGTCGAGTCATTTGTAATCGATAACGGATTGTCGTGACAGCTTACTGTAAGTACTAGTAATCTAGTTTTCTTACTATTGCAAAAGTATTGACTTTTTCAATACTCGAAAGAAGTCGTAGAACAAATCCGACAGGTGACGTACTAAAGATACTATGTCACAAAGGAGGGGATTTGTATTGTGGTCCTCTTTTTAGAGTGACCTAAAAGTGATCCTCCTTTTAGAGTGACCTACCATAGTTCATTGTAAATTGACCTTAAGGACACATCCACCATTTGAGTAAATAGGGATAAGAAGTAGTCAAGTCAAGTCAAGTCAAGTAAAGTCAGTGAATCAGCACAGGCTGAGAAACGTTGGGGCACTTTGCGTCGTACCGTCCGGAGGGTCAGGTAGTGGTTGAGGGTCTCAGGTGGTTTTAGGTCCAGGTAACTCAACCACTACGGTAGGTTGGTAGAGTTAGAGACAGAAGGGGAAGAGGAGGACGGGAGTTAGAAAGGGTCGTAGTCCCAGAAAAGGTTACTCAGTCGAGACGCGCAGTCCACCGGTTTCATAATCTCAAAGTCGAAATTGTAGTCAAGTAACAAGTAGGTTACTTGTGGGTCCTGACTAAAGGAAATTCTACCTGACCAACCTAGAGGAACGTCAGGTTCCCTGAGAGTTCTGAGAAGAGGTTTTGGTGTCAAGTTTTCGTAGTTAAGTAACCGCGAGTCGAAAGACATATCAGATTGAGAGTGTAGGTATGTACTGGTGACCTTTTTGGTATCGGAAATGATCTACCTGGAAACAACTGTTTCATTACAGAGACGAAAAATCATACGAGAGATCCAATTAGTATTGAAAGGAAGGTTCCTCATTCACAAAAAATTAAAGTACCGACGTCAGTGGTAGACGTCACTAAAACCTCGGGGGGTTTTATTCCATAGAGTGACAAAGGGTAGATAAACGGTGTGTAAGACAACTACAGTAACTCAAGGAGTTGAATGTTTGAGACACAGAAATCTGAGTTTCAGCTTCCTATAAACTCTGACAGAACTGTACTGACACGAAAAGAATCAGTAGTACAAAGTCTGATTTACTAGCTACCAAGACTTCATAATAGGTGGAGGTGAGTTTAAGGGACAGGTTAAGGAATGGAGACACCGTGGTGAACTAACAGAAACGATCCGGGTAGTGAAAAACGGTCATAAAACGAGTAAGTGACAGGAAGAAAGAGTAACAAAAAACTAAAAAAAATAACAAATATCTTAAATAAGTCATCCGATATACTATATACTTCCTATACTAATGTAGGTAGGACAAAGGAGAATTCATACTATAAACCCACAAGTTTATTATACACCTTATTGGTGTGTGACCCTTTAGATCTTGAACAAACGTATTAAGATGAGAGGTTTAATCTTTTCATTCCTCCGTATTAACTTTCCCAATTCCAATCTGTTCCAAATTTCATAGTCCTTATATTTCAAAAGGAAGACAAACAGTTATATTTCGACAAATAAACTCGTCGAAAGTCATTCTTATATTTACGTGTGTATATGTCTCTTACCATATACTATAGGATATATTTTTTTATCCCTAAAGTCAAAAGGAATAATATTTCGTAGACATTATATTGTGATTAAACTTTATTGTTAACTTTACTGTGTTCGTAAATCTGAACTGGACCATCAATATCGATAAGTTCTCAGAAACAACAAGTCCTTAAATTTATAAAACAGAAGATGTCAATTTTTGATAAAAAAACTTATCTTCTGGATAACCTGGTTGACTTGATCTTTTCAATCATGTACTAGAACCATGGAAGTTATATTGTAAATAAACGACAAACAATAAAATCAAAAAAGAAATGAAAAGTCTACGACGAAAAATGACACTCTTACAATTTAGGATATTCTTGTTACGAAATAAATAAACCGTAAAGGTATCACGGAACACGTTACGAAAAGACTATTCTTAACGACTGATTTACCGTAGATATATTTGAACTCTGATATCTCACGAGAAATGTGACGGTGGTATATTTAGTGATAAAATCGAGAGAAATTTAGGATTAGTTAAATGACTCCGAGTATAAATATCAATCAATGGTATCATTCACGTTTTATTTCAGTATGACTTTCTTACTATATTGGATTATACTCGAGTAAACCTAAGGGATAAGTCTCTTTGACTTTGTTATTTACACAATAGAATTCAACGATTCAAACTCTCATTAAACAATACGTCGTTATATATGGATTATGTCCGTATGTAGTTTCATGTATGTAGACGAGTAAGTTTTTACATGACGAACGTGTTCAACGATACTATCTGATGACTTTTTCATCCGTTTCCCATTATTTTACATTCTACATCATCTACGACTGTAGGGCATGAGATTATCCATCCATTATGTACACTTATCTATACACCATTATTCCATCTTTCACTATATGGAATTTTCTAAAATTTTAAGTCCCAATTCTCTCGTATTTCCTCTCCTGAATCTACAACTTGACATATGGGAGAGGGGAGTTTTCCATACACCAGTGGGGGTTATGGAGTCTTACACTAGAATAAATCTGTATCCCAAAAAAAAAACGTCTACTTTGATCAAGTTAAGTCTACTCCAGGTGACCTCATTTCATCCGGGGATCAAGTCATACTGGTCACAGGAATATTTCTTCTGTCGGTACACTATCGTCTAAATGTCTCTCTTTTACGGGACACTACTGTTTCTATTTATAACCTGAATGTGATGACGTTCGTTTCCCTACAGTTTCTAGCTACCTTTCGATCGTCTTCGATCCTTCTCCGTTCGTTCCTCCAGGGATGTCCACAGATCACAGTACCGAGACGACTGTAGAACTGAAGTTTGGAGGTCGAAAGTTTTGATACTAAAATTCGGTGGGTTAGACACTATTAAACAATGTTGTCAATGTCCTTTGATAATGTATTCCGAAACCTAAGTCTGGTGAACCCAAAAGTAGGTCCGAAACGTCTGATTACGACCCGAGAACCCGTTCAACGACTTGTAGATCAAACACTACGTAAAGAATACGTCGGACTCTTTTTATTGTCTATCCCTCCCGAAAGGATCGTAGAGTAATCCTAAAGTCCTCGTGTCTTGTCCTCGTAGACAAGAGTGTACATACAGAAGGAATATTCCTGTGACCAGTATGACTTAATCCCCGAGTGAACTGAGATCAACCTCTTCCTTTACCGTGGGGTGAGGTCATGAGAACGGACCTCTTAGGGTACCTCCCTCCTCGGACCATCCGATGTCAGGTACCCCAGCGTTTCTCAGCCTGTCCTGACTCGCTGAAGTGAAAGTGAAAGTGAAACTGAGGTCACCTGAAGCGATTCGAAGTACACAGGAAGTAGTAGGTCTCCGTGGAGGTTGGGTTCGTGAGTCTAAAATCTCGGCCGCGTCCTTAGGATCAAAGATGTACTGTGCAACATACAAACCTTATAAAACTCCGTACTCTGATTTGCAACACGAAACAAAAAGTTTAGAGATCCTACCTAGAAATCCGATCTAAAATATTAAGTGTCAAAATAGTGTCCCAATTAACTCCGTCACGTCTGTCTCAAAATTTTTCATCACGACACATGTAAAATTCACGAGTAGTTCCGAGTTCATGGTATAAAAGAAACCTTGGTCTGACGCAGTAGTGTGTACCTAAACTGACATCGACTGTTTCGTTTTCCTGAAGGAAAGGTAACCACAAATTCATACGTACCGGATCAACCAGAGACTCTGATCGGGTAAAGTCTCAAAGAAGAAAGTGTGTGTAACCTCTACTACCAACATATTCAATTTAAGGATGTCTTACTACCAAAGAAAGGATCTTCAGAGAAAACGTCTTCTTCAATTTAGAATGTTTACAGATTATGTGTTACTTCTTCCGTCGATGTGTCATTTCATAATAGAAAAGAATCGTGGTCAGACGAGGATATTGTAAAGTGTTACTTAGAGTCAATTTGGACGGAGACTTCCTACCTTTACCGAGTTTTATTATGATTATGAGAAGTCTGTGGATTACACTGTACGGTGGTCGACACATTGAGCCGGTTTATCTTCTCTCAGTCTTTCTCTCCCGTCTATTTTTATGACATGAGGGACCCGTGTTACTCAATATCGAAGTTTTCTTCCTCTCCTCAACTCATGACAATCCTTTTGTTGTCACCGACAGTCTGGGTGGAACGGACTCCCGGAGACTTTCGTCCTCCAAAAAAAAATTAGAGTTTGTTCCTGAATTCACTTGGATATTGTCTCTTGGGATTTAATGTGATCAAACCCGTTTATCAACGACGGACACTTTTTACTAAAGAATACACTTACGGTACACCTTTCCTAATATCGGTTTTCTTGACTGAACACCAGGTATCGACCCGAAGAGGTCAATGACTAGTGACGTCCTTTATATAGGACTCCGTTTGTAACAGATTCTAGAAACGGGTACTGGACCTATTTCTCGAATTCGATATGGGTAACGTAAATGTCTACTTTATTCATAATTATCATATCGAAAGAATTTTTCTAGTCAAAATCATTGTCATGTTAAAATATCGTTATAAAAAAAAAAAGTTGTTACGTTCCCCTTTTCTCGTTTCGTTATGGGATTTCCTCTCGAATTTTCTTCGTTTTACCTTATTCCCTTTCGACTAATACATGTGTGTTGATCGACTTGCAGAGTCACCTATTTTTCCCTATTTAGATGTAACTATACCACTACAAGATAAATTACCACATTATTTTAAGATCATTCCTTCCGTAAGTTTTCCATAGTAATTTCACAATTATAAAACAAAGTTAAGAACAAAACTATAAAGGACTTTTGATAAAGTAATAACAAAGATACCTATAACAGGAGTCACTAAACTTAAAAACGGTGAGATGGTAATAGTCAGGGAAATAAAAAGATGTATGTCTTTAAATATCTTTTTACCTTTCTTACACTCGACATATGAATCATTGATATCTCGTCTTAAATCGTAAATTCAAAATTCATGTAAAGAATAACAGTAGTCGACTTGATGTTCCCTTCAGGTTCTTATGATCTCACCCCTCGGACAAGGAAGAGATCGTCTTGAAGGACTGGGTCCTTGACTTGGTCCCAGAGGACGTAAAGTCCGTCTAAGAAATAGTTGACTTGATAGTCCCTTCGGGAGATAACAGTATATTGTACGCATTTCTTTACACATGGAAACTTATTTAAAAGTGTTTCACTTATAGGAGATCATAGGTCTAACTCGTGATCTTGTAACAGTGAGAAGTACTTCACAGGAATAGAACGAGGGTCTGTGACGAAAAGAGATCTATCCGTGATGGGTGTGACGATTGTGACAAATATTGAAAGAGGAGAGAAGGATCAAATACATTTACCTTAGTATGACACTCGTAGAAAACCACTGATAGAAAGAAATCAAGTTATCATACAAACAAGTAAATTAGATATGATAACTCTTACCGTTCTCAACAAATAAGAGTAACTACATATCACGAGATAATAAACTCATATGGTGATAAATCAATACGATAATGATAACTCCTTGTAAACCTAATAAAGGTAAACCCTATGATATGGACCATAACAAAAATTGTTAAACGTATACTGAAAACCATCTTCATAAATTATCTGTGAAGACACACCGTGAGACACGCCACCCCCTCCCTGACCGTCTTGTCCAGAAGTCTATCTATAATCGTCCTTGACTAAAATACTCGGGCTAAGAAATGGAGGAGTACAGATCTTTTCGTGATTTTAGGAAGTACCACTACTTATAACGAGTAATGACAACGAGGTGTATCCTTTTAACTGTTCTGATCGTCTTTGGAAGACCCTTTTAGGTATGAACTAATATATAAATGGGGAAGTGGTTTTAGTGTATATTTGACTGGAAGGAGGGTGAAGAAACCTCGTCAAAGAATCTCGATAGACTTCACGACAGAGGACGTGACTTTATGAGTAAAAAGTGATCAATTTTGAATTGAGTGTCTAAAGTACAACACGTGCAAAAATTTTCAACTGTGACCGTTTCTGATTCGATTACTTTTCGATACCTGAGATAAATGATATCGAGAGGCTTGAAGGAAAAGCAGAGATATTTTCACAAGAGGAAGGGAACGGTACTTTTTGAACGTACACCGAACGGTACCAACGTCTGTGACTTAATGTCAAGGGACGACTAGGGTTTATTTTCGTAGAAACGACCTTTTTATGGACCGTCAGACAAAGTCTACCTGTTATATAGGAAACGAGACCTCGTAATGAACCTAGATACGATTGACTTTAAAATAAAATGAACCGACTTTTATCGTGATAAAAAATACAATCTTTAGACCTTTGTTTAAAATTAAAAGATTAATTTGAAAATTCAAACTCTATATCTGTGTATACATAAACATTCTTATTGTGTCTCTCTAGGGTCCATAGTACATAAGTCAATAGGGTTAAAATCGGTTAACCTTTTGACATCACGTCACAGAGGTGGACCTACAACTGTAGGAACGTAAGTTTCACGTCTTGTAAGGGTAGTCGGCGTTTCCGGGACACAGGAAATTATCAGTATGAATGAAGGGAGAGACAGAGGGGAAGAGAGAATGGGGTTAGTTAAGGAGTACTCAAGAGGTAAAGATATCAAAAGGATGAAATTCTTACACTATATTTAAATTAATAGGATTATACATCATACCTTGGAAAACCCTAACGGACAAAAATGAACCGTTAAAAATGATTAAGGGACCTCTAAGTAAGTTCAACAACCCTCATGTTTATCACAAAAGAAAAAATGACAACTGATCATCAAGGACAACACCTACATGACGTCTCGCATATTGATAAATGATAACTTCATATGAGTTCGATAAAGGTTAGAACCAATAATACTTACATCCACATACTTGTAAATACACGTTCAAATACATATCTATATTGTACTAATATTAAATAGGTTCCATTTTCCAATTCTCACGTTATAGACCCTTCATCACAACTACGTATAAAATATTCTTTTATGTACGAAAGTATCGCCAACATATTAAAATGTAAGGACGGTCGTTATATACACACTGTTTCAACACATACAACTAGAACATAGGATTTCGTAACGATTGAATGTAAAAGTAAGATCCTGAAAACAAAAGACATGTAAGAAACCTTACAACCTACTTTTGTTAATTCACGACACGACACACGATTCAGCGAAGTCAACACAGGGCGAGAAACGCTGCGATGTCTGACATCGGGAGGTCCGAGGAGACAGGTACCCTGAGAGGTCCGTTCTTATGACCTCACCCCACGGTGAAGGATGAGGTCCCCTAGAAGGGCTGGGTACTAACTCGGGTGTGGAGAATACAGAAGACGTAACCGTCCGTGTAAGAAATGGTGATCGTGGTGAATCTTTCGGGTGTCTGTCAGTACGGTACGTTTCGTCCTTGTCAAAGTAAAGACAGAAAAGTCTCACGAACGGAAAAATAAATAAAGAAAACGAAATAAAGAGAATGTAGTCATTACAGACCTTAAAGACCATGAGACAATTTGTTCTGTCTTTATAAAAGGTACAGTGATCAGAATACTCCGTCTCTGTAATGAAACGGCTGATTCCAGGTAGATCAGTTCCAACACCAAAAAGGAGACCAGTACATACCTACACTCTCAACCTGACACTTCTTTCGACTCGCGGCTTCTTGACTACGAAAACTTGACACCACAACCTCTTCTGAGAACTCTCAGGGAACCTGACGTTCCTCTAGGTTGGTCAGGTAAGACTTCCTCTAGTCGGGACCCTAAAGAAACCTTCCTTACTACGATTTCGACTTTGAGGTCATGAAACCTATGGAGTACGCTTCTCAACTGACTAACCTTTTCTGAGACTACGACCCTCCCTAACCCCCGGCCCCCTCTTCCCCTGCTGTCTCCTACTCTACCGACCTACCGTAGTGACTGAGCTACCTACCCTCAGACTCACTTGAGGTCCTCAACCACTACCTGTCTCTCCGGACCGCACGACGCTAAGTACCCCAGAGTTTCTTAGCCTGTACTGACTCACTGACTTGACTTGACTCAGAATACTCCTTGTATTAATAAGAAACTAGTAATTTATAATACCATCGTTATTCAAAACACATCAAAAGAAAAAAATTTTAGTTCAAATCTTGTAACAGAAGGTAAGGAGCAAACGACTCCAAAATACAATCCAAAACAACTTATGGAAAAGACGTAATACCAGTATATCAAAACGAAATAGTCGGACAATTATACCCCTAATGTAACTAACTAAAAATTTATAACTTCGTCTGAACGTATGGATTTTCTATTTGGGGTAAATCAGAAAAACATGTAACGACCTAAGAGAAACTATTATAAAGACCTCCTCACTATATACATGCAAGTACCATCTATGATAAGACATCAAAAGAAATAAACGTGAAGAAAGACCAAAACCATCATCTCATTACGTTTGGAGTATTTTACTCAACACAAAAGAGAAGAAATCACAAGACTTACTGTAAAACATTTCAACCATAATTAGCAAGAAACTTATAAATCACCTTAAAACATCATTTTGGTATACTTGGACTTTTAAAAAGGGATTCTCGAAAATTTAACGTTTAATTCAAAACAACTACCAACATCTTTGATAGGACCAAAAGACAAAGTAGAAACAATTTAAAACCTACAACATCAGAACTCCTTGACTAACTAAAGGAGATTCAACAACTGAAATACTCACATGTCAACAAATGTTATAGGATATACATGAACTTTACCGATGTTCTAGACGTCACCATAGGGGACAAAGTAACGTTTATTACTACTAAAAACAGAAGAAAATATATTGAAAAAGTTAAAACGATCTCTAAATAGTTAAAATAATTAAAAAATATCCGGTTAAAAAAAAGTGACTAAAATACATGACGAAAGAATATACGATAACATAACCAAAGACGAGAAATTATAAAGGAAGGACAAAAGAACTAAACTTAACCAAATTGAGAATAAAAAGATAAAAGAACTCCATTTCTAAATCAAAAAAAGGGAAACTCTTGAAAGGATAAAAGATCATAATTATTAATTACCATATTCAAAAGGGGAGTCGGGGGTGAAATCAACACGAAGAGTATATAAAACTATATGGAATTAAAAGAAAGTACCTCTTCCGTTACCGTGGGGTGAGGTCATGAGAACGGACCTTTTAGGGTACCTGCCTCCTCGGACCAACCGACGTCAGGTACCCCAGCGCTGAAGTGAAAGTGAAAAGTGAAAGTACGTAACCTCTTCTTTTACCGTTGGGTGAGGTCACAAGAACGGACCTCTTAGGGTCCCTGGCCCCTCGGACCACCCAACGGCAGATACCCCAACGTGTCTCAGCCTGTGCTGACTTCGTTGAATCGTCGTCGTCGTCGTCGTCGTTAAAAGAAAGTTCAGTTACATGAAATAATGAATGTAAACTAGGACGTAAAATATGAATTTCTAATGAATCTTTTCGTAAAAGATTAAGGAACACAAACCTCTCAAAGTAAAACAGAAGAACAATTCCTAAAGATTAAACGAAGGTAATACCAATCTCTTGTATCAGGACATACTAAAGTCAAAAGAAAGAAAAAAAGAAATTCAAACAATCTAACAAAACACCGTCAACATAAAATGAAGTATCCGATATATAAAAAGAAGACAAAAAGAGACAATACTGTAGATAGGACCTAAATTGTAAAATTTCCTTATACCCTTTTAGTCAAGTCAAGTCAAGTCACCGAGTCAGTACAGCGGAGACGGTGGGATACTTGACATCGTACAGTCCTAAGCGACAGATAGTGGTTGAGAGCCTCGAACGAGTTTGAATTGCAGGTAGCTCAACCACTACGGTAGGTTGGCAGAGTAACAGACAGTAGGGGAAGAAAAGGACGGAGGTACGAAAGGGTCGTAGTCCTAGAAAAGGTTACTCAGTAAAGAAGGGTAGTCTACCAGTTTCATAACCTCAAAATCGAAGTCGTGGTCAAGAAGGTCACCTATAAGTCTTAAATAAAGGAAATCCTGACCAACCTAGAGAAACGTCAGGTTCCCAGAGAGTTCTCAGAAGAGGTTGTAATGTCAAGTTTTCGTAGTCAAGAAGTCACGAGTCGAAAGAAATACCAGGTTCAGAGTGTATGTATGTACGGATGACCTTTTTGGTATGGAAACTGATATACCTGAAACAGTCGTTTCATTACAGAGACGAAAAATTATATGACAAATCAAAACAGTATTGAAAAGAAGGTTCCTCATTCGTAGAAAATTAAAGTACCGACGTCAGTGGTAGACATCACTAGAACCACGGGTTCTTTTATTTCGGACGGTGGTAAAGGTAGTAAAAGGGTAGATAAAGGGTACTTCACTACCCTGGTTACGGTACTAGAAGCACAAAACTTACAACTCAAAATTTGGTCGATAAAGTAAGAGGAGAAAGTCAAAGTAGTTCTCTCAGAAATCAAGGAGAAGTGAAATACTGTTATTCCCACCACAGTAGACGTATAGACTCCAATAACTATAAAAGAGGACGGTTAGAACTAAGGTCGAACACGAAGTAGGTCGGGTCATAAAGTGTACTACATGAGACGTAAATTCACTTTATTCGTACCACCGTTATATGTCGGAACTGTATCAGAAAAGGGATAGAACTTCGTCAGACAAAAAGGTACAGGCCAAGATTGACAACGGAGAACTGGACGTATGTCTAAAGAGTCTTCCGTGCATTCCACCAGACCATAGGGGTACAGAAATTCTTATAAGGTGTCTAACAACACCTATGTATGGTAGTTTCCGAAATCACATCAGTTACTTCGTCTTCATCTATAAGAAGACCTTAAGAGAACGAAAAAAGATACTAGGTCGTCTATAACCGTTAAACTAGAGACCAATTAGACGGAAAAGATTTATGTTGAACTTGTGGACCTTCAAGAGTCAAGTGTATGACAACTTCGGATAGAACCTCTTAAAAGTCGTAATGAAACGATCGTACACTCTACTCACGTCAACACACCATCAAACTTGTAAGAAACCACAACGGAAGTAAACACTAATCTTACCCTTTTATGTTCTTTAGATTCCCTTTTCAAATTACTATTTCTCTATTTTTTCTTCTGAGTGTAAATTCCTTACTAAAGAAAATATTTTTCAATTAGTAATAAAAAAATTTGACAATCTTTTGTCGGACAAAACAGTTACTCTACATCGGAGGAGATAAGACTTAAAAAATAACACCGTTTTATATGTATCATATTTTCCATATAAAACTTACAAAAGAGAACTTGTTAAGTCACCGTAATTCCTGTAAGTGTAACAACACCTTGACTCCGTCCTTTGTCTACTCGGAGAAGTCCCATTTTTTAACCTCTAAGTAAGGGATAACTGACTTTGAGGTTTGTCTCTTATCGTCCTGTTAATTCACTCCTCCGAACCGGGACGGGTATGGTGTATAAAGATCAAGGTCTCCAGTCCTCTGGAAGGGATGGTATGTACACGTCCTTTCGAGGAACGTCGGGTTACAACCCTCGTTACAGATCTCTACAAGATGGGTCTTCTAGGTAGAACCGATTCTTGCACACCCGTGTCTACCTTCCTAGGACTCTATTTGGTTTATACCCGACATTCACTCCGTTTAGCTTTACTAACCGGTTTCCTTTGGGTTTTCTTTAAGGGTATTTTCATAAAGTTTGACGGTACTTCTGCGCTGAGTCGTTAATTACATGAGAGGGGACTGAGACGGACACACAAATAGGTGTACGTAACATGAGAAAAGGAAAATTATTTGTGAAGTGAACTAAGTGATGAAAGACAAAAAGACCTTTAAGAAAAGACGTTTCGTCTTCCCGGTCCCGGGACAGTGACCAGTAACCATATAACGGACCCTAGACCACGAAAGTTGATGAAGACTTGGGTCGGAGTTAATACAACTAAAATCAACGAGCAAATGGAACAGTTATAACGTTTACCTTAATTATAATAGTAAATGAATTAGTTAATGACGTGGATGAGAATTAAAAATAATAATGGTAGAAAGTTTAATACTAATCACGGTTTCGTTCATAAACTTTAAAGGACTTTGTCTGTATCTTGCTACTAAAAATGAAATATTGTTAAAAAAATTACTGAGTAAAAAGAAAAAGGACTCGTGAATTTTGAAAGTATAGTCAAGTCAACGAGTGAGCACAGGCTGAGAAACTCTGAGGTACCTGACGTCGTACGGTCAGGAGGGACAGGTAGTGGTTAGGACCCCAACGAGTTTGAGTACAGGTAACTCAACCACTACGGTAGGTTGACAGAGTAGGAGACAACAAGTGAAGAGAACGTAAGTTAAAAAGGATCGTAGTTCCAGAAAAGGTTCCTCAGACAAGAAGTGGAGTCCACCGGTTTCATAACCTCAAAGTCGAAGTCGTAGTCAGGAAGGTCACTTATTAGTCCTGACTAAAGGAAATCCTAACTGACCAAACTAGAGGAACGACAGGTTCCCTGAGAGTTCTCAGAAGAGGTTGTGAAGTCAAGTTTTCGTGGTCAAGAAGCCACGAGTCGAAAGAAATATCAGGTTGATAGTGTAGGTATGTAATGTAAAGTACCGACGTCAGTTTCAAACGTCACTAAAACCTCGGGGGGGTGGGGGCTTTATTTTAGACAGTGACAAAGGTAACAAAAGGGTAGATAAACGGTACTTCATCTACGACCCTCCCTAATCCCCGTCCTCCTCTTCCCCTACTGTCTCCTACTCTACCGACCTACCGTAGTGACTGAGCTACCTGTACTCAGACTCACTTGAGGCCCTCAACTACTACCTGTCCCTCCGGACCGCACGACGCTAAGTACTCCAGCGTTTCACAGCCTGTACTGACTCACTGATTTGACTTGACTTGACTTGACTTACCCTGGTAAGATTTCCTCTAGTCAGGACCCACAAAGAACCTTCCTTACTCGATTTCGACTTTGAGGTCATGAAACCGGTGGAGTACGCTTCTCAACTGAGTAACCTTTTCTGAGGGAGGACCCTCCCTAACCCCCATCCTCCTCTTCCCCTGGTGTCTCCTACTCTACCGACCTACCGTAGTGGTTGAACTACCTGCACTCAAACTCAGTTGAGACCCTCAACCACTACCTGTCCCTCCGGACCGCACGACGTTAAGTACCCCAGTGTTTCACAACCTGGACTGACTTGTTGACTTGACTTGACTTGACTTACCCTGGTCTATCGTAATAGAAAAAAAAAAAAAAAAAAACTTATAACTCAAAATTCGATCGAAATAGTGAGAGGAGAAAGTGAAAGTAGTTCTCCGAGTAATCAAGAAGAAACGAAAGACGGTATTCCCTTCACTTCACTTCAGCGAGTCAGTACAGGTTGAGAAACGCTTGGGTACCTGACATCGGATGGTCCGAGGAGACAGGTACCCCAAAAGGTCCGTTATCATGACTTCACCTAACGGCAAAGGAAGAGGTCCTCTAAAAGGGTCGGGTCCCTAGCTTGGGTCTAGAGGGAGTAACATCTGTCTACTAAATGGCAGACTCGGTGGTCCCTTCAGGGGGTATTCCCTCCACAGTAGATGCATAGACTCCAAAAACTAAAGAGGACCACTAGAACTAAGGTCGAACACGAAGTAGGTCGGGACGTAAAACGTACTACATGAGACTTATATTCAATTTATTCGTCCCACTGTTATATGTCGGAACTGTATGAGGAAAGGTCCAAACCTTGATCAGACAACAAGGTACAGATCAAAATTGACAACAAAGTACTGGATATATACCTAAGGAGTCCTCTGTCAAGTTCACCAGACCATAAGGTTAGAGAACTTCTTAAAGGGTCTTAAACAACACTAGATGTGTCAGTTTCCGAAACAATATTAGTTGTTTCGTCTTCAGACACAAAAAGACCTTAAGAAAACGAAAAAACTACCAGGTTACTTACAACCGTTAAAATAGAGACCAGGAGACGGAAAAGATTTAGGTCGAAATAGTAGACCTTCAAGTGCAAAGGGCATGACAACTTCGGATCGAACCTCTTAAAAGTCGTAATGAAACGATCACACACTCTAGTCATTTTAACATACCGTCAAACTTGTAAGAAACCGAAACGGAAAGAAACCCTAACCTTACTCTTGACTGAAAAAGGTCAGGACACCGGTGACGACTCAAAAGCTCTAAACGACCGTATAACTCACGTCGTGAAAGTATCGTAGCAGAAAATCCTAAACTTTATCGATTCGACCTTAAGGTAGTGGAGGTGATCGAAACAAACATCACTACGAAGGATTCCGGGTGAACTGAACCGTAAGGTCCTACAGATCGAGAACCACTCATTAGTGTGGTAGTACTAATAGACCCAGTAATTCCAGAAAAAACATATCAAGAAGACACATAAGAACGGTGGACAATTATAGAAGACGAAGACAATCCAGGTATGGTAAAGACAGGAAATAACACGGGTAGAAACATACTTTTCAAGGGAACCATAGAGAAAAGGAATTCCCTAGAGTTCAGAAAGGGTAAGATAACCAAAGGAAATATAGAAACGTGACTAACGACTCCTTCCGAAAGAATAAAGAGGAACGATCAGAAACCTTGAGACGTAAGTTTACTTATATAGAAAGGAAAAGAGGAAACGGAAATCAAAGAGAAGAAAAGTGTAGATAAACATTCCGGAGGAGTCTGTTTGTAAAACGTAAAAACGGAAAACAAAAGAATCCCTACAAGAACTAGTGACGGAGGACATGTTACAGTACTTGGAGACAAGTATCAAGAAGTCCGTCAGGTAGGCTAGATTAGTGAGCTTAGAATTTTAAAATGGATCTACACTTTTGTCTTTCTTGTAAACTCCATCAATATACTTATTAAAAATGGTATGTGTGTATGTGGTGTTTTAATCCCTACCTTAATTATATAAATGAAGTACTCAACAACCGTCCATTTCTTGCCCTATTCACAAAACTTGCGAAGATTGAAGTTCCAAATATAGACAAACTTTTAGAAATGTTGTTGGGACATTTGACCCATAATAGATATAGAACACCCACGTCTTGAGTTCCTAGTTTCTTTATTTCATTTAACGGTTACGGGAAATTAATACACTCCTTGTCGATCATAAATTTAAGTACAAATAGACTAATACACTAGATAAGAGATCAATTTTTTTTTTCTCGTTTTATTGTTCATTTTAATACACCTTTTTCCTCTCGAACAAGTTAACATATTAAATAACACATATATTTTTAATCAACTAAAAAATTAAAGTCTTGTGTATCAAAATACACATCGTTACACGAAATAATCGTAAAATAACATCTTTTAATAAAACACGAAAAAAAAACACCAACAATGTATTCACGTAAGTACTCAACATTTACCTACTTTTCTTAAAGAACGTATAAGAGTGACAATGACATTCAACAGCCCACAAAAAAAAAAAAAAAAAGGAATTATATTCCTGAGAAATTAAGGTCTCAATTTTCTTCTCTGAAATACAACTAGATTGGTTGTCGCACACTACGCGGGTGAGACTTGTTTTAGAGATACATCAGAAATAAAATTTTAAAAAGTCCACGAATCTCTCTATTCCATTCTCATCTTCTTTTTACCTTTTAATCAACTTCTGACCTCCAGAACTGGGGTCCTTGACCACCTAGAGGTCTCTAATCTTTTTTCCAGTCATCTTTGCACCAGCTGACTATCTTCGTACTTGATACGAACTTCCGTCATGGAGCCCCTCTACCTTTTTAGAGAAGTCACTAATAGAGACCATATCGGAAACTGAGATCTTTTTGAAAATTCAGGAATAATGACTCAAACTGAGGGTTTAAAATCACTCAGTACACCTTACTTAAAATATCCTTCTAGGTAAGAAACTTATTAGGTTTGGGACCCGAGAAAGGGACCAAAGAAGTGGTACAATCAAGGTTCTAAGAACATGTTGACTTACATCCCTCTTTTTCGTAAACCGTATCGAGTCTATTTAAAGAACGGTTGAAATCATTCACTTCAAGAAATTATCTTAAATTAAACGACAAAATTTTCATGAATTTATAGTGTAAATAGTGTAACAAATGTATGAGAATATTCTCCGAATCCTTGTTTTGTCGTGTTGTAAATAACTTATTAAAGGATATTTTCGTACATCCCATCACTGTACTTTTCTCGTTGATGTTACTATATTTAACTTTAAATCAATAATAAGTTTCACTTTTGTTCAGTTTGTTAAAGTTAATGAAGTGTTTGTTTAATCGACGAAGGTAACCTCAGACTATTCCGTTTTTCGAACCATGTTTATGATCTTCCCATTGTCGGGGTACTTGGTCTCTTTGCACGACGTCTAAAATATATCAGATGAGTCATAGTAGTATACTTTCTATTCTTCGTCATGATACCATTTACACTCAGGGTAAACGATTTTGGGAAAAAATGTACCACCATAACGGTTAAAGGACATTCTAGTAAAAGATTATATTTGAACATAAAGAAATTCCATTTACACGGGAAAGGGTAAAGTGTCTCCCTCTGTGATAATTTCTTTAAGGGTATCAAAGTAATGAGAATAATTAATGTCACAGATGACAATAATTAGATTTACAAGGTAGGATGAAATTTGTACTGAGACTTATGAATAACATATACAGGATAATGTAGGAAGTTAAAGTCAGACGGTTACGTCACAAACTGAAGTAAAAGATCTAAAAGTAAGTAATCACTTACTTATCGAGATCAAAACAGACAGAGGGACCCGTAAATAAAAAATCGTAAATGACATCATTTAAGTTGGACCAATCGTTGTTCATGTCAAAAGATATCTCAATCAGGTTTGTCATTGACGAACGTATATATACCGTATCAAAAAGTACCCTATGAATTTTTGTCAAGGTAGTCTGAAATAAAGGTACAACCGTACATCAACTCCATTCCATTAATAGATAAATACCCAAACAAAAGAAAACATACAATTAACTAAGACTCATAAAGTCAACACAAAATACGAAAACGGACCAAAATGTAAAGAATAATAAATTGAGTTATCGAAACATTTCTTTTATGTTCATTATGTTTATGAACATTTCCTTTCATAAGAGGGTAGAAGACTTACTCTTACATTCATGTTTAAACTTATTCCTTTTAATACCAAAACGAAAAAAAAGGAACTCACGATGACACGTGACGGACACACACAATTATCGATTTACGTACCGTCCTAAATATACCACTTTACTTTCTACACCATGTAAGTCAGTTTTACTACCTCCAATTCTAACATTAACACTATTTGTTTCTCAGAGTACCTTTAGATATAGAAAATTGTATTTTTCACAAGAGAAAGAGATTTATCTGTTCTTCTCTTTATAAGTAGTCAATGTAAATAGTCAAGATAGGTGGGTGACGGAAACATTGTGTTGACTCAAGAGACCACCTATTTCTTCCTTTTTCGGTCTGTTTCCTTATTGTAATCTTCACTTGTACATCGTATACAAGAAGAGTCCCACAGTCTTCATTTTCCAGAAAAAAATTTAACGCACTTAAATTCCCGTATTTATTGGTCCAGATACTTTATAGTACCTGATTCCGACTCGTACACTTTATTCCCGTAACTCATTCACAACCGTACTTATCATTCTTTCGAGACGTTAATTTTATTAACGAGACTATATTGTCTTACTTCTAGTTGTGCCTTTCCCTCGTCGTGTTCTTTGACTTCTTTAGTTACTTGGTCTATCCTTTATTTACCTTTATCGTAGACACAGACCCGACATGACTCCACCTTAACATCCATCGGAATCATGGACTTGAGACGAAAAGGGGTAAAAATCTCTACTTTGTATGATATTTATCTATATTACGTAATGTAGAAGATCCTTAAAGAAATATGAAAATAAGGTCTGAGGATGGAAGAAATTCACGTAACTATATATAGAATTTCAAGTGGAATCTGTCTTATATAAGTATATTAGTAACGGTGTAAGAAGATTTACTCTCTCGTATTCCCCATGGTCCGTATTTAATTTAATTTGAAAAGGACGATCAGACAAGGGGTGATGACTTTTTACATTACGGATATACAAAAAAGTACAAGAAGAATTGATCCCCTTTTTTTTTTTAGTTTTTTCGAACCTCTCTAAATAACGGGTAAATAGAAACCTATCTCAGGTTCCTAGTAAAAACAAGGATAGAATCTCTTTCCTCGTATTGACATTAAAAGAATTAATACACTCCACGGTGTTCATTTTTCCATCGTCGTGATCGAGTCAAGGGACACCCTTGTAGTCGTAGACACTCTTAAATGTGTCAAGAACTTAATCATTCGAAGAGTTGTCCCCCCTCGAGACGGACAATAAGATAAAACCTAGACTCTTTTACAAAGTCTAAATGGTCACCGTAAGACTTTTACGGACTGGTTAGTGGATTCGTAACAACATATTAAAATTTTACACAACTTTCTTACAGTCGCTCTATCTAAAATCTTTCCTTTAAACTGCTACTTTAAGTTTATTCTTCTTAAAGTCTGAAGGAAAACACAAGTGACACGGTGTCAAAAATATTTACAAGAATTTTCCTCTATACATCAATTGAGACATATACCGTAAACTTTTATACCTCCAACGTCCATAGGGATTATTGAAAAATTATTATTTTTCTCTCTCTAAAATACAAGAAAAGAGGATTTTACTAATCAGACAATACCTTGTACTCAAAATTTGACGTCCCACTCCCGTATCTTTAAACCTATTCGGATCCAGGGCAAGTTTTCTTTTTTTTTCTTTGACTGTATTTCTACGTCAATTCTGTTATAATTCTGTTACTTGGGCAGAGAGACAAGTAACAGTTTGACGTCGTTTACGTTTTAAGACGAAATTTGAAAATTTATTATGAGTCTCTTCACTCACATATACACATACGCATACACACGCATATGTGTGTGTGTGTGTATATAAAAATATTTAGAACATGTGTACACAAAAGACCAAACGACGTACAACAAAAGAACCCATCTTCTTTCACCCCGTACAAATGTCCAAACCCTTCCACCCTGATTCCCCTACTAACTTTCAACACATTTCAATCCACTTTTGACTACTCTGCATAAGACTCCTCCACCTCTCCTTTCCAGGTAGTCAATTATAACAAAAAACTACGTTTTTATCTTTTGTATAGATAGTACGCAATTTGTATGTCCACATAAAAAAGAATACATCGTTCTTAAGAAGTTTCAGGAAGGGTGTACTGTTCTCCTACCGACGATTTATAAATCGGTAGTACAATTGAACTACCGTCCTTCCTCTGTCGACGTAAACTTGACGGTGGGAGAATACGTCCTCTATGTTATTGAAAGACTCCGAAGACGTCGAAATATAATTCACTATAAGTAGTCTTCACCAGTACACCTGTGGTAAATACTCCTAAAATTTCTCACCCTTTACTGTATCCATTCTAACCAAAACATGTTAGTACTAATAACAGGACCTGAACGGTGTCTTAACAATGCAATTGATCTTTCTTCCTCCTTTCTTATTCCTTATCTTTTCATTGACTTAGAACTTAAACTACTTCACTTAGCTCGTTTACACCTTTACCATCTGATCTTGTTGACCGTCTTGGGAAAAGGTGACGCTATCCTTTCTTTGTCTTTGTAATTCACGGTTCACCAAATACATAACCACTTCCCTTTTCTAAATTCTCTCAGGTACAGAAAAATCGAAAAAGGTGTTTTGGAAAGTTAACGTAGTATGAATTTGAGAAGAAGGAGACAAGACATACAAATAAAACACGTACAAATGTCATCTTCTATTTTTAAACTCATGACTTATGTTCACCTAACTCAATTTTATACCAGAACGGTGAATTATTCTAGAAACCGTTCCATTAATAGAAGAAATTCGGAGTCATCAGTGTATATATGTAACCTCAATAAGAACTCAAGTAAGTAATTCTCAACAAAACTGTCAATTTACTCCATTATGGTTTTTCCTAATTGTGTATCGTTCGTTTCTTGTTTATTACCAGTAACAGTAATGATTACCATTACTTTTTTATTAAGTATGTGAAATAATATTTGTTGTGTCGTCATACATGTCATTTTCATTATGGAAAAGATAACGGGGTGGTAAGGTAAGTTATCGTCTTTGGTGATGATTTATAATTATAATTGAAGGTAAATGTACAATTAACTGTTAATTCACAGATTATGTCAAAACATAGTGGTACCTAATAAAATAACCATAAAGGTCATTTGTGTCATTCGTTAATGATTTATAAACAAAAACTCACTTAATTGATAAATGTACGAAACTAAAATAATGGTATGTTAATCTTAGACCTTCAACCCTAAATACAGAGTAGAGAAAGATAGAGATATTTCGTTGTTGTCACCATGGGCTTGTATCATCTTCGAGTTATTTATAGACAATTGATGTACGTAAAAACTAATTAATTAACCAATTTACACCTCGTTATAAATTTAACTACCCTCGAGTTTTGGGTTAATCTTTTCGTTCCTCTCTATTTTTTCGGAAGGAGTCGCTAGTCACGTTTATTTATCTCCTTTTGTTGCCTTACCCTTTCTGATCTCTAGAGAAGTTCTTTTAATCTCTATGGTTACCTTGTAAAGTACGTTTTCCTGTCTTTACCATACCTGGATTGTCTTCGTCTAATATAATTCTTCTCCACCGTTCTTATGTGTCTTCTTGACATGTTTTTTCTAGAAGTACTGGTTCTATTAGTACTACTACACTAGTGAGTGGATCTCGTTCTGTAGGACCTTACACTTCAGTTCACCCGGAATCTTTCGTAGTGATCCTTGTTTCTATGACCTCCACTACCTTAAGGTCAACTTGATAAAGTTTAGGACCTTCTACTACGACACTTTCACGACGTGAGTTATACGGTCGTGTAAACCTTTTGAGTTGTCACCGGTGTCCTGACCTTTTCCAATCAAAAGTAAGGTTAGGGTTTCTTTCTGTTACGGTTTCTTACGAGTTTCATGTTAGCGTGAGTAGAGTGTACGGTCATTTCAGTACGATTTTTAAGAGGTTCGGTCCGAAGTCGTTATGTACTTGGCACTTGAAGGACTACAAGTTCGACCAAAATCTTTTCCGTCTCCTTGGTCTCTAGTTTAACGGTTGTAAGCAACCTAGTACCCTTTTCCTTCTTTCAGGTCTTTTTGTAGATAAAGACGAAATAATTGATACGGTCTCGGAAATTGACACACCTAGTGTTATTTGACACCTTTTAAGACTTCCTCTACTCTTATTGTCGGGTGGACTGGACGGAGAACTCTTTGGATATACGTCCAGTCCTTCGTTGTCAATCTTGACCTGTACCTTGTTGTCTGACCAAGGTTTATCCTTTTCCTCATGTAGTTCCGACATATAACAGTGGGACAAATAAATTGAATATACGTCTCATGCAGTACTCTTTGCGACCCGACCTTCTTCGTGTTCGACCTTAGTTCTAACGGTCCTCTTTATAGTTATTGGAGTCTATACGTCTACTGTGGTGGGAATACCGTCTTTCACTTCTTCTTGATTTCTCGGAGAACTACTTTCTCCTCTCACTTTTTCAATCGAATTTCGAGTTGTAATTCTTTTGCTTCTAGCACCGTAGACCAGGGTAGTGAAGTACCCTTTATCTACTCCTTTGTCACAGTCTGAAATAAAAAGACCCGAGGTTTTGGTGACGTCTACGACTGACGTCGGTACTTTAATTTTCTACGAATGAGGAACCTTCCTTTCAATACTGGTTGGATATATTGTATAAGTTTTCGTCTCTGTAATGAAACGGTTGTTTCCAGGTAGATCAGTTCCGATACCAAAAAGGTCACCATACCTACCTACCAGTACATACCTACACTTTCAACCTGTCACTTCTTTTCGACTCGCGACTTCTTAACTACGAAAACTTGCACCAGAACCTCTTCTGAGAACACTCAGGGAACCTAACGTTCCTCTAGGTTGGTTAGGTAAGATTTCCTCTAGTCAGGACCCACAAGTAACCTTCCTGACTACGACTTCGACTTTGAGGTTATGAAGCGGTGGAGTACCCTTCTCAACTGAGTAACCTTTTCTGAGACTACGACCCTCCCTAACTACCGTCCTCCTTTTCCCCTACTGTCTCCTACTCTACCGATCTACCGTAGTGGCTGAGCTACCTGTACTCGAACTCACTTGAGGCCCTCAACAACTACCTGTCCCTCCGGACCACACGACGTTAAGTACCACAGCGTTTCACAGTCTGGACTGACTCGTTCACTTGACTCGACTTGTTTTGGGTTTCCCTTCGGAGTAGGACCTTTTTCGTCTGGTAAATACAAATAAAGAGTGAAAGATGAGGAAGGTTTCTACTCTTTTTGTAAAAAGGATGTTGATCCATCAAATACAATTTTTGAACTGTTTTATAAAAAAAAATCGGTAGACGAAAAGGTAACTAGTGTTTACCTTCGAATCATAAGGTCGTATTTGACAGTAGAACTTCTCTTGACAAACGTGGAGGTTTACAAGAGGAAAACACCTAGGGTTCATACAGTGGAAGGAGAGTTTCCACGTGTGGAATATCTATTATATAGTGTTACTAAAGGTAGTGGTTCTTAGAGAACGAGAAACGTTCTACTATCCTATGATAAATTAAAAAGGGTCAACCTCTACAGTCAGTCGTGAACGAGAACATAACACACTTTTAAGTGCTGAAAGATAATTTCTGTCAGAACTCCAGACGAAGTTTCACGTAGTAATAAAAGTAAAAATTTTTCGATTGATGTAACAACAAGAGTCGTTAGTTATTACCCTGTAAAGTCTACAATACCTCAGTAACAAGAGTTCTTAATGACTACCTTGGAAAATCCTACGAAAAATCTACAATTCATTTACGAGTATTAATAAGAGACACAAAGTCTTTTATTCGATGAAGGAAATCAACACAAATTGTAGACATAAGTCTCGTACTAAAAAAAAAGATTCGTATTAAATGTAAGTATCTATATTTCTCAATCGGAGTAGTCTTGTCAGTTTACCAAAAATGTCCTTTATGTGACGTTGAGGAACCAAAGTAGAAATTTCATTACCAATTAAAGAGAAGTCCTCCTTTAAGACCCCTGGTCAACACAGTCTTTTTTCTACTTTGTCTTCGTAAAAGAAGGAGAAAGGATACAGTCAAGGTTTGGTTTAAGACGGTTAGTGTTAGGTAAAACAACAATTGAAGAAATTGGAGACGTATAAAGACCGATAAAAATGACAAGTCGAAGAGACAAAACTTCGTAAACAAGGAAACCGAGATGTGGTCACTGAAAACGAGAAAAAATTTTAATAAGCGGGTAATGCAAATAGGAGTGTAGTAGGACCCCGATTCGGACGTCTAGTGTAAGAAAAAGAGAGACGTGAGTGAGGGAAACACTTGTTTCCGCATCTGAGTATTGAGAGTTCAAATACAGTTCGAGTCCGAAGACGGGACTTGACATCTAGGAATTTATGTTGAAGGATGAGACACAGGGATCGACTCGAATGATCAGTATCGAATTTTACTTGTACAGTTTTCGACTCGAGGTCTAGAAGGAGGTATCAGAGAAAAGAGGGTGTCAGGAAGGTTGAAAGTCAATTACTATTTAGGTAGTGGTAAGGGGAGGAGAGGTGGGGTGGGGGGGTTGGGTACGTAATCCTTGTTTTAAGATCATTAGTAACAACTGAGAAGAAAGAAGGTGTAGGGTTGAGTTTGGGAATAAAACGGACTTCGAAGATGGAAGTTTCAAGTGGAAAGATAGAGAAGGGGTCGACACAAAAGGAATCACGGTGTCGATAGTTGTGACCAGGTCTAGTGGTGGTAAGAAGTATTAGGACGACAACGTCATCTAAGGAATGATCAAAGTAAAGAGACGGAGCAAAGTAAAGGTAGATAAAAGTCACTCCGTCGGTTCTTCTTCAGTATCATCTAGTACGATGGAGCGGTGAATTTTAAGTTGTCACTGAAGAGTAGAACGAGATTCTTTTATTGGACCACACTGGAACGAGGTCTATAGGTGTACCGACGGAAGAAGTCCAGAAGAGGTTCTTGGAAACGCATTGATACGTTAAATTGTAATATCGAGAGAAGTTCTGAGGTCTGACAGAGGTACGGTGAATAGTGATAGATTATCTGAAATAGTCACCAAGAGTTTTATACTACTAGTCTGACCGTCGTAATAGGAGTGGACTCTTAGACAATCTCTACTTTTAAGAGTCGGGAGCCATGTACGGATGACTCAGTCTTCACACTACTTATCTACGGTTGTGTCCACTAAGACTACATACGACTTCAAACTTTTGATATATAAATAATATAAAATATATACAAAATAATATAAAATAATAGATAATCTAATTATATATAATTGTATGTAATATATGTGTATATGAAAGTGTTTTAACATTCATAGTACTTCCTTCTTAAATACCGAAAGAGAAAATGGGGGACGATAATTTCGTAAACTTTGTCACCGATCAAAGGTCGTACACGATGTGTTGACAACTATTTACTTTTTACTTATATCCTGAACTGTCCAGACACAGAGATGAGAACGAAAAGGAAGACGGATATTAGAGGAAGAAAGTAGGAAACGGAATAATTTTCAGATCGACAAACAGACGTGAATAAAGTACGTAGTAGATATGAGAGGGACTATGAGGTGGAGATGAAAGGTGGACGTAGAGTCACAAACAATCCGTGAAGAGAAAAACTGATCTCTTCTAAAATATAGTAAAAATTGGTATGATGTGTAGATGATTTCAATGGATAAAAGTATGGGTGAAACAGGTGATGTCTTACTTAGTAAACTCCCGTCTAAAAGAAAGACGTATGGATCTCGTAAGACGTTATATCTTATGTCTCATTAAGAGTTATAAATAAAAAAAGATTTATAAATAAATAAACCGACGTGGTCCAGAATTAATACCGTACACCCTATAGATCGACGTTGTACGCCCTAGATCAAGGGACTGGTCCCTAACTAGGGACCAGGGGACAAAATTTTCATATCTCGTAATCGGTGACCTGGTGGTCTCTTCAGGGGAGTTAGTTATAAAAAATTTAATGACTTAACGTAAACCTTCTAACAATGGTTACACTACATTGTTGACTTTTGTCGAGTTTAACCAAATTCTTTCTGCAACAACCACCTAATGTCCCGTAGGTCCTTTGAGTTCTAGTTCCACCTTCGGTCCGAAGCACTCCCAGATTCCTGTTCTTGGTCTTTCGGAAAGAGTTTGTTCCGTCGATGAAGGAGACATAAGTGACTTCACCAGGGAATACAAGAGATGTCTGTCTACAGAACAGAAGACTCACCCTTTTTTTACGTTACTTAAGGGTTAAAGCTGACGTTTTGCTTCTGAACGACCGTAGTGATATAGAGAAAAAGTTAAAGGTTCACTCTCTTGGACTAACCACACGAAGTCAATCCCTGAGACTAGTTTATTTGATATAGGGATCCTAAATAAGAGACTCTTACCCATCCACTTACCGTCCGTTTAATTATGTAAAAACGGAAGTATGCTTGTGTGTTAATTTATGTATACATTAGTATATTGAGTAACTTACTCTAATACATATTTTAAGATGTATATAAGTATGATACTCTACCTTATATACTAGTGACTTTGTCTACGTTTTATAAAAATCCTAAAAACGTACCTATATTCATATATATTTGATTTCAAAAAAAAAATTAATTTTTTTATATATATATAATGAAATGTTATGACATAACCAAAACGGTATGTAACTGTACTTAGACGGTGTCCACATGTACACAAGGGTTGGAACTGGGGGGGAGGGTGGTGGGAGGGGTATAGTAGAGAGACCCAGCAGGGTCACGTGGTCGGGGTTCGTAGGACATAGGACATAGCTTGGATCTGATCGCTAAGTAAAGAATGTACTATCATATGTACAAAGTTACGGTAAGATGGTTTAGTAGGGTGGGAGAGGGAGAGGGTGTCTCAGGTTTTCAGACAATAAATGTAGACACAGAGAAGACGACAGAGCGTATGTCCCAATAGTAATGGTAGAAAGATTTAAGGTATATATATACAATCATATGAAATAACCACAAAAAGAAAGACCGAATGAAGTGAGACATATTAGCCGAGGTCAAAGTAGGTGGAGTAATCTTGACTAAGTTTACATAAGAAAAATTACCGACTTATTATGAGGTAACACATATACATGGTGTCGAAAGAATAGGTAAGTAGACCACTACCTGTAGATCCAACGAAGGTACAGAACCGATAATATTTGTCACGACCCTACTTGTGACCCCATGTGCACAGAGAAAGTTAAGACCAAAGGAACCACACATACGGGTCGTCACTCTAACGATATGTATTTGATTTCAAATTTCAGAAGTCTTTTGCACGTATATCTCCTCGACCACAGTAAATTTTAAAAGAACATTGGTTTGTTAAGATTAAACTACGTATATATATTGACCATATTCCCATTTTTACACTCTACCTAATAAAGGAAAAGGAGACGTAGAATATGTACTGTAAAATCATTTCTACTTGGGGGTTTAAGAAAGTAAGTATCGTTTTTGTGAACAAGTAATAAGTATTAGAAATAACACAGTTCGTTCCCCGTATTGTAGACAGGAGTTAAATATAGGACATGTGTCTTTTGTTTTCCTTTCATCGATGTTGTACACTAACTATTTCTTTATCCATGACTTTTCGTCATCTCCCATTCTATAACCAGTCTTAAAAGACTAAAAGAAACCCCATCCTCTTTTTAGAGTGTCGTGGACATATATAACATTAGTATTTGTACGTCCTTTTTATCTGAAGATTAGGACCCCTCAAAACATACACCTTTATTGGTCTTAGATGTCCAATAAAAGGGTCCAGTAAAACGTAATTTTACGACATACGTCGAGTCGAAGGACCACAACTACAATGATGTCCAGTTACTACTGAGATGTAGTTCATGAACGTAATCTATGACACTAGGAAAGAATTATGATCGTGGACAGACATCTCGTAGTGCATACTTCTTTCGTTCAGTCACGTCAGGCCGGAAAACCCGTTTCAGTTCAATCTCTACTCCCTGTTTGAAAACTGGTCCGAAAGAAAAGACCTACAGGTACCGTTATAAATCGAGTGTCGAAGTCTTTCTCTTTCTAGTTCATTTTATAAAGTTTCATATAGATGTCTTAATGAAAGGTTTCGGTGACGGATTCATTTTATTTCTTATATAAATCTTGTGATTTATAAATGATTTGAAAGTCAAAGTATCAGACCGGGAGGTACCACATTAGAGTTATTTATTATGACTTGTGTGTGAAGACCTTGTCTCGTACAACGGACTTATTAACAAAAGAATGGGATTTAATAGATCTAAATGAACAGAAACCCTAGGAACTCTGGGCCGATATTAAATAGAAGGTACGTACTTCTCGGATCGAGTGATGGAACGTGTGTCATATAGGAGTCACTTACAGTAAACTTACTTTAGTAGACAACACGATAACTAAACGTGAATGTCTTGACTAATGTATTTTTTATGAGAGATGTATTTTATTTGTCATTCTCCTTCTATATTAAAACACTAAGAAGACCCTTCCTGAATTCCAGTCGGTAAAGGGGTGGAAACACTAAAAATCCTTCTCTTATTATTTTATTTTATGACTATCTAATAAGTAAATAGACAGTCAAGAAGACTGTGAAAAGACTCCAGTAAATCCAGATTACGTTAAGAAAATAAAGGAAATATCTAAGACTACAAAAATTATCTTTTTTTGAGAGAACTTCAGACAAACCCCAAAAGACGAAGAGAAACTACATAAAGTACTTTGTATCGTGAATTTTTCACATAACATAGGAGTAGGTGTAGATGAGGGTGGGGTGAGGAGGGGAATGGTAGTTTCTTTTTTTTTTCTGTTCACACCCAGACTATAAAAATCAAGAATAAAGAGGAAAAATGTGAGGAGAAGTGTCGGAGAGACTACATCAGTGAGCCAGTAGAGTGTGTACGGATCCTGAGACTTTTAACAAGAGTGATGTCGTTTTAGTGACTTCTGTGTTCGAAGTGTCGGACTACTTGAGAGAAACACCAACACTTATACGGAATAAGTGAGTTATTCAAAAGTCGTCTTTTGTCACTTTACACACTGTGTCCTTCACGGTCCGTATAGTGAAGAGGTATGTTTGACGAAAAGAAGTATATTTTGATTTGTATGAGTAAAAACCGTATTGTACGGAACTTTCTTTAGTCTTATCAAACATACCTATTTTTCCAATATGATATATATATGATAATAATACTTGTAAAAATTTTGTGTTGAAAGTTTCGACATAGGTCATACTCCTTTGTTTATATATAAAATCAAAGATAAATACTCCATAATTTACATGTAAACAGTCATACTGTTCAATACTCCAACATAATGACATGATAAGTATATCGTAATATCGAGTTCAATCGAATCCGTGTCTTTATTTAAACAATCAAGTTCATTGGTCTTTTCGGTCCTATAAAACCGAGGTTCGTAACAACTTAAATTCCACCTTCACCATGGAAGTCCTCAAGAAAAGAAAGTCAGGGAATTTACCTAACAGAAGTTTACCACCCCACAGTACCAATCGTTACTGAAAATAGGACTGTGACATTACTGGGGTACCTTTCTCTTAGAAGAATTTCGAATCCGTCTTTCGGGGGTACCCTGAATAAAACCTGTCAACGGTATTGTACGGATAAGTACTCGATTAGTGACACGGTTCTAACCCGTAATAACCGTTCGGACCCAATACACGGGTACACCCAGTGAAAGTCATCTTAATGTACAAAAAGGGTCTCCTTTCCCTATAAACATTGGTCTCTGTCTCATGGGTCTTGTTCGTCATGGTCACCCACAGATGTCGACTGTATGTTATAACTACAGCTAAAATTTCTATTCCTTTGGTACTGAGTTAAAAAGTATTGATTCGAATCTAGTGTGACCGTAGATTATAAGATCATTCGTCGTCTTCTCTTCTCTCCGAAGGAACAACGAAAAATGTATTAGACGTTAGGTCATTGTAAAAGATAGAGTCAATGGACTGGTTAAAAAAGTCAAAAAAAAAAAGGTGTATTTTTAAGTTGGAACAGATACTACAGTACGATAGTTTCTTTCTAAGTGTCTTTTATTCCTCACAAACGTAAACACGGATTCTTTCTGACACATCCTTTCTCTTTAATAATTCACTCGAACCACATTCGATTACTGGTCAATACCATTAAATCTAGAGTGTAATAATATACATAAAGGAATTTTTTAGATTAAACTAGTTATGATTAACTAGTGTATTAGAACTATAATACACTAGGGTTCTATTAGAACTTTAAATTTTTTACCTTATTATAATTGTCATTATTTGACAGAAAAAGACCAATAAAAGGTAAGTAAGAGGGTAAGGTTACTCACAATAACTTGTAATTTGATATCAGTAAACTTCCCCCACTTCAAACGTAAAGCCATGGAGGTCGATTGTGATCCTGCTCGAGGAAAGGAAAAGAGGACAGGATCTGACGAAGTAGCCGTGTACATAAAAGAAAATCACGAAAATTTCTGACTGTCGTGGAGGAGACAGGTCGTGGACTATGAATACAGTCCACAGACACTGTACTCTGTACCTCTTAAACAGAGGGGTTCGAAGTCTATATTCGAGTAGTTAGGACATTACTTAAGACAGAAAACGAGAACTCTTTGGAACAATGTTAGATAATTATACAAGACAAAGATGGTAGTATGTCCGATAGTCCAAGTTACTTACGGTAGCTAGGGAACTTAAAATGGTGTACACTTGTAAAGTAACTTAAGTAGAGGAGACTATGTGTTTTTGGGGTGACTATTTTACTCGATTTTTAAAGGGTTCTGACAACCATGACTACAGTGGGAAAAGAAACCTACCGGAATTTTCATTATCAGACAAACTAACACCTCTTAAATAAAGAGGTTGAAGATCTTATGAAAGAGAATTTAATTAAGAGTTCAAGGTTACTTCCATAAATACATACTTTATACAGAAAGTATTACAATGTACATTGTGGGAATTAGGGTGTAGGGAAATGAAAGATTTCTAAACTTCAGGGACTTCTGACTTAATGTTATCTAAACGTTTAGTGTAAGAGTACTAAAAGGGAGACAGAAATTATGTGCAATAGAAGGAGTTAGTTAGGAGAAAAGAACCGTCAGTTACTCGGTCAGGACTTTTTGTCCGATTCGTACGTCGAACGGTCTAGACCCTGGTCGTGACGACGATATTATACAGAATACTTAAGTTTAGTTTAGACCTTTCCCTTGTTGTATTAACCCAAAATAAGTCAAACTTCCAAACCACACGCATTATAATTAAGTAAAAGTCTCATCGGTGCATTCCGTGAACATTTTTGTTGGAACATTAATGACTTCCGAAATCATGTGAAATCGAATACCCAGGATAAAATCAGAAACATCGGTTTCTTTTCATTTTATAGTAAATATAATGAGTATATACAACTGATACGTCAACCATCCGTTGTTTCAAATTTTTCGAATGTACCAGTAAGAACTTAGATCCTTAGTCCCGAAAACGAAGAAACGGAGAAAAAAGGGGAAATCAACAGTCCCTTTATCCACCAACTAGGAAAAGTTATTAAATTTTTTATCAAATAAAAATAAGGATTTAAAGTTTATGATTATATTACGATCAGAATTCTTCACTTACTGTATATCCGATCATTAATACATAGAACATGCATACATACACATCATAATACATAGATTATACATCGTTCTACCTTATATTTAATTAACGTCAAGATCCTTTAAATTTTTAATTTTCAAGTCCTATCCTTTAACCCTTGAAAGTATTACTAAAGTATTTGCTTCAGAGACTTAAGTATTTTAAATCTCTAAGTAACAGGGTTCACCAAAATCCAGTTCACTGTTTTCATAAAGTTCCAAGTCGACGACGATGACAATTTAGTGAAGTCATCACAGGCTGAGACACGCTGGGGTATCTGCCGTCGGGTGGTCCGAGGAGACAGGGACCCTAAGAGGTCCGTTCTTGTGACCTCACCCAACGGTAAAGGAAGAGGTTACGTCCTTTCACTTTTCACTTTCACTTCAACGAGTCAGCACAGGCTGAGAAGTACTGGGGTACCTGACGTCGGGTGGTCCGAGGAGACGGGTATCCCAAAAGGTCCGTTCTCATGACCTCACCCAACGGTAAAGGAAGAGGTTACGGACTTTCACTTTTCACTTTCACTTCAGTCTCATGGATCATTAAGAGTCCTAGATGTATGATGAGTCACGATGGATAGTGTTAAGAATAATATACGAAAAAAAACTACATAATTGTGTCATTTTAAAAGACAACCCTTATGACATAATATAAAATTTAACAGGAAACTCTTTTCCTTATACCGTGAGTAGTGTTAAAGGACCTTTAATAGTGGACCACTTCGTGGACTTTACACGTCATCGTAACACAACGTTACTATTTCTGGATGGGGATACTCCTTTATAAAACAAAACGGTCTTTGGAACTCCACAGGTATAACGTGTGAATCAAAGAGACTATAAGTGGCCAGGTATCAGAGTCTGACATCTCGAAAAACACAGAAGTAACCGTCGTCCTCTCTTCTCCCAATCGTCGGAGAGGTCGTCGACCAATTCTCTAGACGGTTAAGACACTCGTGTAGTAGTGGATTTAGTCATACTTTACTTTCGTGACCTTTCTTGATAGTTGACACTAAATACGTCTACCAAACCATCTCGTTACAACAGGGGGACGACACAGGTACCTGTTCTATCTGTTCACACAGTCGGGATTGAACTTTCTACTTACCATCCCCCTGACAAACATTATCAACAGTACCAATTGGAATACACAGTAGAACTCGTTGTACTCCCAATCCCTGTGTTTGGGGACTTCTCAACTTTTAGGTGAATTATGAAATATCAACCGGGACACATAGGTGCCAAGGTGTAACTGCCAGGTTGGTGTCTAGTACATCAGGAAATTATACATAAATAATCTTTTTTTAGTCTAAAATTCATCTGAACGTGTCACGTTTGGACACAACAAGTTCCCAGTCGAACTCACACTCACGTTGAAACTGAATGAATATCAGTTGTCTCATACTGTTTCCATTATCCTATAGTGAGAAAACTTTTCTAACATTTTTTACTACCCCATCAGTGTTGGTACCAAGACAAAAAAATGTATTCTGAAACAGAATCGTACTGATATTCGTCTTTAAGAGAAACACCGGAACTTCTACATTCGACGGTACGACACTTTCCAGGACACTTCTTCCCGTAGTTTTACACTCATCGGAGGTCCTAGACTCTTGGTCTACTGTCGGTCGTTTTTTACCAGTAGAGTCAGGATGTTCGTGTTCACTAACCTAAAACGGTTATTGATTTAAATACTCCATTATGGTTTGAAGTCTTTCCTTATGCCGAAACGATATGAATATAACGAAGAAAGACTCTGGGACTCGTGTCCTGGGCCAAATTTATTCTGAGTCCGAGTACTAAGGGCCTTTCATGTACTATTATATACAACAAAATACTAAGTGTGAAGACAATCAATACGTAGTTATTTATAATTGAGTCATCTATTCATTACGGTAAATATTTATTACTCTCGTTACTGTCCTAAGGAGTGATCTTTCCGGTTGGGGAGACCTTAAATTCTGTACTTCTTCTCCACTCGTGTATGAAAATACCATTACACTATCTCAGACTAAGGTACTAACTACAAAGGACTGTCGAAAGCTAGAAGTGAATCGGGAAAAGGTGAGAATTGAGTGTAGAACCGTTCGGTCCCACTTTCGGATCCACGGGGTAGGAAACCTGACCGACGTGGGACGGACGGGACTGGATATCCATGTGTGTCCTTTAGAGTGAGGTTGGGGTAGGAGTTTTTTACGGTTTCGGTCAGTGACTAAGACCTAGAGCTCTGTAAATTCCTTGACGAATTCTCGGAAGGGGTAAAAGAGGTCTTTCGGAGTAACACACTGATGGAAAAAGTATGAGATATCCTAACTCATACACACACACACACACACACACACACACACATACGTACGCACGTATACACAACAAAAAGTTCGATGTCGAAAACGAGGTCTTAATTATGTGATCACAAAAAGGACACAAACAAGTAAAATAGAAGTAAAAAATTTTTGGTACAGGTCCCCTCTCTTTGGACACCATTTCTAAAATACGTGAGACGAATTAGCCACCTTTCTAGAAAGTGATAGGAAGACTAGTTTAGGATGGGTTTCCCTAACAAAACTGGTCTCTTTATATAGAAGATTCGAAACCCGATATAAGTTTCTCTATTTAGTTTTTTATTGACCAAAGATTTCTAAGAGAACTTTACTCATAGTACGATAAACAATCGTCAGATCGTCTCGTTTTTTATTCTATGGTTTATTTCACACTTTTTATCAAAATTTTAAGAATATAGGGTCTAAATCGTCGAAGTCAATTTTTATGGGTTCCCTTCAAATGTACTTTAGATTATATAAAACTTATCGTAAAAATTCTGATGTTCTGAACTATTTTACATTTATACTATAAAATATTAAAGTACTATTCTTTAATGTATCCGTTTACGTACTCTAAAGAAAATTACAATGATAAAAAACGCCATTCTTAGACTTAATTGAATCCTACTTTGTGTCCTGTATTTTTGAAAACCAAACAAAAAATACAGTATTTACAACTGGGACTTGACTTGATTTTAGTCAATAAATAAAGAGAACAAGTTTGATACACAATATCCGGGAGAAGTATTTTGTACTTGAAACTTTACCAAAGAGGTTGAGAGGATGACTTCATTCATGCTATGAAAATATAAAAAGAATAAAAATGTTTAAAACGATAAACAGAAAGAACGTTAAACAGAAACGAAGAACAGAAAGAGATGAACTAGAATTTTACAACATAAAAGGAGTCTAAAAAGAGAAAATCTTCCTTTAGAATCACAGAGGACCCCTAAAATAAGGGTGGGTTCCAAAGACGATGGTGCCCGTGTATCCATGTGACGTCTGTAAACGGAAGTCTATTCTGAAAACAGAATTATCAAACATTTATACTACATCATTGTCAAACGAAAATAAAACTAAAATAGGAGTATAAAGACAGATATTACAATAAGAATGAAGACCTTTAGAGGAGAAGATAAGGTAAGAGGTTAGGGGTAATAAAGAAAAATATTAAACGGTTCTATAATTTTTAGTCCTATCAAACCATTCCATTGAATTTATCCTCAAATAAATTTTTTAATATACATTTTACTTTTCTTGAAGTTATATTTCATTTCTTATACTTTTTTTAAAACATTACAAGTATTCAGTAACGTAGTCAGGAATAAACCCTAACACAAGATTACCAAATCTTTTAATCCTTTGTATAGGCCTATTTAATCTAATTAACACAACTTAAAAATGTACTTTAGACTTAACAAACCCAATTCAAAATTAAACGGATATACGTGATATTAAACGTTGTTCACCATGTGTGTGTCCCGAAGGACCCATCGAGTTGACCATTTCTTAGACGGACGTTTCGTCCTCTGGGACCAAACTAAGGACCTAACCCTTTAAGGGGACCTCTTCCCCATCCGGTGGGTGAGGTCATAAGAATTCGAAGGGACCACCGAGTCTACCATTTTCTTAGTTGGACTTTATACCCTTTACACCCAAGTTAGGGACCCAACTCTTCTAGGTGATCTCCTTCCGGACCATTTGGTGAGGTCATAAGAACGTACCTCTTAGTGGTAGCTGTCTCCTCGGACCGTCCGACGTCAGGTACCCTAGTGTTTATCAACCTGTACTGACTCGTTGATTCGTGTCGTGACTTGTGTTTGTATATATTGTATGATCATAATTTCACCTCTTAATATTGAATGACCACCAAATTAACGATTCTGCATAGGTAGAGAACACTGGACTGGGGGATTGACATCGGGTGACCTTACTCAAAGGTAAAAGAAGAGGTTATACAAACGTAATCGTTATACTTATACTGTAAACATTCCAGTAAAGAGAAAATTAAAGAATATAAATAAGAATAACAATAAGTAAGGTTATACAAGGAAAGGTTTCAAAGTGTAAGAGAAGAGAATAATAAAAGAAAGACAAATCTCTTAAAAGAAATGGATAAGAATCCCCATCTAAACGATCGTTATTTAAAAAAACAGACTCTTAATGAAATAAAAATTCCTAAGTCCTTATAAAGAAGTCTTAAGTGTAAACTGTCAAGAAAATAAAACGACAAAGAAAGACCTTCAACTCTCTAGACAACAGTAAGATTGACTATAAGGCGATGTCAATTACGTTGTACAGAGATACCAACGAAAGTTCTGTAAAGGAAAATTTTCAAATTAATACTACACAAACTCGTACTTAAATAAAGTCAAATAGGAAACTCTCCAATAGAACCGAAAAACTCAGACATCCAAAACAGAAAACGTGTCCAAAACTTTCAAATGTAAGTAATAAAGAAATTTATCACAAAATTCAGAAAGAGAAAGGAAAATAACACCCTCAGGTGACTAAGTTCGAATAAAGAACGTTCTAGATCTATGACATTAAAAAAAAAAAAAAAACCACCACCACCCCCGTTAGATAAAATGAAGAGATAAGTCTAACTCTTTTAGACTTATTCAGAAGTTCAAACAACGAGACTGTAGAGATGATAATTGGTATAAGTCGTTACATATAATACTCTGAGGTTCAGGATGAAAAGAGAAAATAGTCGGTAAGAAGGACAACTCCACATAGTCTAGTCTAGACCCACACACGTTCAAGTCGAAGGGGGACCTGGGATGGATAGGGTGGATCGTTTTCACTACTTTCCACTGAGTCTGACGGAACCCTACCTTCAAGTCTATCGATAAAGGACCACTTTCACTCCGTACCTATGTGTGACGCGACAACGGGAGTTCAGTGTAATACACCAGTAGAAGGTTACTCGATTATGGTCCCTCCTCCCTTCGTTCCACCGTATCTTCGAGTCGGGATCGAGTTGAGGAACCAGTTACTCCCCCGTCTACGGTGGAACTATTCCTTTCTCCTCGTCGTGGACGAAGGTGACTTGTCCCGTTCTTCCTAGTCTTTAGGACTACGGACGAAGGAACGTCATATCCATCCTTTTCATCTTCTAGTCGAGAGATGAGTCGGAACAATTTTAACACTATTACCCCACACCACTAAAAAAGGTAAACATAAAACGTCCTCATCCCGAAGAACAAGAAGTCAGTGACTCAGTACAGGATGAGAAACGTCGTGGTACCTGACGTCGTACGGTTCGAAGGGACAGGAGGTGACAGAGGGTCTCAAACGAGTCTAAGTACAGGTAACTCAGCTACTAAGATAGATTGTCATAACTTGTCATAAGAACGTACTTTTGGGGTACTTACCACGTTTTCCCTCGTCCTGTCCAGAAAGGTTTTTCCAAAAGACAACACTTCGGTGGGAAAAGGTCCTGAAAAGTGATCCCTCTCGTCTGAATTTCAAAAAAAACACGGTTCATTACCAAGACCCAATCTCCGAAGATCTCGAGAGATAGGTCCTATAAACTCTCCTATTGTTTTAGGTCCCTTATAAGACGGTAAACCGAGAAGTTCATGCCTTTTGAGATCCGTCACGTGTCACTTGTAAGAATAAAGACGAAAAGGTTCACAAGAATGAACAACATAATATCGGTCCCAAAACGAAAATAAAAACAAGGCAACAATTTTTCTCCTGAAACCTCCTTGCGCACAGGAGGTAGAAATCCTGACATAAAAAGTAGATAACGTTGTGCATAAAGAGACAGTAGTGAAGTGAGCCTATTGAAACATAACCACTTGTACATCGGGGGAGGGGTGTGAAGGGTGTGAAGTCACATAGAATCTTAGAAGAGTAGAGAAAACCACTCTAAACTTTCTCGTTAAGAATGTACCCATACGAGTCGGTGGTACCCTGTAATCTGCAAAATGAAAGGGAAAGCAAAAAAAGATAATCGTCATAATGGACACTTCGGAACATTTTCCCGTAGTGGGGCAGACACGACTAAAACTACTAGTTAGTATGACCCATGAATGTATAACCAAGTTTTTGTAAAATGACTTCAACCTTTTTACAGGTAGGGAGTCCGAGTACAGACACGGTCTCCATGTTCTCATTCAGTATTACTAAATTTCCCACCCCCACGTGAACGTGAAGGTTATTGTTATGGCGAATACAACCCAACTTATTACAGGACACTTTAAAAGACAGATGAGTCTTGGACACTTACACTGTAATATAACTTTATTACAGAAAAGTCCCTCTTAGTTCAATTCTACTCCACTAACATCTAATTCCAACAACCACTACCTGTCCCTCCGGACCGTACAACGCCAAGTACCCAAACGTTTCTCAACCTGTACTGACTCGTTGACTTTACTTGACTCTGGATTATTCTGAACACAGGAATATTAACCCTTTAAACTTGTCTCTTTATGTATCTCTTGTAGACTCACTAAATTATGTACGAAACAATCAGTGGTGGGAAACGAATTCTTTTCCCTATATGACTTAATAATTTCACAAGTAACTTTTGTCTTTCTATGTCGTCTTTGATCATTTACCCAACACCAATTGTCTAAAAGGAATTAAAACTGAACCTGACACCTCAAGTCAAGTCAAGTCAGCGAGTCAGTACAGGCTGAGAAACACTGGGGTACTCGGCGTCGTGCGGTCCGGAGGGACAAGTAATGGTTGAGGGCCTCAGGTGGGTTTGGGTACAGGTAGCTCAACCACTATGGTAGATTGGTAGAGTTAGAGACAGTAGGGAAAGAGGAGGACGGGAGTTAGAAAGGGTCGTAGTCCCAGAAAAGGTCACTCAATCGAGAAGCGTACTCCACCGGGTTTCATAACCTCAAAGTCGAAGTTGTAGTCAGGAAGCTTACTTATGGGTCCTGACTAGAGGAAGTCTTACCTGACCAACCTAGAGGAACGTCAGGTTCCTTGAGAGTTCTCAGAACAGGTTGTGGTGTCAAGTTTTCGTAGTTAAGAAACCGGGAGTCGAAAGGAATATCAGGTTGAGAGTATAGGTGTGTACTCATGACCTTTTTAGTATCGGAACTGATCTACCTGGAAACAACTGTTACATTACAGAGACGAAAAATATGTGACAGATCCGACCTGTATTGAAAGGAAGGTTCCTCATTCGCAAGTAAAATTAAAGTACCGACGTTAGTGGTAGACGTCACTAAAACCTCGGGTCTTTTTATTTTAGTCGGTGACAAAGGTGATAAAGGGGTAGATAAACGACACCTCACAACCCTGGTCTACGGTACTAGAATCAAAAGACTTACAACTCGAAGTTCAGTTGAAAAAGTGAGAGGAGAAGTGTAAGTAGTTCTCCAAGAAATCAAGAAGAAGTGAAAGACGGTATTCCCACCACAGTAGACGTATAGACTCCAATAAATATAAAGAGGACCGTTAGAACTAAGGTCGAACACGAAGAAGGTCGGGTCACAAAGAGTACTACATGAAACGTATATTCAATTTATTCGTCCCACTGTTATATGTCGGAACTGCATGAGGAAAAGGATAAACCTTGGTCAGACAACAAGGTACAGGTCAAGATTGACAACGAAGGACTCGACGTATGTCTAAAGAGTTCTCCGTCCAGTCCACCAGATCATACGGGTAGAGTAAGTCTTAAAAGGTGTCAAACAACACTGGGTATCCCACTTTTCCAAACCGTATCAGTTTTTTCGTCTTTGTCTACAAAAAAGACCTTGAGAGAAAGAAAAAGTTACTAGGTCGTTAAACTACACAGATGGAGATAACTCTCAATACATAGAACTTAGATCCAACAAACTGAGTTTAAGGTCTCGAGAAGATGTGAATGAGAAAACGAAATTTAACGGTAGTAGATAAAAAAAGGGACAAATATTATTGTAAAGGATAACAAGTAAAGACTCCTCTGTCTTTTTTTTCGTATACTGTTTTGGATCGTGAACTCAACAACGTTAGGTAGTTAATGTGAGCAGTCTCTCACTTACTTTTGGTAAATACCGTTTAGATATCCACTAAAATAGAGGTAAGGGTACTGGGAGTGTCAGTAGTCAAATATATAATTCAGAAATGGAATTGTTATCGTGTGAAGTCTCTCTCGAGTAGTCGAAAGACACCAAGTTGTACCTATCGATACAAGAGAAGGATGGTTTGGATACCCGTTCTTAATCTCCTAGTCTCATCGTCCACATATAGTTTTGGTCAATAGGTCATGTTTGACTCTTCTTTAAATTCGAACTCTAAAACACAATTTTAGAAATTCTCTAGACTACGGACGAACTCCCGTTTGTCACTAAAAAATTCGGTATCCATGTATGTCGACCCTACAACCATCTAAACAAATCCTTCCATTCGTCTGACGGGGTCTATAACTCTATGACTATCTAGGGAACCTATCGTACACGAATCAACGAGTCAGTACAGGCTGAGAAACACTGGAGTACCTGACGTCGGGATGTACGTGGAGACGGGTACCCTAAGAGGTCCGTTCTTATGACCTCACCCAACAGTACGGGAGGAGGTTCTCTAGAAGCGTTAGGTTCCAACCCTCGTGTCTCTGAGTTAGTTGAGTTTACAACTATATAGATACTAGTACGGTATATAAGTAGAGTATACTAAGACGAATGTATTCTTCCAAAAATAAACACATTCTATAAAATCCATATGTCATGGTGACCGACCGTTGTACCTGGTCTGAGTAGGTAAGACGACGTGAATTCCGAACTATATACTTATGTGTTAGAGTATCTTGTGTTATTTCCCATGATAGAAACCCCTTAGGGACGACACAATAATTAAGTCACTCAATAAAAGAGAATGAACTTATGGGTAACGAATGGGACTTAAACAAAATTATGGAGTTCTTTTATTCCGAGTCTCAGATTTATATATATATATATATATATGTATATATATATATATATATATAGGTCCATCCAAAATATCTTTCAGGGTAAACGGTTTATGACTCCTTATTTCCTTAGGTAGTTTAGGAAAGATTGTCTTTCACCGACCCAAATAGCCTAGGTTTATCACTACTAGGATGTCATGGGGTTTGAAACAGTACAGGGGACACCAGGATGAACAGTTTGTCCGTCTTGTCAGTTTGGTACCTGTTCAGATAGGAGTCCCACGAGTCCTTTTTACCTGTGTCGACGGTCTTTACAACATCGTATACGATAAGACCCGGTAGTTTTCATGTTCAGGTTAGGAGACGTGTCTAAATGAGTACGTCATTTTGTATTTCACCTCTTCGTCTCTATTTTATTATGTTAGATTTGTGTGTATAAACATTCTAGGTAGGTACACAACCCTAAAGACCGTCCAAAGAGAATTTAGTGTGGGTAGAAGGAACGAATCCAAAATTTTATAAACTCTGTACTGTGTCTTCTTACTGTATACCTTTGGTTTCTTGAGGAGATATAACTAACGTCGGTCCGACCTCCTGTACTTGTCCATATAATTAGTTCACCTAGAAGTCTATGAATCGTCTTAATTCGTGTACAGGGGTAGACCTGACGTTCACGGTTCGAACTTCGTCTTAACAACTATACCGTCCTTCGTTCGACCAGAAATTTCTTTGTCTCCTCTAAAGACTGAAGAGTCTTGTAGACTAGGGACTCCCTTTCTCTCCTTCTCGAGTCGTTTATTACGGACCAATAAGGGTTTAAAACGTCAATATATAGAGATATTTTGAGGACCCTATTTACTGTTTTACTTATTTCTCTCCAATCTTTAATTGACAGATACCCCGAGAAGGTACCTATTCATTGGTAAATAATTTTTTTAGTCTGTATTCCTAGTAGGGAGTTATATAACGAACAAATATATATGTAATAAAAACTAAGAGACACAACATAAATCCATGTAAAGATTCTTAATTTACAATTAAGTGGTTAAGAAGGTAGGTCACAGATATTGTCGAGATCTTAAAATGTACTATGTCTGATTTAAAAAGTAAACTTTCAAAAGATTAATTAATAAAATATAGGTAGAAATTATTTCATTAAATACAGAGATGAAAGAAAATTTAAAGGACAAGAGTAAACATTTATAAGAAGAAAAAAGGGAAAAGGAGATAATAGAACATTATGGTAAAATCTTACGAGACAAAATAAAAGGAAAAGTAAGTCTCGTTTCACTAATGAAGTAACGAATGTATCAAAGAAGATTTGAAACAAAAGGAGTACCTTATACCTTAAAACCATCTTTCCCCGTAGAATTCCTCCTCACCAAAAAACAAAAAACAAAACAAACGGAAAAGACACACACACACACACACACACACACACACACACACACAAATCAGGAGATTATTAACATACGAACGGAGGAAATTAGGACGTACCTGGGATCAGGTATTGGTTGAGTAAAACCACCGAGTTCGAGGACGGGGTAATACTTTGACGTCTAAAACGTCCACACCAGGGACTTACTGACCCGTTGAACCAGGTAAAAGGTCGGTCAAAGGATAATATGAAACTCGGTTTGTGAAAGTATATTTAACAATTGTCTCTAATTTCAGTTGAAATCGATAAACTTCAAAGGAAAGACCCAATCCCCTTAAGGATAAATTAGAGATCTAATTCGTCTCAACGAGAATGGAAAGGAGGAGGACACGACACAAATCAGTGCGTCAGTACACAGTGAGAAACACTGTGGTACCTGACATCGTACGGTCCGAGAAGACAGGTACCCTTAAGAGGTCCGTTCTTATGACCTCGTCCAACTGTTCGGGAGGAGGTCCTCTAGAAGGGTTGGGTCCCTAGCTTGGGTCCAGAGGGTGTAACGTCCGTTAAAGAAATTCGGTGGTCTCTTCGGTCAACATGATTTGGTTGTGGGTCATGAACCGACCACTCTTATCGAGGTCAATATAGTAGACGGAAATATTTAGACACAACTAACTACCGTTTGTATACAAACACATATCACTATTGTTAACAGATTTACACATCATCAGCTTCCCATTTGTAAAATCTGATTCGAAATGTCGCTTTCGAGACGAGAAACAGGGGTATCCCGAAGGGATGAGATCACTTGGGCAGTGACAATGAGGTTTTTTCAGAAGGAAATTTCGGAAGTCTACTGATCTACTCCGAGTGACTGTAATAGTACTTACGACAACAGTAACAAGTCAGTGAGTCAACACAGACTGAGAAACACTGGGGGTACTTGACCCCAGTTTGAGTACAGGTAACTCAGTCACTACGGTAGGATGGTAGAGTAGAAGACAGTAGGGGAAGAGGAGGACGGAAGTTTGAAAGAGTTGTAATCCCAGAAAAGTTTACTCAGTCGGGAAGTGTAGTCCACCGATTTTATAACCTCAAAGTCGAAGTCGTAGTCAGGAAGGTCACTTATGGGTCCTGACTAAAGGAAATCCTACTTGACGAAACTTAGAGGAACGTCAGGTTCCTTGAGAATTCACAGAAGAGGTTATGGTGTCAAGTTTTAGAAGTCAAAAAGCCTCGAGTCGAAAGAAATATCAGGTTGAGAGTGTAGGTATGTGTTGATGACCTTTTTTGTATCGAAACTGATTTGCCTGAAAACAACCGGTTCATAACAGAGACGAAAAATTATACTACAGATCCATCCAGTACTGAAAAGAAGGTTCTTAGTTCGCAGACAATTAAAGTACCGACGTCAGTGGTAGACGTCACTAAACCTCGGGGGGTTTTATTTCAACCAATGACAAAGTAAAAAAAGGGGTAGATAAATGGTACTTCACTACCCTGGTCTACGGTACTAGAAGTAAAAAACTTATGACTCAAAATTTGGTTAAAAAATGAGAGAAGAAAGTGGAAGAAGTTCGTCGAGAAATTAAAGAGAAACGAAAGACGGTATTCCCACCACAGTAGACGTATAGACTCCAAAAAATATAAAGAGGACCTTCAGAACTAAGGTCGAACACGAAGTAGGTCGGGTCGTAAAGCGTACTACATGAGACGTATATTCAATTTATTTGTTCCACTGTTATATTTTGGAACTGAATGAGGAAAAGGTTAAAACTTGGTCAGGGAACAAGGTACAAGTCAAGATTGATAACGTAGAACTGGACTTATGTCCAAAGGGTCCTTTGTCCATTCTACTAGACCATAAGGGTAGAGAAATTCTTAAAAGGTATCTAAAAACAATAGGTGTCTCGGTTTTCGAAAATGTATCAGTCACTTCGTCTTCATCTACAGATCTACAGCACCGGGACGGTACAACTGAGTATTGTTTACCGGTTGAGTTCTGACGTCAGTGGAGTAACCAACTAACCTTTCCGAGGGGACGTTTAGACTGAGAACATAAAACCACTCGGAACTCAACAACTATTGACAGTCGACATCTTTGTCAAGGACCGGTGTACTCGGAGAGAAATGTTGACAAGGGTTTTGTTATCGATGGAAGAGGGTCCAGTCCACTCGACTCTCTCTTTTGATTCTCTGTGGGTAACACCTTCGGTCAGAAATGTTGGATTAAAGTCTTGACTGTATGGATAGTAGAGAAGACACTATGACACAAGGATCCTTCACTCAGTCATTCATGTCAGGTGTAAGGTTCTCTCCTCAGATGGGTACTTAAACTCACCGTGTTTCATCTCTAGTAACCCTCGGTAGGATCTACACATATTTAAGTTCAGAGTTATACACATATTTAAGTTCATATCAAAACATACATAAAAGACACCGTGTTCTAATTCAGGAGCACCACTTAAAAAAAAAGTGACTAAAAAAAAAGTCAAAGTCTGTCATTCTTTGTAGAAAAAGCGTATTGGGGTGAGGAGACGTAAAAATGGGAGTCACACGCATTTCACGTATATTACCCAAAGGGTCCACCGAGTCGTCATTTCTTAGATGGACGGTCATGTCCTCTGAGTTCTCTGTACCTAAGTTAGATACCCAATCCTTCTGGGGGTCTTTCCTTTACCGTTGGACGTGGTCATAAGAACTAACTCTTTAGGTCACGTATCTCTCTGTACCGTCCGATGTCAGGTACTCAAACGTTTCCTCAGTCTGAACTGAATCGTTAATTTATTGTTGTTTTACAGAGTTCTCAGTCACTATAATTCATTCCTCGATTCCCGGTACAAGTCGTCGTAGTCTGACAAAAAACATACCAGACGAACCATTCTTACAAAAAAATATGAAAATTTCACAAACGATTAGTTTCGTTTTTTTTTATTTTACTTATTATAACTATTTACACATTGTTTCCAATATACACCGGAAATTTCGAATGTTAAAAATTGATAGGCCAGGATGAAATTTTTTAACGGTCACAACTAGACCAAAATGGAAAGTCTTTATATTATTTTATATTTACACAATCTTTTATCATAAACGGTTTGACATGAAACTTTAATTATACCTTGTTTTCCTTCTGTTTGTAGTCAAAAGGGAAAATATAAAAAATCACTAGGTTCAATTGTTTAGTAAATACTAGGATTAAAAAGATGAAAACTAAAGGGAGTCTCATGTAAAAATTCTTAGTATACTCTACCATTTAAAGTCGAACAATAGAAACACACACCTTTCGTTTCTTGTTTTTTCGATTAGGTCTCTTTAGGGTCCCATTTATTGTCGTCATCTATAAACTTGACATCATTCTCTTCTGACCTAAGTATATAAGGAAAGACATCCCACAAGTCGAAAACTGTGTAGTGTCATCCATTTGGGAAGGTTTTACTTCTCTCCCGAGTTCAGTCGTCCAAAGACTCTCGGTCGAAGTTTTTGGGGGACGTAAAACAGGTACCTCCCCTGTCTCTTTCATCTCTCCTTCAATTGTCAAATAACTAACAAATTATAAATGACTCATCAATGTTTGTATCCCCTGGACCCTATGAAAACTTGGTCACATAAATTACTTTTATAAAGTTTTAGGATGTGGTTTGAGACGGAACGTACGTACGAGGTAGTTCGAACCTTCTATTCGTCTAGGTGAGTCTAAAAGTAGAGACAACAATATGAGATGTCAAGGACTCCTACGGTCGACTCCCGAACTCTCATTTGTCGTCTCTAGAGAAAAAATCAAACATCGAGAGAAACAAATTTTTAGGTGTAAAAAAATTTAACATTCTGAAGGTTTGCACAGTTATCGTTAACAAGAGCAACAACAAATTGGTGATGCAGTACAGGCTGAGAAAGGTTGAGGTACCTAACGTTGTACGGTCGGAAGGGGTAGGAAATAATAGAGAATCTCAAATGAGTTTGAGTACAGGTAACTCAACCACTATGACAGATTGGTAGAGTAAGAGACGATGGAAGAGGAGACCGGGAGTCAGAAAGGGTCGTAGTCCCAGAAAAGGTCACTCAGTCGAGAAACGTAGTCCATCGGTTTCATAACCTCGGAGTCGGAGTCGTAGTCAGAAAGGTCACTTATAAGTCCCAACTAAAGGAAATCCTAACCGACCAAACTAGAGAAATGTCAGGTCGTCTGAGAAGATTTCTCAGAAGAGGTCGTGGTGTTAAGCTTTCATTGTTAATAAGCCACGAGTCGTGTCTCAGCGTGTGTTGACTTCGTTGAATCGTCGTCATCGTCGTCGGAAGAAACACCAGGTTTAGAGTATAAGTATGTACTGATGACTTTTCTCGTTATAATTGAGTAAATGACTCAGGGCTAATGTGTAATCCATATCACAAGAAACCACGATCTCGACCCGAGGTATCAGAGGTGAGTATTTCGTGACATAAAATGACGAAAGGTGTTACCTATACTTTGTATGTAATGTTGGTCAAAGACTAGAAATTCTTAATACCGAACGTCAAAAGTCTAAGAGTGAAGTAGTCACGACAAAAAGAAGTAACGATAACAAAATAAAGGTAAACAAAGAAAGAAAGGGATTATCAAAGAGACTTGAAGATGAATTTTTAACATATTAATAATATGTAAATATAAAGGACATAAAGAGACTTTAGACATAAATAAAACTAAAAATATTACCACCTTGTCATAATAAAACCTCGATTTCTTGTGTTAGACGGAAAAGATCTCTTCCATGAGATTCAAAAGTGTATATTTCGATTTAGAAGACGAAAAGAATCAAGTACCTTTTATAATTGACATGAAAGAGTTGTGTGTATATACACATTGTAAATATTAAAAAAAACCTTTACATAAGACGATATAAAAGTCCTTTAAAATATAAAATTTATAGATATTAAATAACTTGTATATAATACGGGATTCAATATTTATGAATTAAAAATATTGTTTATTCGGATATTTAACGACATAAAATACGGAGTTTCCTCAAACCTCCGATTTATTGAAAGTAACTATCTGAAATTGTGGATAAGATTGATGACACGATATCACTATCATTATCGTTCAGAAATATAGGTAAAAAGAAAATATAAAACACGTATGTACGATTCAACGAAGTCAACGCGACTGAGAAACACTAGGGTACCTGACATCGGGTGGAGACAGGTACTCTAAGAGGTCCCTTCTTATCACCTCACCCAAGGACACCTAGAAGGGTTGGATCCCTAACTTTGATACAGAGAATATAGAGGATGTAACCGTCCGCTTAAGAAGTGGTAATCACGGTGGACCCTTCGGGAGTGATATTTATATATAAAAATATTATATATGATTAAATTTATAGAAATAAAAACGACCATTGAATTATTCGGTCGACAATGATTTGGGTGATAATATCGATGTTTTAACTTTCCGAGTCATTTCAGAATCTACAAATTAGTCTTACTGGACTGATTTGGACCGTTCTGACCCCTTTCTTGAAGTCGGAAGAAACAGAATGAGGTCACTGGAAAGGGGACTGAACTTAGTATGTCGATACCAAAAAGTCACCTCTCAGAGTCAAAATACGAATTTGAGTCAGATGAAGACTTTGTCACTACTTCATTTACAAAAAGTGTCACTTATACCTTTTTCGACCTAGACGTTCTCCCTCTTTTAAGTCAAAAGAAGTTTGTTAAAATCCAAAGAAACCCTGGGTAATATAAAAGGTATCAAAAGGACTAGTAAACAAAAGAAGTCCCTACGAATTTCGATATACGGTAATTTTTACTTCCGACAACTCAACGAACTTCCGTTAGATCCAACTTGTTCTTAAACTGATAGGAGCTGTTACAGAGAATAGAAATGAATCATTACTGTAAAAAAAATTTCCTTTTGATAACGGGACTCATAGGATTTTAACTATATTAAATGGGTCGTGTTAAAATGGTACGAGAGTATAATATAAAATACTGTGAAACTCGAGGAGTACACGACACTAGACTCTGTATAAAGGAGTGTACCCCTTGTCCCTCTTTATACTTGTCTCGAAATTCAGTTACTTAATCACCACCGAACCTCTCCGTTCTCCAAGAACAAATTGTCTTTTTTTTTTTTTCTAGAACATAGAAGATAATACAGTAAACAGATTAACCAGTAAAACAAACATATTCGTTTTAAATTTAAGAAAGTAAAGAACACACCATTTAAAGTACTCATGTTATTTATTCTATGAAGGGGATGGAGGTTCTCGATTATTAGATCTTCTCCGTTCTCTCACTTGTCTGAAAGTATTATTGTCCCAATTTACGACATTTTAGATACATGTTCCACACTATTCACCCGGTTCTTCTCCGTGGATCGTTTCAGAACTTTATTTTGTGTAGTTCTTCCGAAATAGATTTTTCACAACGTATCTAATTTCGAATTCTTACTCAATCGGGACCTTTATCCTCTTTTCCATGTCCTCACTTACTATGACCACGAATGATTCTCCAGATCGAAAGGAAAATAGGAAACTTCAATTTGTTTCGGTACACTAAACAAACCGGTTCACTTACACTGGGTACACTCCCTTCCACTGTTCCAAAAATGATCACCCATCTCCGTTAATTCGTTAATTCCACGAACAAGGTACGAGAACGGTACCACGTCACTTAGGACTTCTGAGTCAAACCATACCTTCGAGGAATTCCACCACCTCGACGGACTCAGAACACGACGACTATAGTATCACCATAAAGAGTTGTACAGTGTCGAACGGGATCGAACTGACTGTTGAAAAAAAAAATTCACTATTTATTAAGTTTTGTTCCTCCATCTTACTGTTCTTTATCGTACTTCTATAGACGTCCCTAATTTATACTTTCTGAAACAAACGACTAAAATTAATTAAACTTGAAATAGTGGAATAACTGTACTTACTTAACTACATAACAATCGTATTTCACCTCAAAGTCTTGGAACCGTGACAACCGGAAACTCTCGTACTCTTAAGAAACTACTCCTTGAGATGGGATAAGTAACTCCTACAAATGGTCGTAACGACAGAATATGAGTAACCGACTGTCAACATGGTAGAAGGGGTCAACACCTTTGATATTTACAGAGGTATATAACGGTTTACAGAGGGTCTCCCTTTTTAGCGGGTCTCAACTTTAATGACTGTATTTCCTTTTCCTTTTACCTATATTCTATTCGTTCTATCTTATTACAGTACAAATACTTTATAGTAAATATAAAAGATTTGACCTTATACGTATTAAAACTCCAAAAAAAAAATTTACGGAGTCTAAAATATCGTAACTTTAGTACAACCTCTCCCCGTTATACGTAACACTACTATGGAGGACCATTTCTTTACCTGTAGTAAACCAAGGACTTCTTAAGGTTTTCAAGTCAAACAAGGAACTGACAAGACCGAAAATAGGGTATGAACACACTGTTTCTATAGAATTATTTTGAACTAATAGGATCTTGAAGTTTTATCAGATCATGAGACTTAATTTACTTTTTAAAAGATCAATATAATACTCACCAATATGGTAATTTTCAAACCTGAAACTACATACTTACTAGTTACCTCTCTTAAGCTATTAACAGATTAGGTCACAGATCTCAACCGACCTTTATATCATGTAAGATTGATTGGAAAACGACTACGTCGAACAATATTAAATCCCACTCGAATTCTCGACACCTAGACCCATAATTAGAATGGAGTCTATATAACGGTAGTACCAAACATAGTTCTAAAAATGGAATGTAAAGTTAAAGTAATAAGTATATTACTTCACTTTTACACGATTATTGTAACAAAGTAAATTAGTAAGATTTGTAACTCTATTACAAGTCTAACTATTTTAATATGGTTTGACTTATATTTATGTCAACGAATAGAACCTTAAAAGGTTCTATCAATCTGATGCAAAAAAAAGAAAATAATAAATAAATAAAAAGTTAAATGTTATAACATAACCAAAATGTAAAAAATTACGAACCTACTTTAATCTATACAGTCGACAGAATGAATGTGAAATACAAAACGACCACAAACGAAAATATCGTAGTTTTATAGAACAAGAGGAGTTTAAGGAAACATAAAATAGGATTCTACTAACCCTCTATAGTGTCGTAACTCGGTGATGTCATCTTCTTAACCTAGTTTAAGTCTTCTACTAAACTCTACGAGTCACCCCTTACTTAACTCTCAACGGTCTTGGTTCAGTCCGTCTTCAAAATATATATATATATATATATATATATATATACAACGACCACAAAACGATTCAATTACCCTTTGTCGCGACACTTTACAGTTGCCTTAATACGTTCCAAATAGAACTCAACCACCAACTAAACTATACACCCTACTCCCTCACCTTCTTTAGTTACTACACAGGTTCAAAAGGAACAACTAAACCCACGTATCACTACGACTGTCTCTTGTGGTTCTAATTTATTCATACCTCTCTCTTACTACTACCACTTACAATCCCAAAATGACCTTAAAGTTCGTCCTAATAGAAAACCGATAAATCCTGATCTTGAGTCCACTCTCTTTATCGGACTTCCATAACTAGTTTTTCAGTAATGATACAACTATCTAATATTATAATTATTCGCTTTAATGGACCCGGTTCACATGTTTTACTATTCTTTCCTCTCAACGCCTATCTTCTTTAAGACTTTAAGTTCCACGTGGACTTCTTCTTACGATTTATCTCTGACCCTTACATATTCCTTTTTGGTTGTATGGTGACATAGAACCTTCGGTTTCATTTGTTGACGAAACTTTTTCTTTTTTTTTTTTTTTGTGTTTTTGATTTAAATAACTATCGTTGTACGAAGGGTCTACCGAGTCACCATTTCTTGGACGGTCGGTTCGTCCTCTGTGTCCAAATTGGGGACCCAACCCTTCTACGAGACCTCTTCCATTACCGTTGGGTGAGGTCATAAGAACGGACCTCTTAGGGTACCTCTCTCCTAGGACCACCCGATATCAGGTACCCCAGTGTTCTCAGTCTATGTCGAATCACTGATTTGGTGGTAGTGGTTATATCATTGTCGTCATCAATACTTTCTTAATACCATGACGAGACCATCTTTCGTTCGTTGAAGTCCCTTTTAAGAATGACTGAAGGATTAATCTTTACTATCTGAGGGAAATTTAATGTGAACTTTCAGGTTCTATTTTCCGGGGTCCTTTAAAGTACACAATATGAGAACACACGTACGATACAACGAAGTCAGTACAGCCTGAGAAACGGTGGGATACATGATATCAGGTGGTCGAAGGGGAGAGGTTCCCTAAGAGGTCCGTCCTTATGGTCTCACCCAACGGAACGGGAGGAGGTCCCCTAGGAGAACTGGTTCTCTAACTTGACCACAGAAGATATAACCGTTCGTCCAAGAAAAACAAAACAAAACAAAACAAAAAATTGAATAAAAATTAACCTTCTTTTAAAGAAATGTTATAAAACAATCCAAGACAGTATACAGTTGTACTTAGTTGGTATCCATATGTATACAGGGGAGGGAGGAAAAAAAAAAGAAACAAAGTTTAAATAAAATCAACCTCCGATTAATGAAATGTTATAACACCACCAAAAACGGTATGTAAGCGTACTTAGTCGGTACCCACATGTACACGAGGGGCAGGACGGGGAGGGAGAGTGGAGGGAGGGGTACGATAGGGAGTCCCAGTAGAGCCACGTGGTCGGGACTACGGGACAGAGTACGAAACTTGGACCTGACCGTTAGATAAAGTGTACACTATTATATGTACAAAGTTACGATAAGAGAGTTTAGTAGGGTGGGAGCGGAAGAGGGTGTCTCAGGTTTTCAGACAAGAAATGTAGACACAGAGAAAACGACAGAACGTATATCCCAGTANACAGAGTACGAAACTTGGACCTGACCGTTAGATAAAGTATACACTATTATATGTACAAAGTTACGATAAGAGAGTTTAGTAGGGTGGGAGCGGAAGAGGGTGTCTCAGGTTTTCAGACAAGAAATGTAGACACAGAGAAAACGACAGAGCGTATATCCCAGTAGTAATGGTAGAAAGATTTAAGGTATATATACGTAATTATATGACATGACCACAAAAAAAAAAAAAAAAAGACTGAATGAAGCGGGACATATTATCCGAGGTTAAATTAGGTGGAGTAATCTTGACTAAGTTAAAGTAAGAAAAATTATCGACTCATTATAAAGTAACACGTATACATCGTGTCGAAAGAATAGGTAAGTAGACGACTACTTGTAGATCTAACGAAGGTACAGGACTGATAACATTTGTCACGACGTTACTTGTAACCTCATGTACACAGAGAAAGTTAAGACCAAAGGAGTCACACATACGGGTCGTCATATGTGACCCTAACGACCCAGCATACCCTCAAGATAAAGGTCAAAAAATTCCTTAACGGTGTGACAAGAGGTATCACCGACATGATGTCGGTGGTTGACACATCCTCCCAAGGGAAAAGAGGTGTGGGAGAGGTCGTAAATAACAGACATGATCACGGTGGACCCTTCGCAATATGAGAATTTGGTAGCTAGAATTTTTCGGATTATAGAAAGGTACAGGGTACACGTAACCTAATTGACAGGCCAAAACTTCTCGTGTTCCCTTCCATCAACGAAAAAGTAGAAACGTTACCGATACAAAAAGAGTAAGAATTTTTAAAGAGTGAAAGTATCGTAGATCCCTGTAACACAAGTTATGGCAGTAGGAAAGACTACCCTCGTATAATTTCAAGGAATGGGGAATGAGGTACAAACCAAGAAATATCACTTTTCGATTTATACCACGTGCATAGGAGAATTACGATTACTGGGTCATTTAACATCTATTCTGTTAAATTTGTATTTTTCCTTCGACATAGGAGTCTTTGAAACATTTTACCCCACCTCTTTTCCATCGTTTTACATTTATATGTGACTGTTTGAGTGATTACTACAAATGAAACAATGAATCGACGACAATGGATCTAACCCAGTAAGTTTTTATCTTAAAGACAAGTCGAAATTATTGTCAGAAACACAACGAATAAAATAACGTTTGTACCACATTCTCACCGTTAAAGTGTCATTCGTCGACCTGATTACGATAAGTAATAGTTAACATGTTGTATAGTATCCTTTTTCATTACAGGGTAAGTTCATACATAAAGTCTTAGAATTGAGGGATTGACTTACAGAGAATGTGGGATATATGTATTACTGTAATAAAAAGTAGTTATTCTATTTTGACTTTTGTAAATTTATTTAAAGTTTCAAATTCTATTTGAAAATTTTTATGTCGACACACTTTTGGAACATAATACTTAATGGTGCGACTCTTTTTTTGTTAGACAGAACAATCGAGCTAAAGAACGAGTCGGGTCGACCCGGAAAGGTCACTAGACCCCTCAACTCCACTAGTACTCGGTTACTAATAAGTAAACATACTTGGCGGTCGTATTGGACGGTTGTTATCAATGGGTGTGAGTCGTAGACACGTATCTGTGACTATCCCCATTAACAGTACCGTCGGTTTTTACCGTTTGGGGTCGTACAGGACTCGAACTTGTGTCGATAACTTTACTTTCTCGTAAAAGTCTAACGGACTTCACCACATTTAAGGAGTCACTTAAACTGGGCATAGTAGTACCTACCTAATACCAAGGTTTAGACCGAGTTTAGATGAGGTCTGACTGATGGTTAGTAATCTTTTCAATCTAATTTTTTTATTACTATGTTTAAAGTCCCTATATTCGTCGTCTGTTTTACCTACGATCATATGATTGTCAGAAGAGTTCAGTACCTGTGACAAATAAAATGAGACAATATTTGATCTTTTAAAAGAGTATACATATACATATAGATATATAACACATATACACAAATAAATTACATTTGTAAATAAAAAGTAAATAACTAATTACTCAAATTTCCAAATATAAACATGTCAACATGTATACAAACAAACAATAGATCAACATACAAAATAAAAATTATAAAAAAAAGACCGTTGGCAATAATACCATTGGATAGGAGAAACTTCATTACGGTAAGTAAGTAATTAAGTAAGAAACTGATTTTTGAATAACTTATTAATGAGATAACTTTCCAATCAGATACATTATTTACCAATACAGAGTACCTCTTAACACAGGTAAAGCTCGCACTACTTAAAGTAGACGTGACACCAAATTAAACCACCAAAAGATTTCCATAAAAGGATTATGTACCAACAAAAAAGTCTTCTATATAAAGATACAAGAAATCCTTTCTAAAATTAAGTCATGAAACTTTTGGTAGGACCCATAGACCAAAAGACTATGTATAAGGACCTACTGACACTTCACTAATAACACTTCTAGTAGAAAAGTCTGTGACTAGAGAGATTAATTTACTATGATGGGTCTGTTTTAACAACTTTTTCTCTGTCTCTTTATTTCTATTTCTCTCTTTTATCATAACATTATTATTCCAAAATACGTAATCTTTAATGTATATAACAAAGATGAAAAGAGGAATGGATCCGTGACTGAGTTTACATAACTATAGATTATAAACACAGAAAATTATTGTTTCAGACAAAACAATACATAAAGTTAAATATTTTTATACAAATACAAAATGAATAAGTGAGTTGTTATTTTTACTTGTATATACAATGAATTATGAAAGTAAATATATCTTTTTAGAAATTTTCAACAGTAAACTTCATTTCTATTTACTACATGGAAGTTTTAATCCCTTTTTTAACATCCTTATTCATTCACCTATATATGAACCGATAAGTTTAATCAGTTCAATATGCGAAGATTGTGTAAGTAAAGAAAGTAAACACACCGAAAGTTCTAAGGAGACTCGGTTGTCATGATAATACTCGTACTGAAGGATACCTTTGAAACTCTCAAAGAACCACGTCCTTATCTTGAATATGTTATAACATCGACATGACATTGAACGTTGTATAACACTCAGAAGAGAATGTACATCGTCACAAGAGGGAACCCCTTGTAGTGACTACGTTTCATTCACGTTTAGGGACAGGTAGTACGATAGTAGATACTTTTCACCGTAAAGTCTAGCAACAATTCCTTACTAGTCTTGAAATACAATAACACTTTCTCTCCTTTGGAAAAGTCCTTCTCCCTTTCGGTTCATGTCTTCGTCCCTTTTCATTTTCAAGTACTGAACTAGAGGTCACCCATTTTCACGTAAATAGACTCCCGATACTCATCAACTCTAAAGTTCTGTACGTCAATATGTCCGTTCAACTTAAATTCGACATTTCTCAAACTACCTAATATCTCTAGGGATATTCCTAAAGTCGTCCTCTGGTAGTGTTAAACTAAAAACTACAATCTGTGGGAGGACTCCCTTCTAATCTGACCTACCCTTTTTTTATTATAGACGATTATTAACTTTATTTTCCTTATTAATGTGTATGTATCTTACTGTTGTTGGTTTTGATTATAAATGACCAGGAAACGACACAGAATCTCGGAGATGACTTGTGTATACTACATAATAGAGTCAATTAAGAACGAGATTGAGTCTCTCTAACAATAACAGGAGTAAAATTCTACTTTGTAAGACTTTCAACTTCACTAATATGGGTCACATTATTACATCCCGAACACGTAAAACGTTACACTCTCAGAAAATTATTCTTTTTTTTTTCTTAACTCACCATTTATTTTTTAAACCAGTTTTAATTAAACATAAAGTCTACTCTTTTACTTTGTTTTATTCAATATTTAAATTGTTTTACAATTGAAACGGACTTACGGGAGTTTAGTCTTCTTTTATGTAATTAAGATATCATTTATGATCTAATATATGAGGATATTAGAAAAGGATGTAAAACTCCCATAGATTAGATAGAAGTTTACTATGAAAAATTTCTAAAAAGATATATTTATTTCTATTTAAAAAGGGACACCGTATTAACAAATTTTATTATAAAATTTACTTGTTTATCTAATGTTCACAAAACTTCCGATTGTTTAAATAAACGACAGGTCAACCTTTTAGACAAAAAATAAAAAGAAAAGTATTCAATATATTAAACCTTCACGGTTTTGAGTTTTAGAAAAAACGTTATTTCGAGTCGGAGAGAGGAAAAATAGTGTCACGACCCATTTAGGTGACTTACCCTCCACACCACCGTTACACGATATATAAACTAAGGAGGGTTTTAAGTATGCAACGTTGGATTGTGAATCTCACTATCTTATCATAATCTTCCACTTGGAAAACCCTCCACGATAGCCACCGTGATCACCATTTCACGGACGGTTAGGACGGACGGTTACGTCCTCCGTATTTATAGAAGGGACTCAACCCTTCTAGGGGACCTCCTCCCGATCCGTTGGATGTGGTCATAAGTACGGACCTCTTAGAGTACCTGTCTCCTCGGACCGTCCGTTGTCACGTATCACAGTGTTTCTCAACCCGTACCGACTTTCCTGGATCAAGAGTGTGTATCTAATACTTTCACCTCGGGAGGATTTACCCTGATCACGGAAACATTTTCTCTAGGGTGTCTATAGGAATCAAGAAACGTAGTAAACTCTTACGTCGTTTTCTCCGTGGTAGTTACTTGGTCTCTCGTCAAGAAATGGTCTGTGACTTAAACGAAGATACTAGAACCTAAACTAGAACCTAAAGGGTCGGAGGTATCGATTCCTTAAAACAAAATCGTCGGACTTATCCGACTCTATATTCCGATAGATAATCGTTATCGTATTAACATTCACCTTAACTGACACTTAGTATATGGATAATATGGTAGTTTGGTTGATTTGTATATAGGTTCAGTTCAAGAGAAATTCGACGTAGATGTTTTAACAAAGGACGATGGAGTTACTTTGCACTATGCTTCTTCCACTTTGTTTACTTCTGTACCACTTTTTCTATTACCAGAATAAGTTAAACTAATTAATAAATGGAATATAACTTTTTAAACACTATCGTATAGTACTACACCATGTATAACGAAACTGGACCTGGGATCTTTCCAGACATGTTAACCTACAGTAACTTAGAATTCGTAGTAACTGATACACCATTTAGATGAAGACAAACATTGTTTAAGGAAGTCATAGAGGGGTCCGTAAACTAGTAATATGACCGGGTAGTTTAGATACGGGTCCCAATTCTTCCGTCTTAATTGACGGAAAAGAGAAAAAACCATCATTAAAGTAATATGAACAATAACAGATAACTATTGTATAAACAAAAATAGTTAATTTTAATTTCGGTCTTTCCTTTTACAGTGTTGAACGAGACCATCGGATCTACAAGTCCAATGAGGAGACAAATCTGATTCCTCTGTCTTCCGACATAACCTTTAGACGACAGAGGAATTCTAGTGAAGATTTGACAATGAGACACTGGATCTAAGTCCCTGTTAAAAAGAAACTCAAAAACAACGGTTAATATAGAACGACACTAAACTTTCGTAGACCCTCTAAGTATTTCTAAATCCTTATTAAGGACTGATTAATGACTAATTAAAGATTGGATCCGATTTAGGAACAATGAGTGTAATACCAGATACGAATTGTCGTCGTAGTTTTAGTTCACTCCAAAACCATCTTTACGTCTCAGAGGTAGAGTGAGGTTAGGTGACTTAGTCTGAATAAGAAACTTTTCTAGGGATTCCCTAAGATCATATCTAATTCCAAACTTTTTGTGACCGGAACTATACCAATTAATGGACTTAACAAAACCAGTCGGAGTACTTTGAAAACCGGGTGAATTAAAAGAAACTGAAAGGTGGGTTTAGGAATTAATTCCTATGTAACACTAAAAACGTATACACTCCATGATCGGAGTCTTCGCTTATTGGTTTGTTTAAACCTTGAATAACAGGACCAAGATGTATACACAAAGATGATAGATAACTTAGGAAGACAGTAAACCTATGTAAGTCGTATTCCATATAAATTAGAATATGTTTTTGTCAACTAAAAGTCATCTCTTTTATATCTTTCGTGTCCTTATATCTTTTTAATTATATATTACATATTTTAACATATTATGTGATTATTATATAAGAGTGATGAGTTCTGTAAAATTATATTCTAAAGATAATAAATAGAAAATTTCAATACGTATATTATATATCCAGGAGAGACTAGTAAGTCTACCAATTCTTAGACGGACTTTAAGTCCTATGGGTCCAAGTTAGGGACCCAACTTTTCTTGGTGACGTCTTCCCTTACCGTTGAGTGAGGTCATAAGAACGGACCTCTTAAGGTACCTGTCTCCTCAGACCACCCGATGTCAGGTAACCCAACGTTTTTCAGTCTACACCGACTCACTGACTGTGAAAGTGTATAGTATATACAGACTCTCAAAAACTATATTTGAATCGAAATATGGTGTTTATAAAAAAAAAAGCTATGGTAACATTTGAGAAAAATCCTTCAATATTACTAATATATAATCAGGTAAATCCTATATGACTTTTTAAGTATAAAAGGGATAAGAACTAGACTCTAATAAAGATTACAAAGAATTCTTTATACATACAGGTAGTACTGGTTTACCCGAAATAGGGTCCCTACGTTCCTAAGAAGTTATAGGTGTTTAGTTAGTTGTATTATATGGTGTAATTGTTTGACTTTGTATTTTTCGTATACTAATAAAGTTATCTACGTCTCTTTCGGAAACTTTTTTAAGTTGTAGGTAAATACTATCTTTGGGAGGTCTTTCGTCCTTATCTTCCTTGTATGGAGTTGAATTATTTTCGATATATACTGTTTGGGTGTCGTTTGTAATAGGAGTTACCACTTTTTAACTTTCGTAAAGAGGATTTCAGTCCTTGTTCTGTTCCCACGGGTGAGAGTGGTTATGATAAGTTGTATCAAAACCTTCAAAACCGGTGTCGTCAGTCTCGTCTTTTTCTTTTACTTAGGCGTAACATTTTCTTCTTCATTTTGAGAGTGACAGACGTCTACTGAACTAGGAGATGTATCTTTTGGGATTTCTGAGGTGGTCTTTTAATGATCTCAATTAGTTACTTATATCATTTCAACGTCCTATATTTTAATTGTGTGTCTTTAGGGAACGTAAGGATATGTGATTGTTACTCTTTTGTCTTTCTCTTCCCTTTTTAAGGTAAGTGGTAACGTTGTTTTTATTATTTTATGAATCCTTATATAAATTTCTTTGTTTTCTGGATATGTATCTTTTGATATTTTGTGACCACTTTCTTTAGTTTCTCTTGTGATTATCTACCTCTTTATATGGCACAAGTACCTAACTTTCTTAGTTTTATCACTTTTACTCATATGATGGGTTTCGTTAGATATCCAAGGTACGTTAAGGATAGTTCGATGGTTGCCATAAAAAGTGTCTCGATCTTGTTTATTAAAGTGTTAAACATACCTTTATGTTTTTTGGAGCTTATCGGTTTGGTTAGAACTCTTTCTTTTTACCTTGACCTTCTTAGTTGGACGGACTAAAGTCCAAGATGATGTTTCGGTGTCAGTAATTCTGTCAAACCATGACCGTGTTTCTGTATTTATATCTAGTTACCTTGTTTTATCTTTCGGGTCTCTATTTAGGTGCGTAGATACCTGTGGAATAGAAACTATTTCCTCCGTTCTTACACGTTACCTCTTTTCTGTTAGCAAATTGTTCACCACGACCCTTTTAACCAGTTGGTGAACATTTTCTTACTTCGATCTTGTGAAAGATTGTGGTATATGTTTTTATTTGAGTTTTACCTAATTTCTAGATTTTCATTCTGGTCTTTGATAATTTGAGGATCTCCTTTTGTATCCGTTTTGAGAGACACTGTATTTGGTGTCGTCCTAGGAGATACTGGGTGGAGGGTCTTATAACCTTTATTTACGTTTTTATTTGTTTACCCTGGATTAATTTTAATTTTCGAAGACGTGTTATTTCCTTTGATATTCGTTCCACTTTTCTATCGGAAGTCTTACCCTCTTTTATTATCGTTTACTTCATTACCTGTTTCTTAATTAGAGTTTTGATATGTTCGTTGAGGCGTCGAGTTAAGGTCTTTTTATTTCACTTTCACTTCAGCGAGTCAGTACAGGTTGAGAAACGTTGGACACCTGAGATCGGGTGTTTCGAAGAGGTAGGTATCCTAAGAGGTCCGTTCTTGTGACCTCACCCAACGGTAAAGGAAGAGGTTCCCTAGAAGGACTGGGTCCCTAACTTGGGTCCAGAAGGTGTAACGTCCGTCTGTGAAATTGGAGACGTGGTGGTCCCTTCGGGAATTTTCTTAGGTTCATGATTGTAGTTTCTAAAGTTCCCTCCTTTCCTTCGGTCCAACTTTCTTTTTCCTCCTCCTCCACCCCCCCCACCCATTTTCCCCACCGGAATGTCTGCAGAGGACGGTGGATGTCAATGGGTCCGTAGTACCTTGAAAAGGGACTCGGAGGTCTCTTCCCTCCTGACCTTGAGTCGGGATGGTCTTTAGTCTGGTCTGGTCTTAGTCTTAAACTCAAGAGACGGTTCTCCTCCACTAGTCAGAGGTTAGGAGTAGAGACTGACTCCCGGGAATCTGGTCTAAGGACACAGGTCCTGGCTCCCTGATCTTTTTGTCTTTTTATTTTCTGGATCAGTTTTTCACCCGGTTTCTTGATTTGTCTGTAAAGAGGTTTTTTCTGTATATCTACCGATCGTTTGTGTACTTTTTACGAGTTGTAGTGAGTAATAGTCTCTTTACGTTTAGTTTTGGTGTTACTCTATGGGTTAGTCTTACCGACGATAGGTTTTCAGACGTTCGTTATTTACGACCTCTTCCACACCTCTTTTACAAGGAGAATGTGACAACCACCCTTACGTTTGATTATGTCGGTGATACTCTTGTCACACCTCTAATGAATTTTTTTGACCTTTATCTTGAGGGTATGCTGGGTCGTTAGAGTGAGCACCCGTATGTGTGACTCCTTTGGTCTGATCTTTCTCTGTGTACATGGGGTTACAAGTAACGTCGTGACAAATATTATCGGTCCTGTACCTTCGTTGGATCTACAGGTAGTCGTCTACTTACCTATTCTTTCGACACCAAGTATACGTGTTACCTTATAATGAGTCGGTAATTTTTATTATGTAAACTTAGTCAAGATTACTCCACCTACTTTGACTTCGGATAATATTTCTCACTCCATTCGGTCTTTCTTTTTGTGGTTATGTCATATGATTGCGTATATATACCTTAAATCTTTCTTCCACAAGTTCGACCAAAATCTTTTCCGTCTCCTTGGTCTATAGTTTAACGGTTTTAGATGACCTAGTACCTTTTTCGTTCTCCCAAGGTCTTTTTGTAGATAAAGACGAAATAACTGATACGGTTTCGGAAACTGACACACCTAGTGTTATTTGACACCTTTTAAGACTTTCTCTACTCTTATGATCTGGTGGACTGGACAGAGAACTCTTTGGACATATGTCCAGTCCTTCGTTGTTAATCTTGACCTGTACTTTGTTATCTGAACAAGGTTTATCCTTTTCCTCATACAGTTCCGACATATAACAGTGGGACGAAAAAATTGAATATACGTCTCATGTAGTACTCTTTGCGACCCGACCTTCTTCGTGTTCGACCTTAGTACTAACACCCTCTTTACAGTTATTTGAGTCTATACGTCTACTATAGTGGGAATACCGTCTTTCACTTCTCCTTGATTTTTCGGAGAACTACTTTCACTTTCTCCTCTCACTTTTTCAACCGAATTTTGAGTTGTAAGTCTTTTACTTCTAGTACCGTAGGCCAGGGTAGTGAAGTACCCTTTGTCTACCCCTTTGTTACCTTTGTCACAGTCTGAAATAAAAAAACCCGAGGTTTTAGTGACGTCTACCGTTACCTACGGTACTTTAATTTTCTGCGAATGAGGAACCCTCCTTTCCATCGTGAATGGATCTATCGTATAACTTTTCGTCTCTATAATGAAACGGCTTTTTCCAGGCAGATCAGTTCCCATACCAAAAAGGTCACCAGTACATACCTACACTCTCAACCTGACACTTCTTTCGACTCGTGACTTCTTAACTACGAAAAACTTGACACGACAACCTCTTCTGAGAACGCTCAGGGAACCTTACGTTCCTCTAAGTTGGTAAGGTAGGATTTCCTTTAGTCAGGACCCACAAGTAACCTTCCTGACTACGATTTCGACTTTGAGGTTATGAACCGGTGGAGTACGCTTCTCAACTGAGTAACCTTTTCTGAGACTATGGTCCTCCCTAACCCCCGTCCTCCTCTTCCCCTGCTGTCTCCTACTCTACCGATCTACCGTAGTGGCTGAACTACCTGTACTCAAACCCACTTGAGTCCCTCAACCACTAACTGGCCCTCCGGACCAAACAACGCCAAGTACTCCAACGGTTCTCAGCCTGTGTTGACTCACTGACTTGTCTTGACTTGCTATTGGGACATACGTTCTGTCGTTTTCTCTGTGTCTACATAACTTGTCAGAAAACCTGAGACCCTCTCTCGCTCCCACCCTACTATACCCTCTTACCGTAACTTTGTACATTTTACAGTATACACTTTGCTTAGCGGTCAGGTCCAAACTACTTACTATGTCCCAAGAGTCCGGACCACGTGACCCTACTGGGTATCCCTACCCTACCCCTCCCTCCACTGTCCCACCAAGTCCTACCCCTTGTGTACATATGAGTACCACCTAAGTTCAACTATATACCGTTTTGGTTATGTTATAACATTTCATTTTATTTATTTAATTAATTAATTTTATTTATTTATTATTATTTATTTTCATTTTTTTCTTTATACATACAGTATATTTACATATAAGTCTTAAAAAGACACAAAGTCAAATAACGAAAGTCATTTAAGGACGTTCATATTAAAGTCCCATTCATTCTTTACCAATAAAGTTAACAGAACTATATCTAAATGGAGATCAGTCGTAGTCAAGAAAAAAAAAAAAAAGAAAGGGACACATTATAATAGTTTTTTCCTTTTTAAGTTTTTTAGTAACGGTATGAAAAAAAGTGAAGGAAGTGGTAAATAAAGAGTAACACGAATTTTGGACTGGTAACGGGGGTCTCGGTAGGATTTTACATAGAGTGACACGAAGACGTCTATAAGATTAACGGTTTATGTCATTAAAACAAAAATTACAGGGTGGAATTCATAATTAGACTGAAGATGAATAATGACACTAAGGAAGGTTGGAATATATGAAACATATGGACGATATATTTCGACCGGTGATAAAAGTGACACGACAGCAATTGGGGTTTGAGACGGGGATCATAACAAAACGTTCAAACGGAAGAGAGAATTCGACTTTCTTGGAACTCCTACTGCTGACAATAAGTAGACAAAGGGGTGACGAGGTGGTTTAGGGACGGAGTCACATCCACGAACTGTCTACTACTTAACTTAACCCAAGTAGTATTCACTAACACCCGTATACCGGTAAACTAGTACACTTGAAGGAAACCGAATACCAGAAACGAAAGTCAGGACCAAAAGGAGAATGATGTATCTCGTAAAGGGGACAGTAAAAAGATGACGAGGACTGTTCCACCTACGTCCTAGTGTTTGTCCATTACTTCTTACTATAAATCCTTTTTACCTTTTAAATCATCTGTATGAGTACTAAAGTCATTTACGATCGATCTAATGTGATACCACTTTCGTGTGGTTTTTTAATATTACCGAATGTTGTCAAATGAAGATTTATAGGTCGTACCTAGTCGAAGTCAAGACGGGGTGTGGTAAATGTGGTAAAGGTGAGTACCTCAGATCGACTCCTTCGTCGGAAACCGAACTCGTAACAAGAGTACTGTCTCGTCATTCTCTTGAACCGAGATTTCAAAGACGAACGTTCTTTGTATAAGGTACCCAGTTTCATTCAGTATATAGATTCGGACTACGGTCGTTCCTTTATAAAATCCTTTTATTGTATGTGGCGTTACTAATCAAGTCATGAAACAGATATTATATTTAGTGACTTTATTAAGACTCTCCTCTTCAAATTTTTGTGTTATATATTTAAGACGACGACGACGACGACGATTCAGAGAAGTCAGCACAGGCTGAGACACACTGGGGTGTCTACCGTCGGGTACTCCGAGGGGGTAGGGACCCTAAGAAGTTCGTTTTTGTGACCTCACCCAACGGTAAAGGAAGAGGTTACGTACTTTCACTTTTCACTTTCACTTCATCGAGTCAGCACAGGCTGAGAATCACTGGGGCACCTGACGTCGGGTGGTCCGAGGAGGCAGGTACCCTAAAAGGTCCGTTCTCACGACCTCACCCCACGGTAACAGAAGAGGCTATGATATTTAAGATCTTAGTACTATATACAGTCTTAATAGTCCGTTATTCAGTATTTTGTTCACCTTATAATAATACAATTCCACTTTTTTTAATGATAATAAAAGACATAACCTTTTTATGTATGAAGACTTACAAATTTTTTCAAATTACATCAAACATTAATAGTAAGTAAAATGAGTAAGAAATGAAACACAAGTATAAAGGTACTAATATAACATAGTCCTCATTATTACCTATGAATGACTTGTTCTTCTTACAAGATCCTGGACACGATTTTCTGGTAAATAAAATAGTAAAATAGAAGTGTCATGGGAAAACATCATTCCTGACAATGACAGAGATAAACTATTTACTCGTTTTACTCCATCTCTCTCCATTGTATTGAACGGACTCCATCGGAAATTTCTTCACCACCCTTTCACAATCTCATCCCGACACGACTGAATACATGATGACGATGTCGAGGACAATGTACATTGAAATCGTGAAAATAGTATCTTTACTTTAAAAGAACTTAAAAGAACGATACATACGAAAAGAAACTCTCTCCGTCATTGATCGTTTACACGGGAAAATAAAAAGGTAGGAATAATCCCATATTGACTGTTAACATAATGTAAATCTCATAGATTCCATAAAAAAATAATAAAATATATATACACTCACACATATATATATATATATATATATATATATATATACATATATATATATGTATTTCTTTAGGGTCCCGACTAGAGGAAATCTTACCTGACTGACGAACCTAGAGGAACGTCAGGTTCCCTGAGCGCTCTCAGAAGAGGTTGTGATATCAAGTTTTCGTAGTTAAGAAGTCGTGAGTCGAAAGAAGTGTCAGGTTGAGAGTGTAGGTATGTACTGGTGACCTTTTTGGTATCGGAACTAATCTACCTGGAAGCAACCGTTTCATTACAGAGACGAAAAGTCATACCATAGATCCAACCATAATGAAAAGGAAGGTTCCTCATTCATAGAAAATTAAAGTACCGACGTCAGTGGTAGACGTCAGTAAAACCTCGGGGGTGTTATTTTAGACTGTGACAAAGGTGACAAAGGGGTAGATAAAGGGTACTTCGTTACCCTGGTCTACGGTACTAGAAGCAAAAGACTTACAACTCGAAATTCGGTTGAAAAAGTCAGAGGTGAAAGTGAAAGTAGTTCTCCGAAAAATCAAGGAGAGTCAAAGACGATAATCCCACCACAGTAGACGTATAGACTCCAATAACTATAAAGAAGGCCGTTAGAACTAAGGTCGAACACGAAGGAGGTAGGGTCGTAAAGAGTACTACATGAGACGTATATTCAATTTATTCGTCCCACTGGTTGATGTCGGAACTACATAAGGAAAAGGATAAACCTTGGTCAGACAACAACGTACAGGTTCCGTTACTAAAAAGGTCATCAGTATATACCTACACTCTCAACCTGATATTTCTTTCGACTCACGGTTTCATAACTACGAAAACTTGACACTAAAATCTCTTCTGGGAACTTTCAGGTAACCTGAAGTTTTTCCAGGTTGGTCAGGTAGGATTTCCTCTAGTCAGGACTCACAAGTAACCTTCCTGACTACAACTTCGACTTTGAGGTTATGAAACCGGTGGAATACGCTTCTTAACTGAGTGAACTTCTCTGGGACTACGACCCTTTCTAACTCCCGTCCTCCTCTTCCCCTGCTGTCTCCTACTCTACTAACCTACCGTAGTAGTTGAGTTACCTGTACTCAAACACATTAGAAGTTCTCAACCACTACCTGTACCTCCGGACCGTACGACGTCAGGTACCCATCGTCTTTCAGCCTGTGTGGACTCACTGACTTGACTTGACTCTTAACACTTTACAAAGGGTGGTAGGTCAAGAAATTGTGTAGGTAGTGGAGTGTATAAAGGAAAAAAAAAAAAAGAGATTCACCTGAGAGAATCGTTTAAAGTCAATGTGTAATGTGATAATAGTTGATGTTCGAGATAAAACATGAAATCTCAGAGTTTGAGACAACTCGAATATTGACTTTCAAATATAGGATGGTTGGAGAGGAATAAAGGAGGTCGGGGTCGAGGACTGTAGGTAGTAAGATGAGACAAAGATATTCAAGTAAAAAAGAAAACAAAACGAAAAAACCTAAGATGTATCATCACAATCACATGTTATAAACAGAAACACACAGACTGTAAAACGAAACGTATTACGACAGTTTTCAGATAGGTACAACGGTGTTTTCCGTCCTTAAGGAAGAAATCACCGACTTATTATAAGGTAATATTTATATATGGTGTAAAAGAAATAGAGACGTAGAGAGCTACCTGTAGATTCAACAAAAACATGGAACCAATAACAGTTATTACGAAGTCAATTCTACCCTTAAGTGTATAAAAAGTTTTATTACTAAATTAAAAAGAATAACTGATTTATTATAAATAGTAAATTTTAGTTATTTTATTGTACTTATTTTAGCTAGTTTTATTAACAAATTCTTGACCCAAATGACCTAGTATACCGTCAAGACAAAAATTAAAGTACTCCGTGGAGGTATGACAAAAGGAACACCGAGATGGTCAAATGTAAGAGTGGTCCTCATTTGTTCCCGAGGGAAAAGAGGTACAGGAACGGTTGTAAATAGAGAATAAAAAAAGTATGATTTGTAGGATTGTCCATACTTTATTATAGAGTAACACCAAAACTAGACGTAAGGGACTACTAATCACTACAACTCGTAAAAAATTACATGGATAACCGGTAAACATACAAAAGAAACCTTTTAACAGATAAGTCTAGGAAAGGGGTAAAAATTTAGTCCAATAAACACTCTAAAAAAACCAGAAAAAAAAAAGGAGATAACTCAAAATACTCAACATATAATTTTTATATATATATATATATATATATATACCTGTATGGAGAATAACCTACACACCAAACGTTTATAAAAGACGGTCAGACAGCCAATGGAAAAAAAAACAACTACTAAAGGAAAAACCATAACAAGTCAGTGAGTCAGTACAGGTCGAGAAACACTGGGGTACCTGACATCGGGTGGACCGAGGAGACATTACTAATAGGTCCGTTCTTATGACCTCATTCAACGGTGAAGAAGGAAATTCGTCGTTAGAAGGTTGGATCCCTAGTTCGGGTACAGTGGACGTAACCGTCCGTTCAAGAAATGGTGACTCGGTGACCCTTCGGAAGGAAATTCTACGTTTTTGAAAAATCAAATTTTACCAGGATGGACAAATAAAAACGAAACAAAGGAAACAAAAACAGTTGACATTTTCTTTCAAAAACGTTTCTTTACGGATCATTAAATAAGGGGATACAAGATCTTCACAACACCGAAGTCCAGAATGGAAGTTCATAAATTAAGGAAAACTTAACTAAAAACACAATACTATATACTGTCCTAAGTCAAAATGGTTATAGTAAATAACTTGTCCCTCACTCAAAAATGTAAATTTGTAATAAATGTCACTAATGTATTCATTAAATATAAGGATAGTTAAGAATACTATTTTTCTAAATACAACACCTGCTCTATAAGGTGACACAAAGGTTGATCGATAGAAAAAGAAGTTTTAATTGTTAACAAACAATGTGTTATCACAACTAAAGTTTTCATTATACCAATGAGAGAGTATCACAGACGAACTAGGAAGGGGAGTAAATACTCTATGACAAACTACGGATATGTTTTATATCCATATCGACTAAATAAAATAATTCTATAGAATAAAACTATATCAAATTAAAGTGTTTACTAATTTAATTCACTAAAGATAATATAAATATTTAAAGATTAAGTATTCTTAAAAAGAGTAGTCTTTACCATATTAAAAAATATAAAAGGAATCTTACTTTAAGTATATGAAATTTTTGTGTGTCACGTAATTTTACTTACGTAATAATTTTACCCGTAAAAAGGGATTTTAAGACAAGATAAATACTTAATAAATTGGGAAATATTAAAGAGTAAAACTCATGAGGTTAATAGAAACTCTAACAAGAAGTTAAACGATTTTTTACAACTCTTTAAGAAAATTGAAATACTGAAAATTTATAAATTACTCTCGAAATTTCGAATTTCTTTCCGTTACAGTTTCTTACGAGTTTGATGACGTGTTAACGGGAGTAGAGTGTACGATCATTTCATTACGAGTTTTAAGAGGTTCGGTTCGAAGTCGTTATGCACTTGGTACTTGAAGGTCTACCAGTTCGACTAAAATCTTTTCCGTCTCTTTGGTCTCTAGTTTAACCGTTGTAGGTGACCTAGTACCTGTTTCGTTCTCTCAAGGTCTTTTTGCAGATAAAGACGAAATAACTGATACGGTTTCGGAAACTGACACACCGAGTGTTATTTGACACCTTTTAAGAAGTTCTCTACCCTTATGGTCTGGTGGACTGGACGGAGAAGCCTTTGGATATACGTCCAGTCCTTGGTTGTCAATCTTGACCTGTACCTTGTTGTCTGACCAAGGTTTATCCTTTTGTTCATGCAGTTCCGACATATAACAGTGGGACGAATAAATTGAAGATACGTCTCATGTAGTACTCTTTACGACCCTACCTCCTTCGTGTTCGACCTTAGTTCTAACACCCTCTTTATAGTTATTCGAGTCTATATGTCTACTGTGGTGGGAATACCGTCTTTCACTTCTCCTTGATTTTTCGGAGAACTTTCACTTTCACCTCTCACTTTTTCAACTGAATTTGGAGTTGCAAGTCTTTTGCTTCTAGTACCGTAGACCAGGGTAGTGAAGTACCCTTTATCTACCCCTTTGTCACCTTTGTAACAGTCTGAAATAAAAATCCCCGAGGTTTTAGTGACGTCTACCACTGACGTCGGTACTTTAATTTTCTACGAATGAGGAACCTTCCTTTCAATTGTGGATGGATCTATCGTATAACTTTTCGTCTCTGTGATGAAACGGTTGTTTCCAGCCAGATCAGTTCCGATATCAAAAAGGTCACCAGTACATACCTACACTCTCAACCTGACACTTCTTTCGACTCGCGACTTCTTAACTACGAAAACTTGATATCACAACCTCTTCTAAGAGCGCTCAGGGAACCTGACGTTCCTCTAGGTTCGTCAGTCAGGTAAGACTTCCTCTAGTCGGGACCCTAAAGAAACCTTCCTTACTACGACTTCGACTTTAAGGTCATGAAACCGGTGGAGTACGCTTCTCAACTGAGTAACCTTTTCTAAGACTACGACCCTCCCTAACCCCCGTCCTCCTCTTCCCCTGCTGTCTCCTACTCTACCGACCTACCGTAGTGACTGAGCTACCTGCACTCAGACTCACTTGAGACCCTCAACCACTACCTGTCCGTACGGACCTCACGACGCTAAGTACCCCAGTGTCTCACCCTGTACTGACTCACTGACTTGACTTGACTTGAATTTCAAATTATTAGAGATATAATACTTCCTACAAAAATGGAAACATTATTAAATGTTTAACAAGAAGAAAGAAAATATCGTCCAAAATATAAACTTAGTCATTACATGGATAAACTCTTATTAAATAAGACCTTCTGAAAATATACAATCACAATCAAGACGAATTGACATTTATAAAACCTATTCACCTCTATATACATTAATAGAGAGTGACTATCATGTTTATACGAAAAGTACACGATGTTTCTCCGTCAGATTGAGTCAAGACTCTGTGTATCTGTACTCTCAATGATAAAGGTTCGAGAGACTGGAACCTCTTCGTAAAGGTTGAGAGATTCGGAGTCAATGTAATAAAAATTTTATCTTTACTGTTATTGGTGTACCGATGTCCTTCTAAGACACTCTTTTTAAACGTATCATCGATCCGTCAAGACGTATATATTAAAAGAGTTGTATCCAGTCAACAGAAAAATATAAATATTCGTAAGGTGAAATTTATAACTTCTTTTGTTGAAATTTTCCCTAAATCCACTATCGTTATCTTCTTATATTCGTGCTTACACAACATCATCTTCTCGAGAAAACTCCCCGACTAGGTAAATGAGTACTAACTCTATAGGTTCCTTCTATCCATCAAACGGAAGGTATATCCAACTCGGGTTCTGATTTTAACAGTCACCACAAACTCACAAGGACTAGAGTGGTCGTGATGACTAATAGAAGCTCTTGATGAATGAAGACAAGTAAAACAAGGGATAGTCTGAACAAGGTGGACCATGATTTTACCCTGGTTGTTGAGGTCTCATGTCCCAATAAAAACAAACGATTAAACTGTTACAGGGAGAAAGAAGATCTTATATATGTACGTACGTATACGTGTGTTCGTACACGTTTATACACACACAAGTATATATTCATATTTATAAATGTGTACATGTATCTATATACGTATATACTCACACACACGTATACACACACAATATTTAATCGGTTGAAACGGACTTGGAAAACAAGTGTCACACAGACCTAGTGATTGTCCCTACTTTACTAAACACACGGTGTCACGGGTCAGGACACAGTGTCTGAGTGAGGATATAGGTCTCCGGTCTGGTGGTACTACTACTTGTTATGGTGGTAGCACTACACACACCCCTGACTCTTTCAGGGATTTTAAAGGGTAAACGTTATCATAAACATTTAGTGATTCGTGTGGAGAATTTCTGAGTAATAGTCTTAAAAGTAAATACACTGATAGTGAAGGATTGAGACCACGTAAGTAAAAATGTGTATACCGGGAGTTACAGTGGACTCCATCTGTCGTATTCCTTTAAAGATTAAGGAATTAGTTTCACTCATACATAATCATATTACGGTTTTAGTTTACAGTTGAAGACATCTTTCATACATGAAACATTTACTGGCTGAAAGAATTTCACACATGTCTTCCACTTTAATTCTCCACACAAATAAGTATTATACTGGACTTCAGTGGATAAAGTATTATAGTGAGGTAAAAAAACAACGAAGTACACTTCAACTTCACACTGTTCTATTTCTCTTTGTATGGATTAAACTGTCCTTGCGCCTTAGTCTTAAATAGTAATCTATAGACGACACACAACCCAGATAAGTTCAACAAAGAAATCCTAAACTCTTCAGTTTAACGTCAAAGGGAACGTGTACTAAAGTCAGAACTTTCTTTTTATTTCTCTCAAACAGTTGGAATTTTACTCCTATTATAATTCTTCTTCTGTTTCATCGTTGTTTTCTACTACTACTGACGTTACGACCTTCTAAGTTCCAGAAATCCGACATCTTTTACTTGAAAGACATTAAAAGTAGTATCTAAAAGTGGTAGAAATAATTATTGTATAACTTAAATACTCATGTATCACCCTACATACACACCTTCGACCAAAGTCAACCCAACATTTCATTTAGGTAAATCTCCTCGAAACCTGATTTGTTTTACTGTATTAGTCGACACGTTTGTCAAAAGGTCTAACAAAATCCTTCCCGAAAAATCCGTTTCTCATCATACCAGTTTAATTTCTAGTGTTCCTTCTTTGTTGAGTCATACAAACTCTTTGTGTCCCTTCTCTCGGATTGACCTCAATCAACTACTTCCTCTTTATCCGAGGTCTATTTCAACCACTCGAAGCGTGGACCGTCTAGTATATCTTACGACAACCGTAAGATATGTCCTTACGGACATACATCCCTTCGTAAAACCTAATATAAGATACTACGTACTCTTTGAAACCTTTAAAACTTCGTCTCTTAGTATATAAGTAAATGTAGAGAATTTCAAGACTACGGACAAGACACCTTTTGGTGAACTTCTCCTTGTAGATCCCTATCTCTCCACTCCCGCTGAACTCACTCATCATTTTTACCTCTTTTACGTGCTTCGATCCAACAAAAAACTTCCATTTCGGTGGAACGACGATAAGTCCGAACTCCTTGTCCTAGTTTCTACCGGGACCTATCTCATTCTACCCCATCTTTGGTAGAATGAAGAGTGAAGAAGACCATCATTCTTTGGTGGTCTTTTTGAGAGAGAGTAGCCGTAACGGTAACGTAACGCACAGCTGGCGAGTCGTCTCAAACATGGGTCTCTGCGACGTATCGAAGAGTGGAGTGCTATCTTTAGTAGTCGAGTACGTGACGCATCCCGGACCTATTGATTCCTGTTCACCTACTCACTATGACTTCTCTTGTACCGAGGTGTACCGGCTCGAGAACGTAGATTGACGTCGAATTGAAGGAGAGTGAGACAGGAAACGAGACGAACGGTACTGATGAAACCGGAAAACCACAAATACATTTACGCAGAGTGTAACGAACGATGAAAGAGCCAGACTTCAAGAACGGAATCTATCGGTGTATAGGGTAAGGGAATATGTAAACTTAAAGAGACTTTTAAATAGAAGGAACTTTATAGACTAGTAGAATAGGTCTATTTCATAGTGGGATCAAGTAAGAGAGAAGGGAATCGAACAGAATAAAGAGAATTATAATGAATAGTGATACGTTATATTTGTAAGTGAACAAATAAAAGACATAAAAAAGTGATCGTATATTAACGTACTTCCGTCTATGAAGTCAAATAAGACGAGTAATAAAACGAAGAACACAGACGTTATACCGTTTACTGTCCGTTATTGACGTATTGGTTTAGTAATATTACTAAGTAAATTATTATTTTAATTATTATCGAAGAGTAATTAAAGTAGGACCCTAGTTTTGATGTCGGGTTTCTAAATAAAAGGACATATTGAGAAATTTTTTACTAAACTAAACTGACATGGTGACAAGTACAAAGAAGGTCTCCGGAGACAGAAGTACTTAAATGTGAAGAGGTCAAACCGAAAACGACAAAGATTTCGATTTTTTGTAAGGGATTCGGAGACAATGAACAGATAATTTGTGAAATAAAAAAAAAAAGGTAAACCACGTGTAACACTACAAGTAATGTCGTAAAATGAAACGTGAATGTTCGTTTTAAAGAAAACAAGGGGATTAGTGTTTTAATTAAATTACTGTGTACATATTATACAATATAACAAGTGGTCTACATACTCTAAGACATAAACAGAATGTGACATCAAATCTTTTTGTCACAGGTGGAGTTGGGTTCAATCTTCGTTTGAAACCTGTTTCCAATTATTTAAGAATATCACCAAGGTGAATATTTTCATTTCCTTTAGGAATTGAACTTTTTAGGATGAACTAAACTTACATTGGATACCACTAAAAATTTTTCACTACCAACCAGAATAAGAAACCATTACGTAAAATTCCCGGAGGGAAGAACAGGTAGCCATTCGAAGATTCGTATTAGAACTTAGGTGTCTCCCGTTAACTGTGTCGAAACGCATTTGTACATTTTGCGATAGAGGTGACGTAAATCCCAGGTATAAATAAAATTCCAAAATAGTTACATATTCTTCTCTAGAAATAGAAGTAAATAAAAATATATTATATCAACAAAATGAAAAATGTATAGTGACTAAAACAATATTAACCCTTTGTCCTTTAGTCTACTTACAAAAAGAAAAAAAGGGATGGAGAATCTTCACCACTCCAACGTCAAATAATCTCTGTATTGTGTCATACCCGTATGACGTGTACTCTAATACAGACACCCTGTAATAAATCCAGAAAATTACAATCCACCGTCTTTTAGGTTTAATGTTTCGTTTATACTTCAAATATTGAATTATAATTACTTTTCAGGTGTATTTTGGAAAAATCTATAACGACGTATTTATAAGTTTCTTATCAAGATCTTACGTGAAAAAGGGTAGGAATAAAGAGGAATCTACCCGAGAAGACAGTATCTAACTCTACCGATGTCATTGAAGTCTAGAATGAGGGAGTTAAATCGATTTCGAATCTACCTAAAAAGGTTGGGATCTTCGGGGACTCGAGGGAATGGAATCTCGTAAATGACATCTTTTCAACGGTAATATTTAAGAAGAGACAAGGAAACCCTCTTGTACATGACGGTGTGATAATACTCAAAATGTTGTGTTCTTAGAGAAATTGTTTCTATATTCTCTTCAAGGAAACCTTATATTATTAGTTTTTACTATTATGTTTTTTTCTATTATAGTGATAGGGAGTCGGAGACACCCTTCTACCTTAATATTGAGGTATTCCTGGTTAATGGTTTGTGTTTGTAGGGTAATTGTTTGGAGGGTGGTGGGTCACACGAGACCCTTACATTCCCGTTTGAGGAAAGTCACTCAAGTCAAGTAACGAGTCAGTACAGGTTGAAGAACGTTGTGGTATCTGACGTCAAGGTAGTGGTTGAGGGTCTCGAACGAGTTTGAGTACAGGTAGCTCAACCACCACGGTAGGTTGGTAGAGTAGGAAACAACAGAGGAAGAGCAGAACGGAAGTTAGAAAGGGTGGTAATCCCAGAAACGAGTACTCAGTCAAGAAACGTAGTCCACCGGTTCCATAACCTCAAAGTCGAAGTTGTAGTCAGGAAGGTTACTTATAAGTCCTAACTAACGGAAATCCTGACTGACCAAATAAGAACGTCAGGTTCCCTGAGAGTTCTCAGAAGAGGTTGTGATGTCAAGTTTTCGTAGTTAAGAAGTCGTGAGTCTGAAGAAATACCAGGTTGAGAGTGTAGGTATGTACTGATGACTTCTTTGGTATCGAAACTGATCAGTCTGGAAACAGTCGTTTCATTACAGAGACGAAACGACAGTTCCAAACAATATCGAAAAGAAGGTTTCTTGTTCGTAAAAATTAAATTACAGACGTCGGTGGTAGACGTTACTAAAACCTCGGGGGGGGGTTTTTTTTTTCAGAGTGACAAAGGTAACAAAGGAGTAGACAAACGGAACTTCACTACCCTGGTGTACGGTACTACAAGAAAAGTCTTACAACTTAAAATTCGGTAGAAAAAGTGAGAAAAGAAAGTAAAAGTAGTTCTCTGAGAAATCAAGGAGAAACGAAATACGGTACTCTCACCATAGTAGACACATAGACTCTAATAACTATAAAGAAGACCGTTAGTACTAAGGTCGAACACGAAGTAGGTCGACCCGTAAAACAAACTACGTGAGACGTATATTCAATTTATTCGTCCCACTGTCGTATGTCAGAGCTGTATGAGAAAAGGGTTAAACCTTGGTCAGATGACAAAGTACAGACCAACGTTGACAACGAAGAACTGGACGTTTGTCTAAAAAGTCCTTCGTCCATTACACCAGACCATAGGGGTAAAGAAATTCTGAAAAGGTATCAAACAACACTACGTGTGTTAGTTTCCGAACTCGGAAATCAGTTACTTCGTCTTCACCTACAAAAAAGACTTTGAGAGATCGAAAAGGATACTAGGTCGCCTACAACCGTTAAACTAGAGACCAAGGAAACGGAAAAGATTTAGATCGAACTTGTAGACTTTCAAGAGTCAAGTACTTGACAACTTCGGATCGAACCTCTTAAAACTCTCAATAAAACGATTACACACTCTACTTACATTAATACGCCATCAAACTTGTAAGAAACCGTAACGGAAAGAAAACCTAACCTAACTTTTGACTTGAAAAGGTCAGAATATCCGTGAAGACACAAAAGGTTTAAACGACCGTATAACTCACATCGTGAAAGTGTCGTCGTAGAAAATCCTAAACTTTATCGAGTCGACGTTAAGATAGTGGAGGTGATCGAAACAAGGATCACTACGAAGGATTCCGCGTGAACTGACGCATAAGGTCCTACAGACCGAGTTCCACTCACTAGTGTGGTGGTACCAATAGACCCAGTACTTCTAGAAAAAACATATCAAGAAGACACATAAGAATGGTGGAGAAGAATTATAACCCGAAGGGACCACCGAGTCTCCAATTTCGCAGACGGACGTGGACGGACGTAACGCCCTCTGAACCCAAGTTAAGGACCCAGTCCTTCTAGGGGATCTCTTCCTTTACCGTTGGGTGAGGTCATAAGAACGGACCTCTTAAGGTACCTACCTCCTCGGACCACCTGATGTCAGGTGCCCCAGTGTTTCTCAGCCTGTATTGACTCGCTGAAGCGAAAGTGAAAGTAAAAGAATTATAGAAGACGAAAACAATCAAGACATGGTAAAGACAGGAAATAACACGGGTAGAAATGTACTTTACAAGGGAACCCATAGAGACTAAAAGAACTTCTTTAGCGATCGGAAAGGGTAAGATAACAAAAGGAGACAAAGAAACTTAACTAGGGAACCATTTCAAAAGAATGGATAGAAACGATAAGAAACCTTGAGAGTTAAGTCTACCTATATAGAAAGGAAAAGACCAAATGGAAAGTGAAGAGAAGAAAAGAGTCGATAAACACTTCGGAGGAGTCTGTTGACAAAACGGAAAAACGTAAAGAAGAACAACCCCTACCAAAACAAGTGTTCGAGGATATATAACAGTACTTGGAGGTAGGTATCAAGAAGTACGTAAAACAGATAGTCTAGATTAGTCGACCTACACAAACAGTGAAGGTGACATATTAATACTTCCTAAATTAAATCTAGTATGTACTTACCGGATCCTCGAAAGGGGATGAAAGAAGTCAAAGTCAGACTTAAAACGTTATTCCTAAAGTACTAGACTCGGTGTCAGTCGAGAGTCAGAATAAAAAGACTGACATATCTCGAAGAGGTAGAAACCGACGTTTCTTATATTAGTTAGACTAAATCCATAACTAATAGACCACTACAGGTATACATCTTAACAGAGAAGACAACAACCTTCTCCCACAAACGATACTGGTCACACAAGAGAAAGTTTTGAGACAATGAAACAGGACGAGTCAAACATGAGGTTCCGGTTTGAATGGACAATGAGGTTCATAGAGAACTGAAGGACTAAACGTAAGGTTAGGGGATACCACTTTTCTTGTAGAAAAAAAAACCACAATCAAGATCTTCCAGAATATCCAGTAGTATCTTGGTAAGTTGAAGTCGAAGAGACCGTAATCAACCATCCTGTATCTGAACCTAATGACACTATTACTTACCAATCGGAACCTTCACTCGTCTCTAGTCAGATAGTAAAAACTCTAACGTGGGTTCATAACCTAAAACCTGAGAACAACTGATACTCCCGATTATGTAAAAAAGATTCCCTAAGAACGGGTGTCATCATCTATATTACCATTAGACTTAATTTAAACACGTAAGGTCAGGTAAAATCAAGTGACTAAGGATTTTACAACTACAAGTGAGAACGGTAGAGGACAAACTGGTGAAGGTGAAATTGAAGAAAGTACATGGATCAATCATAAGGTCTAAGGATACGTTATGACAAGAAATGGAAATTCTTGAGGGGGTAGAAAATAAAGTTGTCTCAACTCAAGACTCAAGGGAGAGAAAAAGAATAATACTATCAGAGAGAGAGAATAACACCATCAACTTTATTTCCAAAAGACTATAAAATTTGGATGGGTCACGTTATAAAGAAACTGTCCTTTCTTTCATTTAATATACAAATAATCTCTGATTCCCTTTCAACGAGTCAGTACAGACTGAGAAACGTTGGCGTACCGGATATGTCAGGTACCTTAAGAGGTCCGATCTTATGACCTCACCCATCGGAGAGGGGGAGACCCCCTAGAAGGGTCGGGTCCCTAGTTTAGGTCCACAGAACGTAACGTCCGTCTAAGAAATAGTCGACTCAGTGTTCCCTTCGGGTTCTTATGACCTCACCCATCGGATAGAGAGAGGTCGAATATAAGGGCTGGGTCATTAACTTGACCCCAGAGGACGTAACGTCCACCTAAGAAATGGTTGACTCTATAGTCACTTTGGATTTCCGATTTCCTTACTCCTTCTATTATTTTTAAAGAATCGCAAAATGAATTCTACAAGAATTATAAAATTGACCAAGCTTTTCTTCGTACGTTTTTACCGGTACGTAATACTTTTCGACGTCATGTCGCTCCGAAGGTCCACCACTGTTCTTTCGTCCTCTACGTCTTCACCCGAATTTAATCTCCCTATCCCGACTTTGATTCACCGGCTCAGAAGATAGTAGTCGTCTAAGACGAAAAAGACAATTTGTACCTTTTCTATGTCTACAGAGTAATGAAACGGTTTGTCAGAAGAGAGGAAAAAAGTATTCACGTTCTCAGTGTCTTCACTGCACACTACAACTACCTCAAGTCCTGTACGATGAGGTTTTATACCGTGAAACGGTATAACTTATAGAATTCGACTTTTTCAAACTCTTTTACCGTCTTCGTCCTTCTAGTGACTGGAGGGAAAGTAGTGGGAAAAGAAGACTTTGTCCAGTAATTTAGAAGTACATTCCGTATGAAAAGGATATGGGTCTCCTTTCCGTTTAGGAATAGTAGTTTCTTTCTCTACGGTTCTCTACAGTCCTAAGAAGGACTGAATATCCGGAAGGATTCAGGGTGAGGGTGGGGAAAGGACGATGACAAATGACATTACTGGAATATGAGGATTGGACAGTATAAGGAAGTACTGACAGGTAAGAAGTAGTTTGGCTCTTATTTTATGAGTCTAAATTGACGAAGAAACCTAGTAGTAAAGGAATGCTTCCGGGGACACAGTGGGTTTTGAACACAAAAGAGGAGAATTAAACTGAAAAGAGGATAATAATCGAATACGAAGTCTGAGTCGGTACCTACAATTCTCAGTTCCTTTTTTAAAAAGGGGGAACGTTATAATATACGGGTGTAGAAAATTTCGGTGGTGACGAAGAGACTTCTCATCGCTAAATTTACACACTGGATCCCCCTCTTTTTACTTGACTTTCATAATAAACATTTGAAGAACATTTCTTTTAGAAAACATTCTTTTGCTCAATGTTTTACCCTCAACCAGTCTAAATAGAAAAATATTTAGTCGACAATAATAACCTAACCACCAGATTCGTATTCGTATTACTCCATTATTAAGTCTTTTTAGTACAACGTCTATACGTAAAAATTATATGAATTTCGGTAAATATTAAGTTATATTAGAAGGTTCAAAGATTATTATGTAAATTGGATATGGAACAATTTAATCATTATAAACAAAGTCAATCATGATATTCTTTTGGTTTTCTAATTGATACAGAGGACACTTAAAAGAATGAGACAAAACCAACGTTCTTGTGGACAATGATATAAACTATCGGTCTAGACAACATAAATTCTTTTTTTTACCGAATGGAATTAGAGACAAGAGAGTTTCTTTAAAGTAAATTCACGTGTACTGACCTTTCAATTTTTTAACGTCAATCTTTTAAAGGTACTTTGTAGAACGATACTGTTCAATTTAGACAGGATTAAAAATAAAGTAAATTTTTTATTAACGGATTACTTATCTCAAGTTCTATAAAAATTATAGTTAATTTACTAGTCCGTACTCCTTATATTTGTCGTGTATAGTGTCACCTTGACGTAATTAGAAGGAAAAACACGTACCGAAGAAATTTTTTTTGTTGTTCCCAGTAATAGTGGCAGATTGATGTATTGTGGAAGACAATCTCTAAAATCGGTTCATCTGAGAAGTAGTAATTTTAATACAATACGATTCTATGTACTGTTTAAGGAAATTAACCACTGTATAAAAATTTAAAAGGGAACATTCTTAAAAGTCGACGAATAACGAAGATGTCATTCAACAGAATACAAAAAAAAAAAGTAAGATACAGTCATCTTAACCATTTTTAACTCTCTGTTGGAGTAATAGTTATAAAGTACGAATTAGTACAAAGTAACCGTAAACTACTGTTGCAATACGACATATAAGTAAATCTGAACGATAGGATATTACGTTGATAAAACGATACTCTAAATCCTAATAATCTCTTCTTAGTCGTCAAATATGGGTCTAAACGTCACTAAATAAGATCACCATGATAATCCTAACATTTCGAAAGTTTCTGTTAGTGATTTTAAGAGTTAAGTCCTAATTTTTTATCGAACGAATTTCCCTTTTTGTAAAGGTCCCTTTGTTTCGGTAAATTGCATAAAGAATACATTAATAAGGAGCAACTTGGTGTCAACGGTGCAACTACTAAGAAAAGTGATCGTACGACAACTGTCTCCCACGTACCTTCACGTCTTTTTCCGAATTAAAACTGATTACACGGAAAAACGTTTACACTAGTGTCGTCTGTTTAAAATTTCGGTATAAAATCCCGAAAAACCCCTTAAATTAACATACCATGATCGGTGGTCAAGTAAAAGTTCAAAAAACAATGTTACGGAGGGTATCAAGTCTCTAATGATAAGGAATAAGGACACCGAGACACCTTACGTCTGTACTCGAAACTATATCCGATACGATTGATATCTGAAGGGACCATCGAGTCTGTCATTTCGCAGACAGATGTTACACTCTCTGGACCCAAGCTAGGGACCCAACCCTTCTAGGGGACCTCTTCCTTTACCGTTAGGTGAGGTCCTGATAACGGACCTTTTAGGGTACCTGTCTCCTCGGACCATCCGATGTCAGGTACCCCATCGTTTCTTAGTTCTGTGTTGACTCGGTGAAGTGATATACGATTGATTTAGTCGCCTGCCCCCGTCCCCTACCCTAAAAATGTTACCGTTAACTTTAGATGTCAAATTTGAGAAAAAACAAAAGAAACCAAGTAACTAAGTAACATGGCGATATAGCACGGTCGTAGAAGTAGATCTTAGTCTTAACTTCAGTTATTATGAAGGGAAAAGAAAGAGTAGGTTATAAAGGCCATCGAAGACAATAGTATCATTATTAGAAGAGTGTAATAAAAGTCCTTCAAAAAATCGTTAATAACAAAGTAAAACGTGGAGATCGCTACACCAAGAAACTCTACAATGAGAAAGTGTCTACTTCCAATACCGTGTTTCACCTTAGCGTTTATTCACAACCAATGAAATCGGAAAACGACAGCATTTTCTTTCTAAATACATGAAGAAGGTGAAAATTCATACAGGTGCAAACTAATGATCACGACGATAGTTACATAAAATTATCAAAATCACAGGTCTACCTTTAAGACTTCGGCAAGTCTCTCTGTAGTTCATCAGTGTGAAGACCGGGGAGACTGGGAGTGACCATAGGAGTTCCCTTTTGTCCACTCCATGGACTGTCCACTTAATCTTATCCTACGACTCATTCACACCGAGTCGGAACATTAAAAAGACGAAGTATCTCCACGGGAAGTCCTTCTGAAGTACAGAATCTAAAATGGTCCATAAGACAGTACAGTTTTCTGGTCGGTGACAGACAGATACTGACTCTGACCTAGTCATTAAGAAGGACTACCACTCCATTCTTAATCATTGGAAATTGGATCACCAATAGTCGTCGTTTCTACTGAAAGACAGAACTCCGAAGTACTGAACTACTGTAAAGACTCCGTTGACGTTTTATTATATGTTCGACGAATCCCGAAAAATAAGACTGGGTAGAATGTTTGAACTTTGAGTCAGGATCTTTCCACACCCTCTTATAATTTCCCTTCTGCTGAGTACCTTTGAAGAAATTTTATAATCACTAATTTTTTATACTTACAAAGAACTGAGTATATTAAGTCTTATTTACTGAGAACACTGTCGAAACGGTAAAGTCACCGTAATTAACTATATGTTTTGTCATTGATGTAATCTTCATCACAGTCCCTCCCTCGTCCACAGATTTACCGTTCTGTGTCTTTCGATACATTCCGTCATAGGACCCTACTCCGTTGGTCATCCCGGAGAATCTGGAACCATTTTATTATAGACACTCCGGTGACATATATAAGTGTTAAACTTATTCTCGATATAATTTTTAAGTACTCAGATGTACTTCATGTCCCCAAACAGTCATCTTTTAAATTTTGTAGTCTAACTTTTCTTCAAAAACCAAAGTCAGGTTGATCCCTTGTATGGGTCGTGATTGAGAAGGACAAGCATCAAGAACTTGACTCCCTGGTTGATAAAGATAAGAGATAACAATCAAAACGGTAAGGACCGATTAAAGTGAAGAGAGTGGAGTTCTTTTGTATCGTTTTGACAATAATCAGTCCTCAGGTACCAAGAAACCTTGATGTAACAAAACTTTGTTTTCTCGGGGAATGGAGACGGCAAATAAAGTTCGACCGACATAGTAATGAGTATTCTACATTACTGTAGTATGAAATACGGTGTTAATAATAACTGAACGTCATTGTGAGAGTTTCACAAGACACGAAGTGACCACTTCTGGTGTTTACGTACAGAATGAACCCCATACTCCCTTTTACATTTGATATAAAACAAAAGTCCAGTAAAATTTAACTGACACGTCTTAAAGAATGGTGTTTGAATCTTGTTGTACAAGAAGTTTACAGTAGAGGACTTGAGAAATCCTGACGTAAGATATCTTATACTAGTGAGAGTTATGATTGGTGTGTGGGAAGGAAGGTGTGTTACGAGAAACAAGTTCCTTTTAGGAAGAGAATAGACCACTAAGAATTCCGGTTGAAGTACCTCATGTTTTAGAGGTATACTTAGTCAGTCTCCTCCTGCAGTCAATATACAGGTAACCGTAATTTCTCTTTTCCAGAATTCTCGGTATCTTACACCGTTCGTACTGAGAAGGTGTCCTGACGGACCGTATACTGTATCTCGGACACTTACACTATATCACTGAATCCACAGTCACCACCCCCGGACGTCCTAATTTCTACGAAAATCCTGGGAAAATAATGACGGTAACATCTGACTTCAATCGTGGTTCCAGTCTAGTATCTATCCGTTCTTCGTTCTCGGAATTCATGTTCCACTGCCTACTTGAGATCGAGTCTCCGGACGTGAACAGGACACAGATTTTACTCACCTTCATTGGGGTTTAGTTTCAACGATGGTAAGACTCCCCGAAGGGATCACCGAGTCTACCATTACTTAAAAGGACGTTATGTCATCTGAACCTAAACTAGGGAGCCAATCTTTCCGGGGACCTCTTTCCTTATCGATTGGTGAGGTCATAAGAACGGACTTCTTAGGGTACCTGTCACCTCGGACCACCCGATGTTCAGGTACCTCAACGTTTCTCAGCCTGTGTTGACTCACAGATTGTGTGCAAGTGGTAGGAGTATCAGGTTTAAGTTCGTAGAACACTTTCTTTATTATACGATCTATCACTCTCTATAGACAAAAAGACCGGTACGACGTTCCTGGTACTGAGGTGACCACACTCAGAACCTCGAGGAACCCATTTTGGGAATAGACCAGTTGAGGTACATCCCGTTTCCCCTTTTACTCTCCTCCTCCAAACGTTCAGAAATTTTATTCTGTCATAGGTAAGTATCTACCGTGATCACAAAGACCGTATAAGTCCAGGGTCTGTCCCTGTAAGAGTTTTCTTTAGTGAGGTTTCGACGTTTATCCTCCTCTTACTAGGTTGAGATTCGAGTAAAGTCTTCTTAGGAATGAATTAAAACTTAGAGAATAGACGCTGAATATTTTTACACTCTTAAATTGATCAAACAGGCACAAAGTTTCGGGTTAAAGTAAAGAGAAATGTTATCTTTATTGTCGATGGACCATCTAAACGATGTTCCTTCTGTACTCTTTTACATAATTCACCTTAACATTATATCATCTAAGATTAAGTCTTTATTATACTTTAAGTCGGGTGGAGTCCGTTTTTTTCATAACGACTTTGTTTTAGTATAAAGAAACCACCTGAGGTTTCTTTCTAAACCCCGTGTGGGTACGGTCACCTTTCGGACTTACTAGCGTACACCATCCGACTTGTTGGAGTGACTCCCGATGTCCATTTTACCCTTATAGATTTTAAAACGAATATACAATCTCAGTCTCTCTACGATACCAGAACCACCCCCCTCCGCCACCCCCTTCACGTAAGTAATGGTTTGATATCGAATTAGATGGTCCGAAGAGGTAGGTACCCTAAGAGGTCCGTTCTTATGACCTCACCCAATGGTAAAGGAATAGGTCCCCTAGAAGGGCTGGGTCCCTAGCTTGGACCCAGAGGACGTAACCTCCGTCTGCGAAATTGGAGAATCGGTGGTCCCTTCGGGTATCGACGATATTATGTCCAACAACATAAAGAAGGGTAAATCGATTCCTCAATAAAAAGGGATGAAACCTATTAATATATTAATGAATCGACGTAATAGTGTTTGACTACTAAGTACGAAAACGGAGTCCTATCGTGTCATCAATGAACATCCTCTATCTTAACATCTCAAAAAATTTTCTTGACACACCGACGACGACGACGACGACGATTCAGCGAAGTCAGTACAGACTGAGACACGCTGGGGTATCTGCCGTCGAGGTTTGAAATTGTGATTTTCTTGATTTTCGATGTAATCTTATGTTGTCTCACCAGTGTAGGAAATTCGTAGACGTAACACTCTATTAACAATGTTAATTAACTCTCCGATTAACAATGTTCAGGATGTCCTTTACCTATATCAGGAATGTTAATTCTGAAATAGACGATAAGTAGAAAGAACTCACACACATACAGGCACATATGTATACACATATGACACATATGTGTACACATACAAATACACATATACGTATATGTATTGATGTATCTTAAACATCTGAATAAAAACTTATTGTTGTCTTCACTGTAAAGGAACCGGAATATAAAGTGATGTAATCCTTAGTCTGTCAGATGTTATTTTACAACAGTCTGACAAACAACTTATACAACCAACTCATACAGGGATAACACAGACATTTCATATTTTATCCCTCTTTTACAACCGTTTGTACACACCGAGTAATCAAATATGTCGATTCACTAATAAAATAAGTAATTGACAAAATAGAACACAAAACAAAGACCTAAAAAAAAAAAAAAAGTAAATCTTGACCCGATTTCTTTGTGGTTTTGAGTGATTGAGTGGAAGAATTCGATGTCACCTACAAGATAAGGTCTTGTAGAGACGTCTGATTTAACGATACAGACGAATTTCCATATATTATAATGTAATACGTAAAAGGAAAATTTTTTACAGACTTTTCAATCCTTTCTATGGTCCAAGAGACCATATTTATTTAAACACAGTTCCCATGTCCCTGTCTGTACCTTTATAAGTGTGTAAAAACCTGGTGACAGGTAGTCCCACATATGGTAGACCATTTCGTAGTAGACAAGTGGAAAGTTGTAATGTCGGTTACTGGTGTCTGCGATGTAATAAACTTTCAAAACTAACATAACACACATTAAACTCAGATTTACTACCTGTAAGGATATACATGGACCTAACGATTCTGACGAATATTAAATCGGATATTAGGACTGAAAAATCTCAGGTTAGATGAGATATGGCACTATTTTTCGTATGTCAAGTCGTGGTGGTTAAGGGTTGTTCCTTAACTGTTTGTCCAGGTCCCTAGTCACTTTCATATCCTCATCGCACATAACCCGTTTACAATTTTTATCCTTATATTTCAACCCCTTAAGGTGAAAAAACTGAAAACTGACTTTAATCTATCGATTCTTATAGAAAAGTTTAGGGTATATTTGTGAAAAATTTTTCCGTTAGTCGTAAAAATATACATTCCGTCAATTTCAACTATTTCTGACGTAAAAAGAGGATTAAACCCCCCCCCTCGCAAATAAGAAATAATATATAAAAAAAATGAAATAAACTGAAATGTTACGACATAACCAAAGAAATTTTGTCTGTGTGATAGTAAGTAGGTAACCTATAATAAAACTGGTGAGATAAGAATTAAAATCTAAGTCAGAGTCTCATCCAAAGTAACAGATATATAGACAGAGACAAGGGTAATAAATTTAGACAGTGATTGAAATAATTTATGAATGAGTAGTAAGTACAGTTACATTAAAGTGTCTCCGTCACTGTAAATATATTTGAGAACTTCTTTAATACATAAACTTTAAAACTAATAGAACTATACCTTCGAAATCTATCGGTGTCTTTGTCGGGTCTTACTTCGTAAATGACTAGATAGAGTCGATCTTATATTTCCAGTATAATACTTTCTTACCTCTGACAGTCCCCGTTCACTTTATACTGTACGGTATTTTTTAAACAAACTAGTGAAAAATTCTTATTAAGTGCAAGTCAAGTCAAGTCAAGTCAAGTTAGGCTGAGAAACCTTGGGTACTTAGCGTCGTGCGGTCCGGAGGGACAGGTAGTGGTTGAGGGCCTGAAGTGAGTCTGAGTGCAGGTAGCTCAGTCACTATGGTAGGTCGGTAGAGTAGGAGATAGCAGGGGAAGAGGAGGACGGGGGTTAGGGAGGGTCGTAGTGTCAGAAAAGGTTACTCAGTTGAGAAGCGTACTCCCCCGGTTTCATGACCTCGAAGTCGAAATCGTAGTAAGGAAGGGTTCTTTAGGGTCCCGACTAGAGGAAGTCTTTCCTGACGAACCTAGAGGAACGTCAGGTTCCCTGAGAGTTCTCAGAAGAGGTTGTGGTGTCAAGTTTTCGTAGTTAAGAAACCGTGAGTCGGAAGAGGTATCAGGTTGAGAGTCAATCTAGGTACTTTTTCCTCCGTCAGTTAACCATATTGTTAGAGTTAAGATACACAGTTGGGTATAAATTTTAGATAATAAATTTTTAGAATTAAGGTTTTATATGGTTTTATTTTGAATGAAAATTTTATCGAAAAGAGAAACGGATAAGTAAATAATCAGAGATCTTATGATACACGTCTAAAACAAAAAGGAGGGAGCGAGTCATTAACGAAACTTATTCGTTGTACTACAAGTTACGAAAATGGATTATTTCTATTACTCGTTTTCATTTTACGTTTGCTGTTGTCGACTACACCGTCACTTAGTAGGTTTACGAATTAAAAGAACTGAATTTGGACGACGACGATATCTTCGTTGATAATCGTGTAACTGTCTACCACGGTCTTGGGTAACAGAGAAAGTCAGAGAGAGGGGGAGAAGTAAGATGAGGGGAAGGAAAAGATGGAGGAGTAAATACTTTTTTTAGTAACATGTACCTTCACAGTTAAAAGAATCTCGTAATACAATTAATACAGTTTTCAGTAGTTTTAGTCTATAAAATAACCGAATATTTGTTGGTTTTTTTTATCTAAACGAGAAACTCGTAATTGATATAGAGAAATCAGTATCATATATTACTTAAGAGAAAAGATTCGTCATTGACCCGAAAACGTAGGTAATTTTAGTGAGTCTCATTCACATGTAAACACAAAGGGAGCGTCGAGGATATACATAAAAAAAGGAGACATCCTGGAATCAATTACCTTTCCCTTTCATCTACGAAAAATGAGTCACTTTCTATTCCAAGGTAACGGTCTGTTCATAAGGAAGAAATAACATTACTATTATTGTTATTGTTATGGTCGTTGGGATTTTAAATATAATTCTCGAACCATTAAAAGTGTGTTTAACCGAATGGGTAGGTCACAAAGACAACGGAGACGTCTATAATATAAGAATGTATTAATAATTCGAATTCTTTACTAACATTTTTATACATCATAGAGATGTATCATTGTGTAATTTCACACATTTCGCACAACCAGTGAGTCAGCACAGACTGAGAAACACTAGGGTGCCTGACATCGGGTTCTCCGAGGAGACAGGTACCTTAAGACGTCCTTTCTTATGACCTCACCCAACTGTAAGTAAAGAGCTCCCCCTAGAAGGGTTGGGTTCCTAGTTTGAACTCAGAGGACGTTACGTCACCTAAGAAATGGCAGACTCGGTGGTCTCTTCGTATCGTCGTGTAACTGTCTTAAAATTAAGACAGACATTGACATTAAGGACGAACGGTACATAATATTGTATCCAAGATCCGTGTCCTATACCTTTAGAAATCCCCTGGTCAAAAGAAGATTGGTGACACCCATTCCCTTTTTATGAACACAGGAATATTAGTGTTTGTATGTATTTTTATATGACATGTTTATATGTTTCTATGGTAATTTCTCAGATGTTATCATGAAGACCTACCTTATGTTAGTGATGATAGTAAAGATCTACCACGACACGACAATCGGTAAGTCAGTACAGGCTGAGAAACGCTGAGGTACCTGACATCGGGCGGGGGGTGGAGGTCCGAGGAAACAGGTATCTCTAAGAGGTCCGTTCTTATAACCTCACCCAACGGTACGGGAAAAGGTCTCCTAGAATGAGTGGGTCCTTAGTTTGGGTCCAGAGGACGGAACGTCCGTCTAAGAAATGGTAGACTCGGTGGGCCCTTCAGGAAAGATCTACCATACTTGGTCTTTAGTGTTTGAGTAAATATATAGGTTGGAACAAAATGCAATGTTAAAAATTAAAGAATTATAGGTAAGATAGAAAAGTAGGAGTGTTATTATATGACATTCGACCGTTCCGTCTCTAATGATAGAAGACACATACACACACGATGTAGAGAAATCAGTATAAGTTGACAAACACTGGGGTACCTGACATCGAGTGGTCGAAGGAGACAGGTACCCTAAGAGGTCCGTTCTTGTCACCTAACCCAACGACAAAGGAGGACGTCCCTTAGAAGGACTGGGTCCCTAACTTGGGTGCAGAGATTCCAGAAGACGTAACCGTCCACCCAAGAAATGATGATCACGGTGGACCCTTCGGGGGTGGAAGATGACTATTTCTTAGTAACTATTTTGACAATTTACAAAGTCTTTATAAAAAAGAATTCTGACTTAATCCATAAAGGTCAAGAATCCGTGGTTTCTGTTTATAGAGAAGATTCCTGGAAGTGTCTAAAGAGAACTGAACAACAAATTCGAATAAGTAATAATAAAACAAGTGATGTACAATTGGTCTATTTCTTTTGAACAGATCTTCCCGTGAATTCTTCCACACCGATATTCTTTCATATTAACAGGAGAGTACACCCGTAAAAAAAGAGGGACGGATTCATTATGGACTTGTACTAACATAAATGTATCAATTATACATAAAACCTTATATGGAAAGTAAATTATTTTAAAAGGACTTTGTAAGGACCTACACACAATTAGATCAAGATAAAACATAGTAAATGAACTTTCGATTAATACGTCAAAGGGACACTCTAACACGGCTTAAGTATGAGGAACTGACAATGGGGTGGGAGATACCTAGAGGAAAGGAATGAAAGGGTGAACTGAGGAGAGGATGAGGAAGTGTACCTATAGAAAGAATCCCGGAAAGACCCTTTGAGTTGAATGTCATCGTTGGGTAGAGTATAAGGAGGTACATCAGTATAACAGACGTTATACATACCACGTACACCAAAAATACTGAACCATAAAATACAAGTTCACTATGACATTGAAGTACACCAGGAGGGTTGTACGGTCCTTAAAAGAGAAAAAACGATGAAAAAACAAACAAATAAAAAATTCCGAAAAACGGGATTGTGGTGACATGGAAAGTTACCACTTAAGAAATAGGAAACCTTTTGTAGGAACGATTAAGGATTTTGAGGTTCGACTTTGAAAGGAGGGAACCCACAGAAAGGACACACAGTGGTACCATTGAGAAAGATATGGTAAATAATATCAAATAATTTGAAGTACAACGGTGGATCTTCGTCGTATTGTATCAGTAATTCTCTTACCTAGAGTTCAGTCTGATAAAATTTAAGGTCTAGTCGGTGGAGGATCGTTACATTTGGATTATCCTACGAGTTAGAAAAGTACAATGTCACAAGGATAAAAAATCCATCTATAATATTATCACACACGGATGAACTCAAAATTAATATACCTAATTTAATTAGATTCATGGTACGATTCTGTGATTATTTGTACGTCGTATGGCACCTTATGTTATTCGTATCATCTCTTTTCACTTCTACACGTTTTCATACTTCTCGTTTTTCCCTCTCCTTCCCCTACTAGTGTCGAATTACCTTCCATCAATTCTATCCGAACTAACTTTCTATTGAAACTCATTTTGGAATTCCTTCACTACTTATTCGGTACGATACTAGACTCTTTCTTGTAGAATCCGTCTTTTAAGTAGTCCGTTTTCAAAAGGACTGTACGAGACTTTACTCGTTCTTCCGGTCATATTGACCTTACTTACTCCTCTCTTCATCATCGTCCATTCAAACCCTTCCATTATAAAGGGTCTAGTATAACATGAACCGTCCAGAAAACTCTCTTCAATCGAAGATGAACACCTCTTTACCTTCAGTCACCTTCTTACAGTCGTCTCTTCACCCGGTACAGACTTAATCCTGATTTATTTTACTGACACAACTTTTCGTCTCTATAATGAAACGGCTGTTTCTAGACATACAGTTCCGATACAGAAGGGTCACCAGTACATGCCAAGACTCTCGACCTGGTATTTCTTCCTTTTTATGGTTTCTTAACTACGGAAGTTTGACACCTCGACCTTTTCTGAGGACTTTCAGGGAACCTGTCGTTCCTTTAGTTTAGTCAGTTAGAATTCCTTTTAGTTGGGACTTGTGAGGAACTTTCCTGACTACGATCTTCGACTTTGAGCTTATAAAACCAGTGGACTACTATTGTCGACCGAGTAACCTTTTCAGGGACTACGAGTCTTTCTAACTCCCGTCTTCTTCTCCCACAATCTCTTATTCTACCTACCTACCGTAACGGTCAAGTTACCTGTACTTGAACCCTTTTGAAACCCTCTACCATTCCCTGTCTTTCGGGACCGCACGACGTCAGGTACCCCAGCGTTTCTCAGTCTACGTTGACCCTCTGACTTGTTTTTGTTGTCGTTCTACTGAGATGGAAAACAACTCTCTTCTTATACTCTTTCCCCCGTCCGTACCTTCGTCCCGTCGACTAATTTTCTATAACGTCAGTAGGTCCGGTATTTGCTCCCGTCGACCAAAGTTCTGGGTATAATTCAAGTCAAGTCAACGAGTCAATACAGGCTGAGAGACGTTGGGGTACTTGGAGTCGTACGGTCCGGAAGGACAGGTAGTGCCTCAGATGGGTTTGTGTACAGTTAACTCAACCACTACGGTAGATTGGTAGATTAAGAGACAACAGGGGAAGAGGAGGACGGGAGTTAAAAAAGGTCGTAGTCCCAGAAAAGTCTACTCAGTCGAGAAGCGTAGTCCACCAGTTTCATAACCTCAAAGTCGAAGTTGTAGTCAGGAAGGTTACTTGTGGTTCCTGACTAAAGGAAATCTTACCTGACCAACCTAGAGGAACGTCAGGTTCCCTGAGAGTTCTCAGAAGAGGTTGTGGTGTCGGGTTTTCGTAGTTAAGAAGTCACGAGTCGAAAGAAATATCATGTTGAGAGTGTAAGCATGTACTGATGACCTTTTTGGTATCGAAACTGATCTACCTGGAAACAACTGTTTCAATACAGAGACGAAAAATTATACGATAGATTCAACCATTATTGAAAGAAAGGTTCCTCATTCACAAAAAATTAAAGTACCGACGTTAGTGGTAGACGTCACTAAAACCTCGGGGGGTTTTATTTCAGTCGGTGATAAAGGTGACAAAGGGGTAGATAAACTGTACTTCACTGTCCTGACCTACGGTACTAGAATCAAAAGACTTACAACTCGAAATTCGGTTGAAAAAGGGAGAGGAGAAAGTGAAAGTAGTTCTCCGAGAAATCAAGAAGTGAAAGACGGTATTCCCATCACAGTAGACGTATAGACTCCAATAACGATAAAGAGGGTGGTTAGAACTAAGGTCGAACACAAAGAAAGTCGGGTCGTAAAGCATACTACATGAGACGTATATTCAATTTATTCTTCCTACTGTTATATGTCGGAACTGTAAGGGGAAAAGAATAAACCTTGGTCAGACAACAAGGTACAAGTCAAGATTGACAACGAAGGACTAGACGTATGTCCAAAGAGTTCTCCGTCCAGTCCACCAGACCATAAGAGTAGAGAGTCTTAAAAGGTGTCAAACAACACTAGGTGTGTCAGTTTCAAAAACGTATCAGTTATTCGTCTTTATCTATAAAAGACTTTGAGAACCAAAAAGTTACTAGGTCACCTACAACCGTCAAACTAAAGACCAAGGAGACGGAAAAGATTTTGGTCGAACTTGTAGACCTTCAAGTGTCAAGTACATAACGACTACGGACCGAACCTCTTTAACCCGTAATAAAATGATCACACACTCTACTCACGTTAACACACTATCAAACTCGTAAGAAACGGTAACGGGAAGAAACCCTAACTTTACTTTTGACTGAGAAACGTCAGGACACCGGTGACTACAAAAGGTTTAAGCGACTGTATAACTAACGTTGTGAACGTGTCGTAGTAGAAAATCTTAAACTTTATCGAGTTGACCTTAAGGTAGTGGAGGTGATCGGAACAATAATCACTACGAAGGATCCCGGGTGAACTGAAATGTAAGGTTCTATAGACCGAGATTAACTCACTAGTATGGTAGTACTAATAGACCTACCAATTCTAGAAAAAAACATGTCAGGAAGACACACAAGAACGGTGGAGAAGAATTATAGAAGAAGAAGACAATCGAGGTATGTTGAAGACAGGAAACAACTCGGGTAGAAACGTACTTTACAAGGGAACCATAAAGATTAAAAGAACTTCTCTAGAGATCAGAAAGGGTAAGACAACAAAAGGAGATAAAGAAACGTAACTAGCGACTTCTTCCGAAAGAATAGAGAGAAACGATAAGAAACCTGGAGACGTAAGTTTACCCACACAGAAAGGAAAAGAGGAAACGAAAAGTGAAGAGAAGAAATGTGTCGATAAACATTCCGGTGGAGGTCGTCGGTGAAACGACAAAAACGTAAAGAAAAAGGAACCCAGAATTAGGGACAGAGGACATGTCACAGTACTTGGAGGTAGGTATCAAGTAGTCCGTGTGAGAGATAGTCTAGATCAACGAATTTATATAAAGAGTAAAGGTGGTATATTAGTATTCCCTAAACTGAATCCTGGGTATAACCTCCACTTGTTTCACCCTTTGAAAGTCTAAGACACAAATGAAACAATCAACTTACTTGTCTTAAAGGTCTGGGCAACTTACATCCACCACTCTCTTAAGTACCTATTCAGAGTTTAAAAAGACAAACAAAAATTAACTCTTTAACCCTTTTTTTTTACCTCTCAGAGAGTAATTTACCTCCTATGATACCTTATTGAACCTCTTATCCTTCACTCCAGTCCTTTCGATTAAACAGACATAATCCAAACTCTTACCTCCATACTCAGACCTTATATCTTCTCTATGTTCTAAATACGATCTCCCCTTTTTTTTACACCTTCAAATTTTAGTACGTAGTAAGTTGTTGATTTAGGACGATTCCCTCCAACTTTTCTTTTCGTTAGTCGTTTTGTAGTGGGTCATACCGGACATTTATCCAGATTGTCATTCACAAACTTCAAAGAAGAAGAGACGGTCCTCCGTCGTACGATGAGGTTTGAACATCGCAAAGGGGGACCTATGGTATGGCTACTTTCGTCTATTTTAGGTACAAGATAAAGAGAGAGAGGGAGAAAAAATTTCGATTTCGAACTGTGTCATGATTTATGTGTGATCTAATCAAGTCAGCAAGTCAGTACAGGTTGAGGAACGTTGGGGTACTTAACGTCGTACGGTCCGGAGGGACAGGTAGTGGTTGAGGGTCTCAGATGGGTTTGGGTATAGGTAGCTCAGTCACTACGGAAGGTCGGTAGTAGGAGACAGCAGGGGAAGAGGACGACGGGGGTTAGGAAGGGTCGTAGTCACAGAAAAGTTTACCCAGTCGAGAAGCGTAGTCCACCGGTTTTATAACCTCAAAGTCGAAGTTGTAGTCAGGAAGGTTACTTATGGGTCCTGACTAGAGGAAATCCTACCTGACCAACCTAGAGGTACGTCAGGTTCCCTGAGAGTTCTCAGAAGAGGTTGTGGTGTCAAGTTTTCGTGGTTAAGAAACCGTGAGTCGAAAGAAATTTCAGGTTGAGAGTGTAGGTGTGTACTGATGACCCTTTTGGTATCGAAAGTGATCTACCTGGAAACAACCGTTTCATTACAGAGACGAAAAGTTATTCGATAGATCCAACCACAATTGAAAGGAAGGTTTCTCGTTCGCAGAAAATTAAAGTACCCACGTTAGTGGTAGACGTCACTAAAACCTAGGGGGGTTTTAATTCAGACTGTGACAAAGGTGACAAAGGGGTAGATAAAGGGCACTTCACTACCCTGGTACACGGTACTAGAATCAAAAAGACTTACAACTCGAAATTCGGTTGAAAAAGTGAGAGTAGGAAGTGAAAGTAGTTCTCCGCAAAATCAAGGAGAAGTGAGAGACGGTATTCCCACCACAGCAGATGTATAGACTCCAATAACTGTAAAGAGGACCGTTAGAACTAAGGTCGAACACGAAGAAGGTCGGGTCACAAAGAGTACTACATGAGACGTATCTTCAATTTATTCGTCCCACTGTTATATGTCGGAACTGCATGAGGAAAAGGATAAACCTTGGCCAGACAAAAAGGTATACATTTATATATTTTCTTAATAGGATACCGTTCATAGAGTTTACATTGTCGTAACTAGAGACTACAACTTAGAACGAGACTTAAGACTCTCAGTACGAAATGAAAAACTTTATTTATTCTNATGTCGGAACTGCATGAGGGAAAGGATAAACCTTGGCCAGACAAAAAGGTATACATTTATATATTTTCTTAATAGGATACCGTTCATAGAGTTTACATTGTCGTAACTAGAGACTACAACTTAGAACGAGACTTAAGACTCTCAGTACGAAATGAAAAACTTTATTTATTCTTTATGGTAGTAAATAAGAGTGTAGGATAAAGACGAAGTTGAGTTAGACTTCGCATCAAATGGACGGAAAACGAAGTCCACGGATGTAACAGATGTTCGTTCTTCTCTAGTTAAGTCTTGTGTTGTCGATTTCTCCTTTTCTTGGAAGAGAGGGACGGGGTTAGGTCTGTATGAATAGGAAGACGTTTCCAAGATCTAATTGTTTACAAGGGGTTACTCGAAAAGGTTAACTCCTACAGTCATCACCACCATCACCCCCTTTACAATCTTTCCAAAGAATTATAGGAAGAACTACTTTCATAAAATTTTACGAGTCAAGAAACTGGTATGGTCCTTCACGTATCAAAGAATACCGTATTATACTATTCTTCAAATAATTTTTTGAAAGTGTTCATGTTATATACGACACAACCTTAACTTCGACCTTTTGACCCTAACTTCAAGGGTAACATTGTTTACCATGAACCACCAGAATCCACTCAATGATTCTAAGAGATAAAAAAAAAAAAAAAAATTGGATTCTTGTCTCGTCTCAGATTACGGTACTCCAGACTAGACTCTTGGTCCAAATTACGGACTTAAAGAGTAGAGACGTAGGAGACCCTACGTCAAAGGAGGAGATGGTCCGTTAATACATGTGTAATAAATTGAAGAGAAAGGAAAGAAGTAAATATTTTACTTTTATTATTATCGTAGATGAGATTTCCCAAGAACTCTCATAATTTATTTGATAATGTACATTTGGGAATCTTGTCATAGGTGGTGATCGTTTTATCAGTAATTTACAATTGACAATTACTGTCTAAATACTTACCGACAACCTCTAATTAGGGATAGTTGTACCTTAATGTCATTATTTTTCTTTCTAGTAAACTTTATTTATTTTAGAGACTTAATGTTTTTTGTCGAACTTTTCCGTATGATTTCCCAACGACCCTTGATGTGAAGAATGTAAACTTGAAAGATCAGATTTTATGAAAAAGAAATTAACACGTTTTACGTGACACATAGATATCGATATCTTTATATATACGTTTATGTTTTGTTAAACCCTCTTTCCTTGTGAATTGTACTTTGACGACCTCGTCTTTATGTAAATCACTTAGTTTATTGACTTTCCTTTACAACAAAATAATCTCACGGAGATTTTCGGTAATCTGTTAAATTTCTACCAAGTAAAGACATTCACATGTCTCTGACTACGTGATGTCTTTCAAGTCCGTTTCGGAGAAGTTGGTAGAAGGGTTACGGTGAAAATAAATATTTATCTAATAAAAGACCTCTTATGGTCCCTGAATTTTCGGTAGATAATTTTGGAGAATCGACTATTCTAATTCCTAAAAGGAATTCTGTTCTTCTAATAAGGTTTTTTCAACCTTTATACAAAGTTTGATTATTTCAATAACGACAGTATAAAACCCCCCCCCACCTATAAAGTGCAACCATATTCTGAGTTAGGAGGAAAATACAGGTCTTCCTATTAAAAATTTTTTGGAAAAATCTCATTCCTTCTTATGATTCTTTACGGGATGATAGTTAAAACCTTTTCTTGTTGACTTTTCGGATAACTTTGGGTTTACTACCTACTAGCCACCCCCTTTTTTACATCCTGACTCGGACCCTCCTGGTAGACGGTAATTCTTTTCGGAGGATTCATAACACTGATAATCAAGATTAGTATCCCCTTTGAGTTACACTAGAACACCGTTATTCACGAAGTCATTACGTTTATCCTATAACAACTTCGGTAGTAATCACACTCCACTCTCTCGGTACTACTATCTGAGTCGATTTAATTTTGACCTAGTGTTTATTGTATTACTGAACCCTCCGTCTTTGTTTTCAAGTAGAAGATCGTTCCGAGTGGACCACCCACAAGATCAGTTTACGGGACCCTAACTTCTATTCTGAATTTGAATTACATCTTTTTGAGTTATTCTCTTCCTTTCTATGTTCAGGGTGGACTTTATGACCCACTTTTACCGTCCCCTATTTTGAACTGTAATTTGAACTGTTTCCGTTCTATCGTTCTTACTTTTAACATTGTGACAAACTAACAGTCATAGACACCGGGTGTTGTTATGTTACTTCGACATTACCTCGAGTTTTATTACGATAGTTTAAATAATCCCAACTGATGAGTGGATCTAACCTGACATTGTGACATAATCGTTAACTTCGTTCTCTTTCGTTCCAAGTTCTGGTTAACTCCACTACATGGACTCAGTCACAAAAGAAGGAAAATAGACGGGGAAGGACACGTTATATACTCCGAAGGATCCATCGAGTCACCATTTCTTAGGTCGACGCTACGTCCTCTACGTCCAAACTAGGGACCCAGTCCTTCCAGGGGACCACTTCCTTTACCGTTGGGTGACGTCATAAGAACGGACCCTTTAGGACACCTGTCTCCTCGGACCGTTCGATGTCAGGTACGTCAACGTCACTCAGTCTGTGCTGAATCGTTGTTTCGTTGTTGTTGTTGTACGTTGTGTATCATTGAAGTGAGTGAAGAAACGTTAGATATTGTTAACCTGATGTTTTCCGTTGGGTTATAATATCAATTTTATTAATCTGATAAGATTGGTCAAGTGAATTGTTCCGAAAGTGGAGAAAGTCGACACGACTCTACGTAGTGCTAGTAAACTTCACCCAATCCGTGACGATTATACCTCCCTATCACTTGAAGTTCTCTGAAAGGTTGAAACTTTAATATCTTAAGGGGTCATGAGACTTACGTACTGGGAGAGAGGAAGGAAACGAGACCAGTCTTGTACGAAACAGAAACGGGTTGACTTCAGACGTTAGTATTAGTATACCCATCAGTGTTGATCACATAGGGGTCTCTTAGACCGGTAGTGTCCTTGTCGACGGGATGACTGATACGTGTCTTCGACCCGTTTCGAATTCGTCAAGGCGAACCTAATAAATAAATAAATGAAAACAACCGAGTCTACGGAGTACTCAGTACAGACACTCTACTTAGGACTACCTGTCTTCATCTAACCCTAATGAAAAAAATGGATTATCTTATTAGGACCGAGACGAACAGAAGAAATGAGATTGATCCTCTCATCTTTATATCGATTCGATTTCATCACGAATAGATTGTCAATGATCTCCTCCGTAAGGGCCACACAACTTTTCTTTCATATAAAACGATATATTTTTATTTTTCGGACCTAAGTCCGATATACTTGTACTTATGGTCGAGGGTGAGTAGATTAATGTATTACAACCAGTTAAATCTGAGAGAGTTTGAGTCAAAAGAGTAGATTTTTACCCTTCATTAACATTGTCGACGGAATACCTCAATACTTTTCTGGGTCTCCCACTTAAGAACTATTTGTACGAATTGTGTTACAAACTACGTCTAGTGTATAAGTTGATTACGACGGAAAATAATAACACTCAGTAGACTACGTCAATAAAGAAGGGACCTACGAATTCAACCCCTGTACAACATACACCATCACTTACGGTCTCCCGTGTGGAGTTCTTTAAGACGTAGTCATATCCAGGTTCTTCGATGGATCCTAAGTTACCGGAATAAAATGACATTGTGTGTACTACTCCTTAGACAAAGAAGGTTATCTAATATGTTTAAGAACTTTTCGGTTCCTAGGTCGTCCATGTAAAAACGAAGTACATCATCTGTCATCTATTTATTAGTAACTCAGTCTCTCAAGATGACCACGACGTTTTAACGTTGTGAAAGGATATATTGACTTTCATTAACACCGATATATTACATTTACTATATGTGACAATTCTTTTTATTTGGTTACTGTTCACAGTGGTGACATCCGAGATTATCGGAAACTTGTTTTTATAAGGGTGTCTAAAACTTTTTGTCTAAAAACTTGGTCTTATTTCGTGAACCATTTGTACTTAACCATCTATATACGACCTTTGTACGTTGTAAATGTTTCCGTACAAAACTCATCAGAGGTTAAATAGCTGTTATGTGTAGTAATACGTAAATATTGAATTACCACGAAAGTAATTTGTGAGACGAAGAGACTTTTTACTGTTTTAATGTTCCAATTTGAGGGTAACACCTCATCTAGACCACTACACACGATTTAATTGATAAAAAAATTAGTCATGTGATTTCTTCTTTCTTTATCTTTTACAGGACGGACCAAAAGTTAATCACATAAAACGAGGAACGGTAAACAAGGGTTAACAGACAAAACTGATTTGGAACGTAAAAGGGAATGACTTGGTAGAAGAGAGAGAGAGAGAGAGAGAGAGAGTTACGACAAGATTTAATTGGAGAAGAGAACACAACAAGTGTTATATCGTTCGTCAAATAATAACCGTTTATTTATTAAAGTGAAAACTTTTGACTTCAATGTCGACCAGATTTGTTTTAGTGTATACTAAACGTTACCTTTATATAAAATAAACGACATCGTAAAAGTAATCCAACTTGTGACTTAGTTTAGCTTTAGCTTCTTATTTTGGACGGAGTATATTCGTCTCTAGTAAAAATACTACCACTTATCATGGGGAAAGGGACAGTAGAAAAGACCGATTATATTTTAGTACATGATAATATATATTTACTCCTAAGTATTTTAACGTTTTCAACAATTGTCATTACTCAAAGAATCGAACTCTAGGTGGTTGTAAATGAAGTAAAAGGGAGTGATATTAAAACTATATAAGGACAGTAAACCACCCTATTCTAGACTTACCTTTTCAGAGGCTTTGACCGTAGCATAAAACACAAAATGTAAGAACTGTATTACTTGTAAAAGGGGAGAAAACGACTTTAGTCGTGACCCTTTCTAGTTTATGTCGTCAGAAAATTGTCAAATTTTAATGGGGACAGTAATAGAACAGTCAATGTACTCTGGAACTCATATGTCCCGATACCTTTAGAAAGTTCTGTTTAAACAATCTTCGTTACCCCTTCTGACAAATATTTTGGATTCTTAAACTTAGTAATCCTTTCAGGACCTATTACGTTCACAATAAGTTACTACCGACCCTGAGTCTCCCTATGGTAAAATGTTCGTACCGACAAGTTCTTGTCAAACCAATAAAATAACGTAAAATAAAAGTAGTAGAAGTTGAACAGAGACATATATTTTGATATACAAATTCTTAGGTGAGAACTTTACAAATAGACACAATTTTGGACATAATTGAAAGGAAAAGTCAGGTAAAGTAAATAATAAAACAACTTGAACCACCCTTTTTCTCTAAACCTTTATCTCGCTCCTACTTAAGACCTATAAGTCAAACTATTGTAATGAATAACACACTAGAAGTCTTTGAAGAAATAGTAGGGATTTGGAATAAAGGAGAGAAATCGACCGTACGTGATGTGTAAGTCAAGTCAAGTCAAGTCAGCGAGTCAACACAGGTTGATAAACACTAGGGTACTTAACGTCGTGTGGTTCGGAGGGACAGGTAGTGGTTCAGGACCTCAAGTGGGTTTGAGGACAGGTAGCTCAACCACTACTGTAGATCGGTAGAGTATGAGACAAAGGGGAAGAGGAGGACGGGGGTTAGGGAGGGTCGTAGTCTCAGAAAAGGTTACTCAGTTGAGAAGTGTACACTACCGGTTTCATAACCTCTAAGTCGAAATCGTAGTCAGGAAGGTTTCTTTAGGGTCCTGACTAGAGGAAATCATACCCGACCAACCTAAAGGAACGTCAGGTTCCCTGAGAGTTCTCAGAAGAGGTTGTGGTGTCAAATTTTCGTAGTTAAGAAGACGCGAGTCGGAAGAAGTGTCAGGTTAAGAGTGTAGGTATGTATTACTGGTGACCTTTTTGGTATCGGAACTGATCTGCTTGGAAACAACCATTTCAGTTATACGAAAAGTTATACGATAGATCCAACCAGTATTGAAAAGAAGGTTCCTCATTCACACAAAATTAAAGTACCGAAGTCAGTGGTAGACGTAACTAAAACCTCGGGGGGTTTTCAGCCTGTGACAAAGGTGACAAAGGGGTAGATAAAGGGTACTTCACTACCCTGGTCTACGTACTAGAAACAAAAGACTTATAAATCGAAATTCGGTTGAAAAAGTGAGAGGAGAAAGTGAAAGTAATTCTCCGAAAAATCAAGGAGAAGTGAAAGACAGTATTTCCACCACAGTAGACGTATAGACTCCAATAACTATAAAGAGGGTCGTTAGAACTAAGGTCGAAGATGTGTGAGTCATTTACCATCGTAAAGGTCAGAGCTTCAGTCTCAGTCACAACTAAGGAGACGAAAACTTTTACATGATATGTATAAGGGGGGGTTAATTAAATTCAAGTGTTACGTCAACAGTGAAGAAATCATTATTGAGGTGTACAACTAAAAACATAGAATTAATTAGGAGATGAAGAGATAAAGGTTTAAATCCTTTTGTTTAAATGTGAACTGACAGACTCACGATAGAGTCTTAGATTATGGTTATAAACTATACAATAAGAATTTAGTTATATGAAAAATTAAAGGTGTAAATACAGTTATTGTGATATTGACAAAAGAAATTCGTCATAGGAATCCTCGTTCTACAGTGTAAATTAATAAAAGAAGTAAAGGAAATAAGTGGATTAGTAAGTCCTGTTTGATAAGAAGGCGTCATAGAGAACTTATTAATAAATGTAGGTCGGGACGGTAGAACTAGACCCAAGGATAGATATTGACAGTACGTCTATTTAAAAAAATTTTATATAAATAGGGTGACTTAATCACCATATAAGTTTGTGATCTAGTCAAAGCACTCAAGTGGCGAAAGTAACTATTGGTACGACTATAATTAAAGACTCCTGTTTGTAAAGTATTATAGAATTATATAAGTGAGTCAAAGAATGTAAGTTACCATTTTCAAATTTAACTCCACCATCTTTGCTTTTATTGAAAAACAAGTATAAGGTAAAACAGGTCGAGTAAATTACTCAAACCATAGGAACAATTCACAGAAATTCACCTATTATATAACTTTTGAAAGACCGAAAAAAATAAAAACACACAGAAAAACCTTCTCTTGTATTTATATGAATGAATCACATAGGGTAATTTCTCACCTCTAAGTTACTAATGTACATTGATCTTATGGAAAAAGGGTTGACACATTGGTTTAGAGAAAAGTTTAATGAAATATAAAATTTTAAAAAGTATATATAAAAAGTATATATTAAAAATAAGATTCTTTGATATTCCATACTATATGAAATTCAAGGAAACGGTTTTTAGATAGTTAAAAAAATGACTAGTTTCCGAAATATAGAGACTCTTGGATCAAGTTTATGTTGGAAGAGGAGTCCTTTGAAAGAAGTATGTAAAGAAAAATATAAAAAGACTTTTCAATTTTTTTCTTAGGATGACAGAGATACAAACCACTATATCTCTATCGTTGAATTGAAGATACTCAACTTTGAAGAAATCGAAATTTTTTTTAATCCTTCTTAACAAGTCTTAAAATAAAATGAAATAAAAAAAAACAAGTCTTACAATTTTCCTTATTATATACATTATATAAAAAGTAATCTAGAAGTACACATTATATATAAATTTCTCTTGTCATCGTCAATAATGATTGTCACATAGTAGAAAGGTAACAACCTAATCTAAATGGACTTTAAATTTTTGTGTTTTTTGTTATACAAAGGAAATCACCACTAAAGGGAACATAATCTTAATAGGTCTATCTATAAGTCAAGTCAAATCAAGTCAAGTCAGTGAGTCAGTACAGGTTGAGAAACACCGGGGTACTTAACGTCGCGTGGTCCGGAGGGACAGGTAGTAGTTGAGGGTCTCAAGTGAGTCTGAGGACAGGTAGCTCAGCCACTACGGTAGGTCGGTAGAGTAGGAGACAACAGGGGAAGAGGAGGACGGGGGTTAGGGAGGGTCGTAGTCTCAGAAAAGGTCACTCAGTTGAGAAACGTACTCCACCGGTTTAATAACCTCAAAGTCGAAATCGTAGTCAGGAAGGTTTCTTGTAGGTCCAGATTTCTCCTTATTGTAGGAACTTAAAAGACTTCATTATCCATTTAAGTTTTTTAGAGACATACATACACTGAAAGAGAGTAATTACATGTAAACCCTGTTTCCAGTTACATAAAAAAATAAGTTTTCACACTACAGAAGCAAGTAAGTCCGATAATATTGTTTTATGATACCTGACGCATCGAATGTTTGTTATCTTTAAATAAAGAGTGGTAAGGTCTCGACCTTTAGGTTCTAGTTCCGTGACCGTCTAAGTCACTGACCACTTCGGAAAGAGGACCAAGTATCTATTGATAGAAATACATGTCAGATGTACTACCTTCCCCGTTCTCTCGAGAGACCCCAGAGAATATTCTCGTACGTAGTGTAAGTACTCCTGAGAGGAACGTACTAGATTAGTGATGGGTTTCTGTAGTAGAGGATTATAGTGTGACCCTCAATCCTAAAATCGTAGACTCAAAACCTCCCCCACCCCAGTATCTATAAGTCAGATATTGTACCCCACAAGACGTTTATTATAAATGTATATTATGAAATAAAATGACAGAAGATTTATATAAGACTTATAAAACCTTTTACTGAAAAAATTTGGGTCTTATCTTCGAAAAATCTTTTGTTGACAATTTGACAATGGTGTGATGTTTATACTCGTGCTCTCTCCGGAATTGTTAAAAATTTAATTTCTTACACAATATTAAAAATCTATAACTGACTATTAAATATTTAATAAAGAAAGGAATTGTCACGTTACACGTTATTTATGTAAAAGTATTTGATTTAATATTAAAACTTTATAGTACTATGTTTAATATATAAATACATTGTAATATTAATTATTACACAAAATGGGTCCATTTAGTAGTGTTTTTAAGTTAGTCTCCATAACTAAGGAAAGTTATCTATTTGGTCAATCCTATGTTTTCTACCTAATATATCCGAATAGTTCCTGTGTGTTCATTGTTACACCTATCTTAAGTTTAGGAAATGAAGACTGACTTTCAGAGAGTATAGACATGACGATATCCATCTTGTAGTGTCAACGGAAGTACTACGAAGTAATATATACTACGTCCATTCAGGATTAATACGTGATTCTCAGGGACTCATATTTGAAGACAAAGAATAAGAACCTAGGAGTCCGAGGGACCTTTCCAAACATTTAGGAGTTTTCTAAAGGGAATTTTAACAAAGATACACTAGTTGAAACTCGGTAACAGTCTGAAGAATCGTATGAACTTGGAGAAGACCACCTAATCTTTTACCGGGGAATTTCCAGGTACGGTACATCTCGGTGGGTTATACCTATCCAGTACCAGCTCTCAAAACTGTTTTACACCAAGTGATCTTTTCCCTTACCGTTTGGTGGAGTCATAGAAGGGAACTCTTGGGGTATTCGTCATACTTTTCTGTTTTTCTATACTTTAACTTTCTATTTAAGGGGTCCAGTCATCCACGGGTTATACGATGACTTCTTCTCACCTCTTTATTGAGGTCTTTCTAACTTCTCTACCTCGGTTTCGTTCTTTTTTTTTTTTTTTTTTTTTGGTTGTTGGGTCAGTACCTAGACCGACCATTACCTTCATTTCAGGTCACGACATTTCTCGTCATAACGTATGCTTGGACCTTACAATCCAGGTGTTTGGTTTCTTTTAAGTCAACTCAAGTCAACGAGTCAGTACGGACTGAGGAACGCTGGGACACCTGACGTCGTGCGGTCGGAAGGGACAGGTAGTGGTTGAGGGTCTCGAATGAGTTTGAGTCCATGTAGTTCAGTCACTACGGTAGGTTGGTAGAGTAGGAGACAGTAGGGGAAGAGGACGGAAGTTAGAAAGGGTCGTAGTCCCAGAAAAGGTTCTTCAGTCAAGAAATACAGTCCACCGGTTTCATAACTGTAAAGTCGAAGTCGTAGTCAGGAAAGTTACTTATAAGTCCTGACTAAAGGAAATCTTGACTGACCAAACTAAAGGAACGTCAGGTTCCTTGAGAGTTCTAAAAAGAGGTTGTGGTGTTAAGTTTTCGTAGTCCATAAACCACGAGCCGAAAGAAATAGCAAGTTGACAGTGTAGGTATACACTGATGACCTTTTTGGTATAGAAACTGATGTCCCTGGAAACCGTCGCTTCATTACAGAGACGAAAAATTATACGACAAATCCAAACAGTATCGAAAGGAAGGTTCCTCGTTCACAGAGAATTAAAGTACCGAAGTCAGTGGTACACGTCACTAAAACCTCGGGGGTTTTATTTCAGAGAGTGACAAAGGTAAAAAAGAGGTAGATAAACGGTACTTCACTACCCTGTCCTACGGTAATAGGATCAAAAGACTTACAACTCAAAATTTGGTTGAAAATAGAGAGGAAGAAGTGATAGTAGTTCTCCGAGAGATCAAGGAGCGAAAGACGGTATTCCCACCATAGTAGACGTATAGACTCCAATAACTATAAAGAGGGACGTCAGCACTAAGGTCTAACACGAAGTAGGTCGGGCCGTAAAGCGTACTCCATGAGACGTATACTCGATTTATTCGTCCCACTGTCATATGTCGCAACTACATGAGGAAAGGACCAAACCTTGGTCAAACAACAAGGTATAGACTAAGATTGACAATGAAGAACTGGACGTATGCCTAAAGAGTCCTCCGTCCACTCCACCAGACCATAAGGGTAGAGAAATTCTTAAAAGGTGTCAAACAACACTAGGTGTGTCAGTCTCCGAAACTATATCAGTTATTTCTTTTACATCTACAAAAAGACCTTGAGACAGGTTGTCTACAACCCTTAAACTAGAGACCAAAGAGACGGAAAAGATTTAGGTTGATCTTGTAGACCTTCAAGTGTTAAGTACATGACAACTTCGGACCGAATCTCTTAAAACTCGTAATGAAACGATCACACACTCTACTCACGTTAACACTCCATTAAACTTGTAAGAAACCGTAACGGAAAGAAACCCACACCTTACTTTTGACTGAAAAGGTCAGGACACCGGTGAAGACTCAAAATGTTAAAACGAACGTATAACTCAAGTCGTGGAATTGTCGTAGTAGAAAATTCTAAACTTTATCGAGTAGACCTTAAGGTATTGAACGTGATCGAAACAAACATCACTACTACGAAGGATTCCATGTGAACTGAAACGTAAGGTTCTGCATACCGAGTTCCACTCACTAGTATGGTATTGAGGAACCTTCTTTTCGATACTGTTTAGACCTTTCACATAATTTTTCGTCTCTGGAATGAAACGACTTTTTTCAGGTATCAGTTTCGATGTCGAAAAAGTCGACACTCTCAACCTGGTATTCCTTTCGACTCGTGATTTCTTAACTATGAAAACTCGACACTACAACCTCTTCTGAGAACTCTCAGGGAACCTGTCGTACCTCTAGTTTGGTCAGTTAGGATTTCCTTTAGTCAGAACTTTTAAGTAACGTTCCGAACTACGACTTCGACTTTGAAGTTATGGAACCGGTAGACTACACGTCTTAACTGAGTAATCTCTTTGGGACTACGACCCTTCTAACTTACGTCCTTTTCTTCGCATGTTGTCTCCTTACTCTACCAACCAACCGTAATAGTTGAACTACCCGTACTCAAACTCGTTCGAGACCCTAAACCTCTAGTTGTTCCTTCGGATCACACGATGTTAGGTAACCCGACGTTTCTCAACCTGTGTTGACTCACTGACTTGACTTGACTTGTTTTAATAGACACAGATACAGGATTAGAGGTCTTGGACTCTTCTACAGTATATACCGTTTCCCAGAATATTCAATACCTGTAACTCTACCTTTCTAATAAGACCTAATAGGTCCCATTCAGGTTACCCAGGAAAATCACCTTTTCGTCTCCCAGTCACACTCTTCTTCCTTTATGCCGTTGACTTTGTCACCAACCTTACTAAGTAATGATTTCTTCCCGGTACTGGGTTCCTAGTCCTGACCATGATCTTTTATCTTTCCCGTTTTTTTATTTGGAGAAGTTCTCAGAGGTTTGACGGTCACTAAACTTGAATCGGATCTCTTTGATTAAAACCTGTAGACCGAATGACTTGATATTAAATACAAGAAAATCGGTGACATACAAACACCGTTAATCAGTGTCGTCAACATCCTTCAATTGTGTAACGAATTTGAAAGATATTGTTAAACACAAACACACCTAAATAGACTCTTCACTTGAGTTTCTGAAGTTAAAGTTAGACTTTTATCGGAAAACAAGTTTGACGAATTCCTTATATAGAACTTGACATTTCACAGACTCCAAAAATGGGATGAAGAATTCGATTTTTAAAAGACTCTCTGTTACATTCCGGAGACCTAGTCTCTGTTTCCTTGAACAATGGGTGTCGTATCGTCCGTGGTGTCGTAGTCGTGTAAACGTAACAAAAGGGAACAGACGTTCAGGGTCACCCACGTCTACCTACGATAAGTATTGTCGCCCAAACGTAGTGTTTACTCCTTGAACATAATTTTCCGAAAGACTTTCTTTGTCGTTTATAACATCGATCAACGTTGTGTGGTCAAGGGATGGGTGACCCTCGTTCAGTAACATACCATCAGTACGACAACAAGGGAACCAAATTAATGACCGGGAACACTGATCGATATCCTTGATGATCCATTGTCCTCTTTCCTACAGGATTCCCTGACATGACAAGTGCAGTAAAAAAGAAAAAACATCAATTACTCTTCAAATTCATTATAAAATGACATTTCGAATTCTATACTAAATTAGGAAAATTAAAAATACGGGTGTATATATAATCTACTTTATTTACGTATAACTCTTCATAAAATTATCACTGGTACAAGAATTGACCCCGAAGGGTTCACCGTGATCACCATTTCTTGGACAGACGGTATTCTGTGTTCTATGGGGTAAACCTAGGGACCCAACCCTTCTAGGGGACCTCCTTCCGTACCTAAGGGTGAGGTCTGAAGAACGGACCTCTTAGGGTACCTGTCTCCTCGTACTACCCCATGTCAGGTATCCAAACGTTTCTCAACCTGTACTGACTTCGTTGAATCGTACGTACGTGTATAAGAATTAACGCATAGTAAAGGTCGTTCTATTATAAGGTAGACCTAAGGTAGACTTTAGTGTCTAAAGTCATTTATGTAAGTTTATGTATGTTAAAAAAAGGTACGAATAGTCACTAGAGAACTTATAGAAGTGAGTACAGGTATACAGGTAGACAAGTCCTTCGGGACACACACGAGTGTTCTCAGCAAAAGATGACACGACGTCCATAATTTTAGTTCTCTGAACTATCCGTTAGATGACTTCCGATATATACTATCGATACTATAGTGTAAGAGATCCTCAGTGACGAAAAGGATATTGTTTTAATGGTAAAAATGTTGACTTATGTACATAAATGAGAACATTCCGTTTTGTTGTATTTCTCTTCTTATACATTAAAATCACTTTAAAATAGTGTTTTACGTACAGATCGAAAATGATTTTTATCTAATATTAGTAACAATACATAGAAGTTTAACTACTGTTTAGTTTCTATTCACTTTAAAAATTTTTCCCTTTTTCTGATAACTATTCGATCAAAGTGAGTTTGAGACCACACTCAATGTTGTGAGGTTTTATTTACATAAGTTTGAAAATGTGGGGAATAAACTTTACTACTAAGTCGTCTATAGTTACTAATAATAATGTAAAAATCAGTTCAAAAGGTCTCAAATTTCAAGAGACTCAATGGAGAAACAAAGTTCTCTTGAACTACACAAAAAGACTTACAACCCAGTGGTACCTGACCCTGAACTGTCGGTAACCCTTGTACACTTTCGTTTTACATTCGATTAACTCTACCCGTTCAAGGAGGTCTTAAACAACTCAGTTTTTTACATATAAAACGTATCTAAATATCCATTCTGGTATTCTCTCTTTCGATCTTACCCTAACAAATGACAGAACACGTTTTCAGGTACTCTCTTCACCTCTTTGAGGTCGTAGTTCTCTGACCATCACTTACGACCTTATAGTCCCTGACCTTTTTGTGGGTTCTCTCTTTGTGTACATGGGATTCATTCTCATTCTCTACAGGTCTCAACCCTTAAAGACTTGTTGGGACTCTTTCTTTGACAATGTTGATGGTCAGTAAACCAGATGTGGAAAAACACGTCACCACACGGAACACTGGAGTGAAGAGACTGTGTAGATTTTCCTTGATGACCAAAAAGTCAAACAAACCACAAAATGTAAAACAATCCGATCTCACCACTAAAGATTTAAAGAATGTGTGACTTGATTTTGGACTTCAAACGTATACATAAAATATTAAAAGTTAACATTACCGTATATCAGTCAACTTATAAAACCGAGGACTTAAGGTTGTCTTCTAAAGACTATGTACTATATTTAAATCCCTACAGGTCATGCATTTCCACCGTCATAACCATTTCTTAGACGGACGGTTACGTCCTTCGTATTCTCTCTACCCAAGTCAGGGACCCAACCCTTCTAGGGGACCTCTTCCTTTACCATTGGGTGAGGTCATTAGAACGGATCTTTCAGGGTACCTGCCTCCTCGGACCGTCCGATGTCAGGTGTCCCATCGTCTCAACCTGTACTGACTTCGCTGAATCGTGTCGTGTATTTACGATTAGGAATATAATCTATCGTCTAAAGAACTAAAGGTTAAATATTCACCCAGTCGTGAAATAAACTTTTACAAAGAATAACTGACGGTATATTATCCCAATAACTGTATAAGAAGTCTTACTTACTGTTTCTCATCTAAGGTCCATCTCCGTTTTTAGTGTAGCCGTAAACTCAGTACCTTCCATCTTTCTATGTTTTCTCTTTCTTAATAGAACTGTCCACCACTACATGAGAATACGTCATTGGGGTTTTGTCCCGATCAAGAGTCTTCAGACAATTATAGGTTCCATCCTCGGTCTAAACCAATTCCAATGACACTCGACGGGTTACAGTGGGTAATTACGAGGACTGATTTCTCGGTCTTAATCTACAGTCTATACGAATTAACATAAGGAACTGACGTAATTCTCCGTCGTCCAGTTATGGACTTATCCTAAATCGTTTTTGGCTACTGTTACACGTATATATTACAACATGACACTTTAAGTATATGTAGGAACTTATATTTTTTCCGTGTAAATGTAGGCAGGGGAGAGAACCAAGACTGTCTTAGACATAGATTAATCATAGGTGTAAATCGTCTTCTTCTTGAACTCCGATTCACACCAATCTCTGTAGGGGTCACAGTTCGTTTTACATTCATCACCTCCACCTTGATCAGTAAAGTGAGTTTTTAGAGTACAAGAAATACGAAGAACGACCCGACTTTATCTTGTGTACTTAAATAAGAACTGTGTGGTCGAATAAACAGTGTTTATAATATTAAACCCAACTCTTTGGTACTAACTTCCTTTCATATTTAAGTCTACCTTCTCGATTTTTAGTGGAAAAAAATTAAGCCTAAGTGCCATTACACAAAAGAGTATTTCTCCACGTGTATACGGCCCCATAACATTAGTCTTATGGGTCACCTTAAGTGTGTGAGTAATTTGAGGAGTTCGTCTCTCGTTATATTTGATTGTGTCACCTTTATTCCAGTCACTTGTATTACTCACTTTGTGGAATGTTTCCCTTTAACCACACATCGGAACTTTAGGAACAAAAGATGTCAAACTCTTTTACACTGATCGACGAACAAATTTAATGACGGTACATCGACACCAGTACGGTTTTAAACCTTCGTCTCTCTATGTGTTGACCTACTCAATGATCCTCAGTGTCGACACAGTTCTCAAACAAGTGACAATGGGTAACGGGTTAACAATCGTCAAAAGAAATCTCTATCCTGAACTTATACCACTTGGGACACAGATTCTTAATATTTATCTACCTGATACACCACTTCACATCCATATTGTGTTATCCTTTTCATGAACTCTAGACATTTCACAACACAGTCACTTTCAGTAAAAGTCGAAATAAAATTCGAACAAAAAAAAAAAAAAAAACCCACCACCTCCCCCTCCGTGTGGTGCACGGTATATCCTAGAAATAAGGTTACCTTTAGCTTTGACACGAGGGACGTCACCTTTGTCCCTGAGAATTGGTGACCTGGCGGTCCCCTCAGGACACTTTCAGTAAAAATAAATAATTGTAAGAAGGAGAAGGAGTTTAAAAGAATCTGTCGATAATCTTCAGTCTCTGAGACACGTACCCACGTACGAGTCAACGATTCGGCACAGGCCGAGAAACGTTGGGATACCTAAGATCGGGTACTCCGAGGAGACAGGCATCCTAAGAGGTCCGTTCTTATGACCTCACGCATTGGTAAAGGATGAGGGGCCCCCAGAATGACTGGGTTCCAAACTTGGGTAGACGCACTCTCCGTCTAAGAAAGGATGACTCGGTGATCCCTTCGGGGTCTCTGAGACCATAGAGACTTTTTTCTTTTACGTACTTTACACCACGGACGAAAGTTTCCCAGATAACTCACTTTGTCTCTTTTTAACGTGTTCTCAAACTATTTATGAAACTATCACTATACTTTTTATAAATCGTTAGTGTACGTCTGGAGAGGATTCCCTCTATTGTCACAGAAAGGACTTCTCTGTGGTAAACTTTACTTCCCTCCTCTTGATGTCCTGAACCTTCCTGACCTTCTTTCCTTTTAACCTATTTCCACTTGTCATCGTTTTCCCATATAAAAACACACGAGTCAGTGAGTCATCTCAATATTTTATGGTAACACACACGTTTCCCTTTACCGTAGTGAGACTAACACTATACCCGACACCCTGACAACTACTTATACCTCTTCATACACCGTTTGTCTGACGTTTCAGACACGAAAAAGAGTATTCGTTCCCTTCGAATGAATCCGGATGGTCGTCCCTTTGAAACATTATCATAAACAAGAAGAGACTATTGACCTCCTTTATTCCTTGTATATTCCCCATCCCTTCTAATCACCGTTACACCAATTAAAAATTTTAGTTCGATATATTTACAAGAATAACCTTCATGAGATTTTATTTGAGGGGTTTATCCAACGAAATGAAAGAAGTTAATATGGATCATGTCGTTTATTATACCCGAAGGATCCACCGTGATCACCATTTCTCGGGTGGACAGTCAAGTCCCCTGGGTTCCCAGTGACTAAGTCAGGAACCCAACCCTTCTAGGGGACCCTCTCCTGTACCATTGGATAAGGTCAGAAGAACGGACCTCTTAGGGTACCTGTCTCCTCGGACCACCCGATGTCAGGTATCTCAGTGTTTCTCAACCTACGTCGACTTCACTGAATCTTACGTGTATCGTTTATTATATCGAATCACCGTTACCTTTTTGTCTACCAAAAAGAACTCTGAGTCCACAGAATAGATGTTTACTCTTGAAATCTACAAGAGATACTCAGATATACAAAATTGTAAAATATTCCATGACAATGAATCCTCACAAAGTGTGTACTAGTGTCTAACCATGTGCCCAAGTAAACACTATAACACTCACCACAGGACCTTTTTTGTTTAAAACTACCCCTGTACGTGAATCCCAAAAAGAAAGGTCTACCACTTTACCATTTCTTAGGTGAAAGGTTACATCCTCTGAGTCCTCTACACCCAAGTTAGGGACCCAATCCTTATAGAGTAACTCCTCCTTTTCCGTGGGGTGAGGTAGGTCATAAGAACGGTCTTTTTAGAGTACCTGTCTCCTCAGACCACTCGACGTGAGGTACCCCAGTGTTTCTCAACCCGACTCGTGTGAACGTACACTCAACCCATGCTACCCTCTTCGATTGTGGAAGAATGGGACAGAACTTTGAGTACTTCCTTTGTTTATCTCTTACTTTATGTTGTAGACAAAACCCTTTAAGTATAGAATTATTTTTCTTTACTTTGATGACCGAAAGTCAGTTTATGATCCTAGAAGAAAGTTCGAGCAAAAGGAACTACCACTAAAGACCACCGTAAAAGGTCAGTGTAAATGTAAACTGTATCATGTCATCCTTTCTTAAAACCTAATCTTATATCCTCAAATCTAAGATCTGTAAAAACGGAGGTTCGTCCTCAGACAAAATCTACTAAAAATTAGTAACATAAAGTAATGAGACACGGAGTTAACCAAGTGACCACTATGTCCTTACTATAGTCTGTATTGATTTTGTACTTACAAAAACACTGATATATAATTCTTTTCCATAAATATATACAAATTTCACGAAAAATAATAACCATTTTAAGAATAAAGAGGACTATGAAAAGGGGACCCCTTAAAGTTTTGTATTACCTTAAAATCCTTCAATGTCGTGTTTCTTTATGTTATCTGTATTAGTCAAGAGTGCTCCTAAAGGTCACGAAGAGTAGAACGAAGGTGTACGGAGAAACTTATTCGTACCGACACACTGTTCGACACTGGGTTCTGTACATACCCCTTTCTCAGTGTATAGTGAAGGTTGAAAATTTCCTGTGGTTTCGACCTGTTAACATTTTCACCATTTTTGTCTAGAATAAACTCGGGATAATGTTACCTCCTTTTTCCTTTTTTCTAGAGTCTTACATTGATCCTTCACAAAGTTCAGTGGTCCTTTTACACCCCTAAATCTCAATTCCTCGTCCCGACCACCACCACCTTCTAGTCACCTATCTTTTAATGATTTTTCTTTCTGTTTAAGAACGGTTTGACTGGATTTTCTTCAAAACGCTTTCAGTTCTTTTCCACTAGTTCATAATGGACCCCTTTAATCAGACAAACGAGATGATGTTGTTTTACAGTATCTTACTCAGCGAAAAGGAACAAAAGTCAGTGAGTCACACAGGCACAGAGACGTTGGGGCACCCGACGCCGTACGGTCAGAAGGAACAGGGGGTGGCAGAAGGACTCGAGCAAGTTTGAGTACAGGTGACTCGGCCACTACGGTAGGTTGGTAGAGTAGGAGACACCAGGGGAAGAGAAAGACGGAAGTTAGAAAGGGTCGTAGTCCCAGAAAAGATTACTCTGTCGAGAAGTGTAGTGGACCGACTTCATAACCTCGAACTCGAAGTCATAGTTAGGAAGGTTACTGATAAGTCCTAACTGAAGGGGATCCTAACTGACCAAACTAGAGGAACGTCAAGTTCCATGAGAGTTATCAGAAGAGGTTTTGGTGTCAAACTTTCGCAGTTAACAAACCGTGAGTCGGAAGAAATACCAGGTCTGAGAGTGTAGGTATGTACTGATAACCTTTTTTGTATCGAAACTGATATATCTGGAATCAACCGTTTCAGTACAAAGACAAAAAATTATACGATCGATACAACCAGTATCGAAATGAAGGTTCTTCTTTGGTAATAAATTAAAGTACCGATGTCTGTGGTAGACGTCACTAAAACCTCGGGTTCTTTTGTTTCAGACAGTGACAAAGGTAACAAAGGAGTAGAGAAACGGTACTTCACTATCCTGACTACGGTACTAGAAAAAAAAAAAAAAAGAAAAAGAAATTTACAACTCAAAATTTGGTCGATAAAATGAGAGGAGAAAGTCAAAGTAGTTCTCGGAGAAATCAAAGAGAAGTGAGAGACGGTATTTACACCACAGTAGACGTATAGACTCCAATAACTATAAAGAAGGTCTTCCGAACTAAGGTCAAACACGAAGTATGTCGGACCGTAAAGTGTACTACATGAAACGTATATTTAATTTATTCTTCCCACTGATAGATGTCGGAACTTCATGATGACGAAAGGGTTTAACCTTGGTCAGGTAACAAGGTATAGGTCAAGATTGAGAACAAAGAACTGGACATATGTCTAAAGAGTCCTCCGTCCATTCCACCAGACCATAAGAGTAAAGAAATTCTTAAAAGGTGTCTAACAACACTAGGTGTGTTTCCGTAATCGTATCAATCACTTCGTCTTCATCTACAAAAAGACCTTGGGAGAACGAAAAAGATATACGTTGTTTACAACCATTAAACTAGAGACCAAAGGGACGGAAAAGATTTAGGTCGAACGTATAGACTTTTAAAAGTCAAGTGTGTTGACAACTTCAAATCGAACCTCTTAAAACTCGTAATGAAACGATCGTACACTTTAGTCATGTCAACACGTCATTAAACTTGTAAGAAACCGTAAAGAAAGAAACCCTAACCTTACTTTTGACTGAAAAGGTCAGGACACCGGTGACGACTCAGAAGGGTAAAACGACCGTATAACTGACGTCGTGAAAGTGTCTTAGTAGAAAATCCTATACTTTATCGAGTCTACCTTAAGAAAGAAGCATCACTATGAAGGATTCCGGGTGAACTGAAACATAATGTACTACAGACCGAGATCCACTCACTAGTGTGGTAGCACCAATAGACCCAGTACTTACAGAAAAAACATATCAAGAAGACACATAAGAACGATGGAGAAGAGTTATAGAAGACGAAGACAATCCAGGTATACCAAAGACAGGAAATAAAACTCATTGAATACTTGTTTTCGTTAAATAAAGAGTGTCAAGACTTCCGAAAAACGAGGATCTAGTACCTCGGACGTCTAAGTCGTAGACCGTCGAAGACGAGAGACAAAGTATCTTTCGGGAGAGAACGACATTGAAGTAGTACTACCCTCCTCGTTCTCTAAAGAGACTTTAGACTCGTGATTGGGGTAAAGACTCACGAAGTGGTAGTACTGGATGAGTGGAGGGTTTCCAAGGTGGAGGATTATGACGGGGAAACTTCGGTTAATCCTCGGTCGTCTAAGGTTGTATCTTTAAAATCCCCCTGTATTTATAAGTCAGATATCATCACTCTCTACTTCTTAAACTAGTCAATAACTCCCACCCTCTAAGAGTAATTTGACTGAGTCGATCTACGAACGATGTTGACTCGAGAACTCCTGTTCCGGGTTCCTGTCGTGAACAAATTTTCACTAGAGTCTCCATAGAAAGATCTCGAACCGACTCCTCTGTTAGAAACAGTCCAGGTTTCGGATGTGAACGAAGACTTGTTAGAAAGACATAAAAGAACTCGTAGGTTCTTTGGGTGTACAAAGGTCTAGTATATCAATTGACGTCGGAATAAGAGTCAGTGATTTATTCACGTACTTCCCGTCACCAATATCTCTCAACGAACCTAGAAGTCTAAAACTCGCATTTTTCTTTTTCACTGACTAAAAAAAAGGGGTAATATGGTCGCATCAGAACGACTAGGATCACTTTAGTCTTGGGAAACACTAAGACCAATCAAATAGACTGAAACGTTCATTCCTCAACTAAAGAACTTTAAAATTTATTGAACACATTCGAGTGTGTAGATGAACCCTCGTTTAGACATTGGTCTCTGTGACAGATAGACGAGATGACCGAAAAGTAATATTTTGTCTATTATGGTAAGAATTTCTCTCATTGTGAAAGAAACTGTGTCTAAAAAGTACCAAATTTCACTTAAACAACAACAACAATCTCCGTACGTAATACAAAATTTTCCGTCTTTTTATATACGGTAAATTATAGATAAATTTTATTTATCTTAAGAAAGTGGGAGTCAAAAGTTTCTTTGGTATAAGGTCCCTTTTATATAGAGAACACAAAGATTTTCCGGTTTACTCATAGTTTGAAAGAGTGACCCGAGTAAGTGTATTGGTTTTAATTTTTGTATGTTCTTGATTCATACGGTATAATAAACTGTCCGTAGCTTATTCCTATGATCACTAAGTTATAATTTCAACCTCTTTTGTTATATAAATTGACGTTATTTACGAGACTTTTTCTAACGTTTACATGTAGATGTTTTCATCATTATTACAGAAATTATTTGAAGATCTTAATTATAAAAGTACATACAATGACAGTTGTTTTATTTAATAAAAGTAAAACTTATTTTAGGTCATAACAGTAGTATTTTAAGTTATAACAATAGTATTGAAATTAAAAAAAGAAGTAAAATACTTTTGAAGTTCCTTTGGTCGTGAAATCGACCAAATCCTTGATTTCATATTATGAGTGTCAACGTTTGAAATTTCGTTTTAAACGACTCGATAATAACGGGAAAAGATTATTTGGAACTGTTTACAGAAGGACGATTATAATTAGTCATTATTATGTCTTAATATGTGAATGTTGTAACTACAACTATATACTTATTTACCTTCATTTTTTTTTTCGTACGTGAGTATACTGTAAAATTGGATGGTCCAAAATTATTTATGTATGGGTATACACCGAAGAAACCTTTTACTTTTCCAGTTTTTAGGAGATTCATAAGGAACTTATTATTTTTGATACCCATGGATAAACAAAATGTTATGGTTAATATTGAAAATAATAAAATTTACGTTATACAATGTTTGTTAACCTTGAAAGAAAATAATCTTATAAATCAAAATAAACCCTTTCACTCAGATCTTTGAACCCGAGTTTATATCATCGATATATTCGTTTCTTACACACGAGACTCAGTGTCGACCTTCTTTATGAGATGGTTAGTCAAATAGATTCATAGATGGAGTCATAAGAACGGAACTCTTGGGGTATTTGTCATACTTTTCCGTTTTTCTATCCTGGGACTTTCTACTTGAGGGGTCCAGTCTTCTACGGGTTATAAGATGAGCTCTAGTCACCTCTTTATTGAGGTCTTTCCCTACCTCGATTTCGTTCTTGTTGTGTGTCAACACCTACCCTGACCACTATCTTCGTTCCAGGTCACGACATTTTTCGTTATGACGTATCCTTGGACCTTACAATCCAGGTACTTAGTTCTGTTGAACCTTCACCAGTTTGTTCTCTACCGTTCTCACTTGTAGCTGTAAGATCCTTAGTCACTCGATTCTACCTGACCTTACCCTCTTAAATTGAGTCTACACTCGTCCCTAGGGAATCTTCTTTACCTCATCGGTAGTACCAGTTGTTTTCTCAGACTTTACGTCATGAACCTACGTTAGAGTTTTTACTGTCTTACTAGAGACAAACAAAGGTCCCATTTGGTAAGTCATAGTGTCATTAGGTTCAGATACAGGACTGGTCATTACGACTTCTTCGACTTCGACTTACCAAGATACTTGTGGATGTTCTGGAAGATCTTGATTGTGGGGGTTTTCTACAAAGTAATATCCCCTGACCTTACGTTTTCCTCCTTTAGTTCTTTGTGGACCTCATTGACCGTTTAAATCGGAACCTCATTTCTTACTTCGTCCTGTTTCCGATTATCTCAAGACGGTTCTCTTACGTAACCAGCATCGTTTGTGGGAGAAGGTTGTTGTGTTCTCTTCTGAGATGTGTACCTGTAGTGGTTTACCAGTTGTGGTTTTAGTCTAACTAATATAAAAAACGTTGGTTCCTACCTCTTGGAGATGTCAGTCGTTTTTGTTCTAGTCCTCGACTGACACAGAGTCTGGTACTTGAGGAATAACGGTTTAAGTCTGAATTTCTTTCACTCCTTTTGGTGATCTGGTAAGTCTATACTTGATTTAATTTAGGGAATACTGATATGCCACCTTACTTTTTATCTAAATTCCCTGATCTAGACTATCTCACGGACTACTTGATACTTGTCTCCAAACACAGTAACATGTCCTCTGTCCTTAGTTCTGGTAGGGGTTCCCTTTTTTTTTTTTATACTTTTTTCGTTTCACTGATGGACTCTCCGGAATGTTTATTCACCCTTTTCTTCTCTACGTTTTTCGTTTCCTCTTGTCCTCTCTATATGGGTAAACTTACGTCTCAAGGTTTCTTATCGTTCCTCTCTAATTTTTTTCCGAAGGAGTCACTAGTTACGTTTCTTTATCTCCTTTTGTTATCTTACTCTTTCTGATCTCTAGAGAAGTTCTTTTAATCTCTATGGTTCCCTTATAAAGTACGTTTCTACCCGTTTCCTGTCCTGTCTTTACCATACCTGGATTGTCTTCGTCTTCTATAATTCTTCTCCACCGTTCTTATGTGTCTTCTTGACGTGTTTTTTCTAGAAGTGTTGGGTCTATTAGTGTTACTACACTAGTGAGTGTGAGTGGATCTCGGTCTGTAGGATATTACACTTCAGTTAACACGGAATCCTTCGTAGTGATACTTGTTTCGATCACCTCCACTACCTTAAGGTCAACTCGATAAAGTTTAGGACTTTCTACTACGACACTTTCACGACGTGAGTTATACGGGGGTTTAATTTTTTTTTTTTGAGTCATCACCGGTGTCCTGATCTCTTCCAGTCAAAAGTAAGGTTAGGGTTTCTTTCCGTTACGGTTTCTTACGAGTTTGATGGTGTGTTGACGTGAGTAGAGTATGTGATCATTTCATTACGAGTTTTAAGAGGTTCGGTCCGAAGTTGTTAACTTGATACTAGAAGCTCTACAAGTTTGACCAAAATCTTTTCCCTCTCCTTGGTTAAATTTAACGGTTGTAGACGACCTAGTAGTTTTGTCGTTCTCTCAAGGTCTTTTTGTAGATAAAGACGAAATAACTAATGAGTTTGGAAACACACCTAGTGTTATTTGACCTTTTAAGACTTTCGTTACCCTTATGGTCTGGTGGACTGGACGGAGAACTCTTTGGACATACGTCCGTTGTCAATCTTGACCTGTACGTTGTTGTCTGACCAAGGTTTATCCTTTTCCTCATGCAGTTCCGACATATAACAATGGGACGAATAAATTGAAGATACGTCTCATGTAGTACTTTTTACAACCCTACTTTCTTCGTGTTCGACCTTAGTTCTAACGGACCTCTTTATAGTTATTGGAGTCTATACGTCTATTGTGGTGGGAATACCGTCTTTCACTTCTTCTTGATTTCTCGGAGAACTACTTTCACTTTCTCCTCTCACTTTTTCAACCGAATATCGAGTTGTAAGTCTTTTGATTCTAGTACCGTAGACCAGGGTAGTGAAGTAACGTTTATCAACCCCTTTGTCACCTTTGTCATCGACTGAAATAAAAAGACCGAGGTTTTTGTGACGTCTACCACTAACGTCGGTACTTCAATTTTATCTACGAATGAGGAATCTTCCTTTCAATACTGGTTGGATCTGTCGTATAATTTTTCGTTTCTGTAATGAAACGGTTGTTTCCAGACAAATCAGTTCCGATATCAAAAAGGTCATTAGTACATACCTACACTCTCAATCTGATATTTCTTTAGATTCTTGGTTTCTTAACTACGAAAACTTGACACCTCGACCTCCTGAGAACTCTCGGTGAACCTGACGTCCCTTTACATTGGTCAGGTAGGATTCCCTCTAGTCAGGACCCACAAGTAACCCTCCTGACTACGACTTCGACTTTGAGGTTATGAAGGACTACACTTCTCGACTGAGTAACCTTTTCTGGGACTAGGACCCTTTCTAACTCCCGTCCTCCTCTTCCCCTGCTGTCTCCTACTCTATCAACCTACCACAGTGGCTAAGTTACTTGTACCCAAACTTATTTGAGACCCTCAACCACTACCTGTCCCTCCGGACCGCACGACACCAAGAACCCCAGCGTTCTCAGTCTGTGTTGACTCACTGACTTGACTTGACTTCAAATGAAGAGGATAGGTTTAAAGTTTTAACTTCATTTTATATAAATCTAACAAAATGGTTCGGTTTTATTCATAAAGTCTAACGACTTTATGGTCTTTCTATTGTTTAGACAATAGACATTAGATAAAAGACGAATGGAAAGAAAGAGAGATAGTATAGTCATATAAATATAAAAGAAAAAGAAAAAAAAATTAACAGGAAATGTAAACCGGATACAATAATAATCTTCACCGATGGAAAGGAAGACTTCGATGATATTATTAAAGGCTATCTCGAGAAACGAAACTGTGAACTTGAGAATTTCGCCACGATACAGTAAACATTAGTGTGAGTCTTATACATTCTTTAAGGGTCCGGTACCTCCGATTGCATGTATGAAATACTTCATAATAAAGAGTCTTCTCATTGCAGTTTTTAGTTGTTTCGTATTAGATTATTTAGATTTAGGACAAAATCGTATTAAGAAGGTCTCTGGTTGTGACTCTAAGGAATACGTTTAAAACGTTCGTTATATAATTCTGGTTGATCAATGATTTCAACATACAAAGAAATTGAACCGTCTTTCATAAGGTCTCAATTTTAAAGATAACTTTTACAGTAAGACTTCTTCCCCAATACTACAGAATTCACTAAAATCACAGGGAGACCTAGACGTAGATTACTATGGAGTTAATGAATCGAAAGACTTATTAGTTCGATGTAGTATTGTCCGTCGATTGAAGTTGTGTTCTTTTGTCTGACCGTGTCAAGAACTCCTTACCTTGTCTAGACCGTCAGTTGTCCAATTCCCTCACATTCCTCATCACACAAAGAGAGGAGTCACATTGATGATACATCGTGGTCTTTTCCGATAAATCTTTGGATTCATCCAGTCTGATCCGAACGTCTGTATGTCGTCTCCCCTTTCGGACTAAAGGTGTTGAGTTAGTCAACCACTTGGGGGATTTCTCTTCACCCAGTCAACTACTACCTCTCAGGACTTAATCCTCAAGAAAGGGACCTAAGAGTAGAGATTATAAGTCATGACAGTAACGGAGTCTCTCCGTCCCTTTATAGTAAGTGGAGTATAACCCATGATAGGAATGAAATTACAAAAGTAATATAGATTGAGTACATCAATATAACGTGTAGTGTGGTACCTTCTTTGAGTGAGACAGCTATCATTTTCTTTCGTACGAACTACTAAGAGCATTTCGTTTAATAGATGTTATTTATTAAGACACATTTCATTTTGTATTACACAAATCTTAGTCTGAAAGGGAACTTAACTCTTAAAAGGTCATCACCTTAAAGTCTTCTCAAATGAATTTTAGAGACACGAGGTAAAGATGGAGACCTTTCATCTATATTATTCTTAACGGATTCAAAAGGGTACTCCCCTTTTATACTTTCACAGACTTCTTTTTACGACACGTTTCAGAGTAATAAAAATAATACAATAGATCATTTACATTGTCAGTTATATGTGATTTTTATTGACTACCGGAGTAAAAACGTAACTTACTTACGAACATTCAAACCCGATTTCATCTTGACAAAAGGGAAAAAACCACTTGTCTTAAGATTTTTAATGGGAGTTACTGGAACCGGAACTTATTAGAGGATTAGAACCTTACAATGACCTTGACCATTTATACTACTCTAAAGTGAGGACACTATACAATATAATATAACTTGACTGGTGTTCTATCTCTTTTATAGATCCGTCCTGACTCTATCAACACATTTAGGGAATTTTCGTCTATTACAAAAGGTCGGCTGCTGTCTTGTCCATTCATTTCTATTTTCTGTTTACGATTTTGTGACTATTTATTACTCAAGGAGATTTAAGGAGAGTGAGTATAAGGAGAAGTAACATTGTCACGTTTCAAGAAGTGATCGGTTTTTTAAGGATTCAGAGTAAGTAGATTGGTCTAGTTTCTGATAATCTTTTGTTTATCTCTCGATCATTTCTGTCACACTCCAGATCACACAATATATGGAGGGTTTCTTCGTGTTCGACCTTAGCTCTAACGGTCCTCTTTATAGTTATTGGAGTCTATACGTCTACTGTGGTGAGAATACCGTCTTTCGTTTCTCCTTGATTTTTCAGAGAACTACTTTCAATTTCTCCTCTCACTTTTTCAACCGACTTTCGAGTTGTAAGTCTTTTACTTCTAGTACCCTAAACCAGGGTAGTGAAGTACCCTTTATCTACCTCTTTGTCACCTTTGTCACAGTCTGAAATAAAAAAACCTGAGGTTTTAGTGACGTCTACCACTGACGTCGGTACTTTAATTTTCTACGAATGAGGAACCTTCTTTTCAATATTGGTTGGATCTATCGTATAACTTTTCGTTTCTGTAATGAAACGGTTATTTCCAGACAGATCAGTTCCGATACCATAAAGGTCACCAGTACATACCTACACTCTCAACCTGACACTTCTTTCGACTCGTGACTTCTTAACTACGAAAACTTGACACCACAACCTCTCCTGAGAACTCTCAAGGAACCTGACGTTCCTCTAGGTTCGTCAGGTAAGATTTCCTCTAGTCGAGACCCACTAGAAACCTCCTTACTACGATTTCGACTTTGAGGTCATGAAACCGGTGGAGTACAGTTCTCAATTGAGTAATCTTTTCTGAGACTACGACCCTCCCTAACCCCCGTCTCCTCTTCCCCTACTGTCTCCTACTCTACCGAACCACCGTAGTGGCTGAGCTACCTACACTCAAACTCACTTGAGGCCCTCAACCACTACCTGTCCTCCGGACCGCACGACGTCAAGTACCCCAGTGTTTCTCTCCCTGTGCTGACTCACTGACTTGACTTGACTTGACTTCTTAAGAAAACAGTAGAATGGAAATCTAAATAACTAAAAAGTTCACAAAAAGGGTAAACCCTAAATCGAAAATATATCAAACCAATATACGAACTGTTGACGGAAAAGGTATGAGACATTGAGAGGGTAGAAAAAATAAAGTTTGGAAATAAAAGTGAAAATCCAATTTAAGTCTCACACAACCTAAGGAGAAAACACAGGTCAGGGTGTTGAAATGAAACAATAAAGTTCGTTCCAAACAAACAAAAAAAAAAGAACCATTCTTGTAAAGAGATGTTGTGTCGGTAGACCTTCAGGACCATTCTTAATTTCCTTTCAGTAAACATGAAAGGTATTTAGAAATATTAAGAGAACACTTATTGCGTTTCCTTAATGAAAGATGTGGTTCTCTGTATAGAAGGTACATTTAAGTCTTTCCAGAGTGAACGTTCAAATTTTGAACGTTCCCTGACCTTTTATAACAAACCAAGTCTCAAAAGAATAAGATTTCTTTTATGTAACATTATGGTAAAGTGATTACTAAGTTCCCTTAAAGTTTCTAATTCACCATGGAAAGTATCGATACCATAATACACTAAATCCCTAATATTGCTAATCTCTTATCTTTAACGTAGAAGATAATTTTTTATAACAAACGTCATTTTGTTGTACCTCTGTTAGGGATTTGGATTCAGTACCACCATTTATTCAACTATTTTATAGACACATGGATAGTGAACGTTTTGGGACATAGTTCATATAGTTTGTGACGAGTATTTTTTACTAGTCGTTCATCCTATTGAAAATAGGTCAGAATCGATACTGTAACAGAATAACTTATTTGGAAACTGTTCAATTGGACAGACCAAAACAAAGAAGAGGAAATTTATTCATCTAACCTGGTCTACGTAAGATATAAAGGAAGGACAAAGTAGTAACACATATAGATATATTAAAAAAGAGACAAACTTAATTCAGAAAAAACCATCATGAAGAGTTACTGAGTACTTCACACCAAATTTTATCTAAAAGTAACCTTTATCCTTTCATAATTTTATAAGATCGTCTCTTGACATGACCAAATTTTAACATAAACGTATACCTTAATCCAGTGTGCTAAAACATTCCGTAAAGTTGTAACAACCTGTAAAGTAGTGGGACCTTAATTCGTCACTTAAATTTTAAAGACCTCTCGTATTAAAATTGTAAATTCATATATTTAGATATAATATCTATTTCTCGTATTCTTATCTAAATTTCTTCATTATGAAGGAAAATTCAACCCTAGGAGTTTATCTTGTATTCTTTTATTCATTGTAAAGATTCATTCCTATTTCTTTTAAACTATTATCTTAATCCAACCTTCTTTCAGTCATATCTATGGGGTACAATTTAAAACGAAGAACTAATAGTTGTATGTAAGAGTCTTATTTACACAGTGTTATAAAGGTTGAAGAGATGTATACTTTACATCGTTTATTATACGGTTCAATAAATAAATAAAAAACTTTATCTTGACTTTGAAGTTAGATTCATTACTTCCACTGTAACTTGTCACTTAAAGGTATATATTCGAAGATAGGAAATAGTAAAAAGATAATTATTAACATGTGTCTAAGTAAACTTTTTATTACCGGTTATATAAAAAAATATTTTGATTTTAGTAGTATTTATTAATCCATTTAGAAAGATTATGGTGTGTATATTCTCCATAAAATTAATTAAATAACTATAATAGTTCAGTGTCTCATACTTTTCAAATATTTATTAAAATAAATAAAAATTGTTTGAAAATATAAAATGAATTATATACGATTGGTGTCAAAATTCACAAAAATGTAATAATCGAGTGAATCAAACCTTTTATTGGGATACTCGTTTTACGATAACCATAGGAGAGATAAACGATCCTATAGTTCTATAGTTCTCTGAAACACACGTGACGTGGTCCGGAACTTTGATTGCCTTGTCGGTCGCAAGTCTGAAAAGTCAGGTACATGAAAATTGACGATACATTCTGTGACTGAATTGTCTTTTACTTTAACTTCGGGTCTCACCGACACACTAAATGAGTCCTAGAATTTCGATAAAGTGTCTTTCGGGTTGTACTCGTTATAAGAGGGTCTTGTGAAATTATATATTATTTAACCATCTTTTGAGTCGTTTTATTAAGTTCTTCTAGTTTGTAAAAAGATTACATTTCATAAAAAACTAAAGATAAGTGAAAGATAATGTCAAAAGAATTCCACCCTTTATTTGTAAAAAATCCCCTTTTTTTTAAGGAATAGATATAAGGGGCCACAAAAGACTTACTATGATATAAAATTGTTATAAAGTGTATTTAGACTCGACTTCTTTCTTCCTCCTCGTCGTCTTCCTCCTCCGAATCCCACCCCTAATCTTTGTCACTTCGCACAACTTCCTGTGTATACCCGAAAAATAAAACATTTGTATTTCTATTCTTAATCCCCGTACTCAAAGACCTTCTCAAAGAAACAATACAAAGGTTCTGTCGTAAGGTTGATCGTGACTACGACTAGGGGTGGGAGTGGGGGTGGGGTCTATAAGACGTAAAGACGAAAGGGTGTGACATCTATGGTACTTACTTCTTATCTTTTGTTTTTACGGAAGTTATAACTCGTCCTACATCGATACAATATGTACATAATACGTACATAGGATAATGTTTATGCCAGACCGACGTCGTCTGACGTCAGTGAGAAAGAGTAGGTAAATTTCTCCGGTTTGTGTGGACGGTGAGTTGTACAGGCAACAACGTTAGGGTCACACCCGGGTCACGACGTCCTTGTGACTAAAACTAAAATTACGTTTTCACAGATTTTAATTTTGCAATCGAGCACACACACACACACACACACACACACACTTACCTCCTATTTGTTTTCGGTAGGTCTCTGCTCGAGGTCTCGTGAAAACGTCCGTCCGTTGAAAGTTCGAGACGGTATTTATTAGAGGCTGTCTCCGAATTAACACAAAAATAAGTAACCTTTCACTGGCGCACGAAGATACTTTGAAATAAATTTTGACGGTATTAGACAAAAAACTACTTCACTGAACCTCCATGTGTTTTTCATCATACAGTATACGTACTGTCAAAAGTTTATGTAAAATTATCAACCTCTTATCTGGGTATTTAGACTGAAGATATCGAAATTTTTATCTAATTTAGACAAGAGCGAAATTCATTAATGTGATAACACGTCAGTGTAAATGATTTAATTATAAATTTCTACTTTGGTTAACTTTCACTTTAACTTAATTTGATTCCATAGTATAACGTGACATACGACTACCAAACATCAACTAGTCTATACGTTTACAGTCAGATATTTACATCGTTCGATACGTATGTTTTTCCTAGTTTATATTTTACGAATTCTGTTATATTGCAGAATCTTACAGTCTACTACACCGTGTACTCAAGTTGCCGAATTATTTATTATATGATTTTACGTTATCGAATATCTCCTATAAACATATTACTCTAACCCTCAGAGTATCTTTGTTGTAAAGTAAATTTACACAAAATATACAAGTTTGTGGGTTTTCGAAGTACTAGGGTCTTCAATCACCGAATTATTCATTATCTTAATTAAAAACATTAACTATAACCTACCGAATGGACGTGTGTTAAGAATATCCATCCGTAAGAATATTAGTAGAACGGGTGTATTGAAGTACGACAAATTTATAATGACCTCACTTAGAAATACCTCACGAGATGTATTTGGTATTCACATAAGAAGTACCTCATATTAGGAGTCTACATGAGAAACGTGCATCTCGCGTTAAGGTATTTAAAACCCATAAAAAAATTAAAGGTGAAACAGAAAATAGGGGAGGGGTTTGGTCCTTTCTTTCCGATATTTTCTTTCTGTAGAATATTCGTCCTCTTTACAAAAAATTATTCCTATATACTAACCCTTACGTCTGACGAATCTTAAAACGAAGAGCAAAGAACTGATCTTAGTACTGACTTTGTACTTTCCGTACAAAGACTTCGTTTTACCTACAATGCACGTCGTATAATACTGTCCACTTGAACTCAAAAGTCAGATTGATAGCATATCGAAGATACCGTGATGTTATGTCATAGAATAAATTGGCAGTATTTCCCGATAAAAAAAAGGTGACTACTTTCAGACTCCGTGTCATACGGTATGTCTAGAATTTAATCTCAGTTGTGAATCTGTACAGTTCCGATGTCAAAGGAGTAAAAAGGATTCTTAAGAGAGTATATATGAAGTGTGGTTAGTCTTATCGGTAGGGTTTTTCAGATGTTTGTTATTTACGACCTCTCCGACACCTCTCTTTTGCCTTGAGAGGATGTGTTAAACACCCTTACATTTAACCATTTTGGTGGTACCTCTTGTCATACCAGTAAGGAATTTTTTGATTTTTGTCTTGATGGTATAGTAGGTCGTTAGGATGATGACCCGTATATAGGTCTATTTTGGTATTAAACTTTTTTTTGTTTGTTTTTGTACGTTGGGTCACTAGTAACGTCGTGATAAATGACAGGTTCGGTTCTGAACCTTCTTTAGATTTACAGGTGGTTGACTCCTTAGATATTTCTTCTGTATATATATATATGTGTGTGTGTATTACCATATACTGAGTCGGTAATTTTCCTTCCTTTATTCGGTAAACATTGTTGTACCTACCTAAATCTCTAATAGTTTGATTCACTTCATTTAGTCTGTTTCTGTTTATAGTATACACGTTAGATTCAAATTTTCTACTATGTTCAATTGGATAAATGTTTTGTCCTTCTCTGAGTGTCTATAACTTTTGTTTTGTTTTGATACTAACCCCTTTAACTCCCCCCCGTCTCTACCTATTTAATCCGTGTACCCTAATTGTATGTATGTAAGTCAGTCAGTCAAGTCAACGAGTCAGCACAGACTGAGACGCTGGGGTACTTAGTGTTGTGAGGTCCGGAGGGACAGGTAGTGGTTGAGGGCTCAGGTGGGTTTGGGTACAGGTAACTCAGTCACTGTGGTAGGTCGGTAGAGTAGAAGACAACAGGGGAAGAGGAGGACAGGGGTTAGGAAGGGTTGTAGTCACAGAAAAGGTTACTCAGTCAATAAACGTACTCCACCGGTTTCATAACCTCAAAGTCGAAGTTGTAGTCAGGAAGGTTACTTGTGGATCCTGACTAGAGGAAGTCCTACCTGACCAACCTAGAGGAACGTCAGGTTCCCTGAGAGTTCTCAAAAGAGGTCGTGGTGAAGGGACCAACGAGTCTCCAATTTCGCAGACGGACCTTACACCCTCTGGACCGAAACTAGGGACCAAGCCCTTCTAGGGGACCTCTTCCTTTACTGTTGTGTGAGTTCATGAGAAAGGACTTCTTAGGGTACCTCCCTCCTCGGACCATCCGATGTCAGGTACCCCAGAGTTTCTCAACCTGTGCTGACTCGTTGAAATGAAGAAGTGTCAAGTTTTCGTAGTTAAAAAGCCGTGAGTCGAAAGAAGTGTCAGGTTGAGTGTAGGTATGTACTGGTGTCCTTTTTGGTATCGGAGCTGATCAGTCTGGAAACAACCGTTTCATTATAGAGACGAAAAGTTATACGATAGATCCAACCAGTATTGAAAGGAAGGTTCCTCATTCACAGAAAATTAAAGTACCGACGTCAGTGGTAGACGTCACTAAAACCTCGGTTTTTTTTTTATTTCAGACTGTGACAGAGGTGACAAAGGGGTAGAGAAAAGGTACTTCACTACCCTGGCCTACGGTACCAGAAGCAAAAGACTTACAACTCGAAATTCGGTTGAAAAAGTGAGAGAAGAAAAGTGAAAGTAGTTCTCCGAGAAATCAAGGAGAAGTGAAAGACGGTATTCCCACCACAGTAGACGTATAGACTGTAATAACTATAAAGAGGACCGTAAGAACTAAGGTCTAGCATGAAGAAGGTCGGGTCACAAAGAGTACTACACGAGACGTATATTCAATTTATTCGTTCCACTGTTATATGTCGGAACTGCATGAGAAAAAGGATAAACCTTGGTCAGACAACAAGGTACAGGTCAAGATTGACAACGAAGGACCGAACGTATATTCAAAGAGTTCTCCGTCCAGTCCACTAGACCATAAGGGTAGAGAAAGTCTTAAAAGGTGTCAAATAACACTAGGTGTGTCAGTTTCCGAAAACGTATCAGATATTTCCTCTTTATCTACAAAAAGACCTTGAGAGAACGAAAAAACTACTAGGTATGTATATAATGAAACATACTTTATCTAATGGTTGTTCTTGGATGGCATATCGTGTGTCCCTAGAGTTACAAGACTTTATTAGAGATACCCAATTCTAAGACTTCTTCTTACTTATATACTTATACATCTTGACTTAGTGAGTGAAACAATATTGAGACCTTGATTGTGTTGTAGAATTTAGTTAATATTTTAAATTTTTTATTTTTCAGAGGTATTATGTCACATACTGGAAGTCATATAAAAAGATTTTAATAAGGTTTCGGATCTTCGGTTACGATGTTTTCTGACTTCCCTCTCATCCCTCATANCGAAAACGTATCAGTTATTTCCTCTTTATCGACAAAAAGACCTTGAGAGAACGAAAAAACTACTGGGTATGTATATAATGACACATACTTTATCTAATGGTTGTTCTTGGATGGCATATCGTGTGTCCCTAGAGTCACAAGACTTTATTAGAGATACCCAATTCTAAGACTTCTTCTTACTTATATACTTATACATCTTGACTTAGTGAGTGAAACAATATTGAGACCTTGATTGTGTTGTAGAATTTAGTTAATATTTTAAATTTTTTATTTTTCAGAGGTATTATGTCACATACTGGAAGTCATATAAAAAGATTTTAATAAGGTTTCGGATCTTCGGTTACGATGTTTTCTGACTTCCCTCTCATCCCTCATATCCGATTCTTCCTCCGAATGTCCCCTGAGAAGTTCGTCTCTTGATAAATTTTACTCTCTACTTTAAACTAACTCTAAAGTATAAATCTCCTACCGGTTTGTGTTCAAGTTTAAATTAAGTCTCCAGTTAAAATCTTCTGACACTCTATTTGTTGTAAAAATAATAAAAGAGATTAGGTAAAATCATTACGGTCTCTTGGGTTGACCATCGACGGTTCTCGTGTAGAGGTTATTACCCTCTCCAATAAAATTTATTAAAGGATTAAGTACAAAAACTTTCAGAACTGTATCAGTGTCATTTCTTCGTTCATCCTTATTAAAACAATGTTAAAAACGTGAACAAGGTTCCACAAGGTTCAGAACTATGAAACAAAAATAAATTTAAACATATACTCACTATACCCTCTATAACATTTGAAAAGTTACGAACATTAAGGTGGGTTGTAAAGAAACTTTATGTCTGGATAAGGTAAATAAAGTCAAGAGAGGACAGGATTACCCATCAGAATTCTAATTTTTTTTGAGTTGTATAGACTTTAGTACTTAGTATTCATTATGGAAACACCGTGTAGAATATTTTCTAAATGGAAACTTGTCTATTTTTACGAAAGTAAGACCGTCTTGTAAACCGATGAAATCGGTAAGGACCAGTCTTTCTAGGAAGTCTATTTCGGGATAAGACCTTTCGGTCACTGTTGGTCTCTGTTGTTCAGTGTTGGCCTCTGTAGGTCTAGTAGGACCCAAAACAAACTCCAACCCCTCTTCGTATCCCTTCCAATCGAGAAACCCTTAAAATGTACAAAAACAGATTATCTTTTCAAACAAACAAACGAAATTAAAATTGGAAAGAAGGGTCTAAGAAGCTTTTAAACTTTAATTATGTTTATTAACTCACACCAGGATGACTCGAACGGTTTGTGATATCCTTATGTGTTTATGGTATATGACATGATGTTTCTGTAACATGTGGTGCCTTAAGAATCTTGTTTACTCCCTTGGTGTCACCACTACACATTCATCTCTTAGTTATCTTGTGTCTGCAAATTAGTACAACATCGTTCGAGTTTCCACATATTTTGTATCAAGAATAGGAATTCCGTGACCACCTCTCCCCTTTTACTTACGATATAAATCCTTTCCTATGTGTCTTATGAAAGATGAAACGTCCCTCCTCTCTGATGTGTGTCCACTCTCCTGACACCTCTTATTCTCGATCACAAACTTAGTGGGACACGATTTTTAGGGACACCTCCTGTTTCCTGTCGATGACCTTCAACACCTTCTACAAAACTTGTGTTGTTTTACCCCAAGTCTCCAGACTCCAAATCTGAGGACTGTACAAAGGAGAAACATCCCTTCCATTTTACTGTCACTACTGTTCTGGTAGATGACATCCGTATTCGACAATTTGTCGGTTGGGTCCTATACAGTAATGTGAGTCCTCCCTACAACTTTTCACACAGTATCCTTCGTCGTATTCTAGTCACCGAAGACACGAAATCCCTTTTGAAATACACGTTAATTCGACTTTAATCGAGACAAGAACGGTTTTCGGTGTTGGGGAACTCCACTATAATTTCTTTCGATGGACTGATTAGTTGGTCCGATTGTGACACCGGTTTTAAGACCACGAAGGTTGCCCAATTTAGTCCGTTAGTCACTTGAATGTATTACCTTAGACACACTCCGGATTAAACCGGTCGTACCAAGACGACAACGTTAAAGAGGTTTAACCTTCTTACGTCTTCGTCCAACCCTCCAAACGAACGAACGAAGGTACCGACAAACGTAAGTAAAATGAAAAAAAAAAAATAACAAAAACAGAAAAAATAAGGAAAATATCAGAAACATGTACCAGATTTTTTATAACAGACGAATTGTGTAAAAGACCTGACGATGGATTATGACGGGACTAAAAAAAAAAAAAAGTTATCGAATAAGCTAAAGATCGAGGTCCGTACTTCTCGGGATCTGATGGTATTCAGTATAATCACATTATGTCCTGTTATTACCTTTACCTCTGATCTCCATCTATTGGTGACTCACTTCTTACGTCTTTAGACTTGTGAACACACTACCAAGACAGTGGTCATTTCCATACTTCGGTGTCCCATTCGGGTTTACGGAATGACTTAAGAGGTTACGTGTAGTGGTAGATAGAAATGGAACTCATTAATGACATACTGGTTTACGGACAAATTCAGTCGGTTGATAAAAACTTGAAGATAGTACAGAGTCACTAATACGTTTACCTATTACACACCAGACAGGGGAATTCAACGAATATCATATTAAATTCAGTTCGTCTGACTCATTTCGACCGTCAAAATTCGTTTACGTCACCGTCTCGATAAATGTGCCGCGAAGTCTTCGCAACTTCCTTCCCGAGTCTTTTTGCAAGGACCCTTCCCGTGACGGATTTGACTCTATTTAACATCCCTACCCTTTCAATCTACCTGAAGTCAACTCCAATTACCACAGTTCATTTATATATAAGTATTTACATATGAACACGTATATGTACATTATATGTACATGATATAACTACACATATGGTTATATAAATAGACACTGTTTTTGTGCCATGAGAAGCTCTAATTAGTCCTGTAACTAAAATCCCTTATAACATTGTCGGATCAGATTGGACCCAGAACCAGTATGTTTTAACACTGTCGTTCTACATTACCCTCTTATAAAGATTCCAAACGGGGTTCGAAGGTTTCAGAAAATTACCAATACAAGGTGAATTGTAGTCAGTTTAACTCGGTTCCCGAGTGAGCTATACAAGATAGTCTGCTACATATCATCCATCGTGACTTGTGAACAAAATTTTTCCGACACAGTGGGATACCGATGGTATACGAGTATCTCCCGAGTCGTCCTTAACAAAAAACTTGTTGTGAGATCAACGACTTTGTCATAGAAATTTTACAAAACGGAGTCTTACTAGACCCATTTTGTACTCTCTTTACGATGACGACGACGTTTCAGCGAAGTCAGCACAGGTTGAGACACACTGGGGTCTCTGCCGTCTCGGACCCCGTCTTCAGGACGCTAAGAGGTCCGTTCTTGTGACCTCACGCAACGGTAAAGGAAGAGGTTACGTACTTTCACTTTTCACTTTTACAGTACAGTTACATACCGTTTTGGTTATGTCATGACATTTCATTTTATATCATTTTTAATTTTAAATTTTTTTATTTATTTATTTTTCACTTTTACTTCAGTGACTCAACATAGCTTGAGAGGTCGCTAGGGTACCTGACTTGGGGTGGCCCGAGGAGGTAGGTACCCTAAAAGGTCCGTTCTCATGACCTCACCCCACGGTAACGGAAGAGGCTTTTGTACTCTCTTTACCCTCCCTAATTTTTCTATGGTGATCCTCGCGAATGACCCTTCAATGATCGTTTCTCTCGTCTCCAGTCGAAGATCTTCAGGAACAAAATTATCAACAACGACGTACACGAAGTGGTCCTCGTAGACAATTCAACACCAACAAGTGTCCCATCTGACCTGTAATCACAAGTGCAGGATTACATAATGGGTGTTCTTCCAACCTTTCACCCTAGAAAGTAATATAGGGAATGTGTCCTTACTTGAGGGTCACCCTTTCTGACTTCCTTCTAAATACTCATCTTTCAATTTTGACATCTATCTTCTCTCTACTTCGGTCAGCAACCAATCTAAACACAGATCCAAACAGGTACACATTTTATCCTATCCATTGACGGTGAAGTGACACAACAAAACTCATACATTCATCTCATACATAAAAAAATTTTGACACACCATCTATCTTTTACGAGAAGGTTTCTACAGGTGTAGGATTTGGGAGCTTAGACGTTTATATAACGAATTCCACGGTGTCTCTTGAACATTTACCCTGATTCTTGGAACTCCACCCCTATAATAAAACCTGGTAGGTTCATCCTGGGTATAGTGGTGTTCTCAGTAGTATTTTCCCTCGACTCGTCCAGTTTCGTCTTTTTTTCTCTAGGTTGTTTCTTTCTTTGAGACTGTCATAAATCTTCTGTCTCCCTCACCGATACTTGGTTTCTTATATCTGTCGTAAGTTTTCGACTTCTTTTTTTCTTCTCTATGAAGAGACCTCGGAGGTCTTTCTTGTGTTGGGACGGTTATGGAACCAAAATAGGGTTATTTTGCGGAAAACCTAAAGATCGGAGATATTAACACTCTATTACTCAAACACTACTATAAGTACGTCACTGTATCTTTTGACAGATGGTCTCTCCTTGACAAAGTACTTACTTATAATAATTATTAACGGAATATAACATACCATTATATACATATATTTCTATATATAAATCCTTAGTCCAAGTACCTGACTCCAAGCACTGTAACATCTCCTCTTTCCCTAGTTCTGGTAGGGGTACCCTTTCTTTACGTTTTGTCGTTTTACCGACAGACCCTTCCGGAATGTTTATCGACGCTTTTCTTCTCTTCACTTTTCGTTTCCTCTTTTCCTTTCTATATCCGTAGACTTACTTCTCAGGGTTTCTTATCGTTCTTCTCTATTTTCTTTCGGAAGGAGTCGTTAATTACGTTTCTTTCTCTCCTTTTGTTGTCTTACCCTTTCTGATCTCTAGAGAAGTCCTTTTAATCTGTGTGGTTCCCTTGTAAAGCACGTTTCTACCCGTGTTATTTCCTGTCTTTACCATACCTGGATTCTCTTCGTCTTCTATAATTCTTCTCCACCGTTCTTATGTGTCTTCTTGTCATGTTTTTTTCTAGAAGTACTGGGTCTATTAGTACTACCACACTAGTGAATGGATCTTGGTCTGTAGGACCTTACACTTCAGTTCACCCGGAATCTTTCGTAGTGATACTTGTTTCGATCACCTCCACTACCTTAAGGTCAACTCGACAAAGTTTAGGACTTTCTACTACGACACTTTCACGACATGAGTTATACGGTCGTTTAAACCTTTTGAGTCGTCACCGGTGTCCTGACCTTTTCCTGTCAAAAGGAAGGTTAGGGTTTCTTTTCGTTACGGTTTCTTACGAGTTTGATGACGTGTTAACGTGAGTAGAGTGTGCATCATTTCATTACGAGTTTTAAGAGGTTCGGTCCGAAGTCGTTATGCACTTGGCACTTGAAGGTCTACAAGTTCCACCAAAATCTTTTCTGTCTCCGTGGTCTCTAGTTTAACGGTTGTAGACGACCTAATAGCTTTTTCGTTCTCTCAAGGGCCTTTTATAGATAAAGACGAAATAACTGATACGGTTTCGGTAACTGACACACCTAGTGTTATTTGACACCTTTTAAGACTTTCTCTACCCTTATGGTCTACTGGACTGGACGGAGAACTCTGTGGATATACGTCCAGTCCTTCGTTGTCAATCTTGACCTGTACCTTGTTGTCTGACCAAGGTTTACCCTTTTCCTCATGCAGTTCCGACATGTAACAGTGGGAGTAATAAATTCAATGTACGTCTCATGTAGTACTCTTTGCGACCTGACCTTCTTCGTCTTCGACCTTAGTTCTAACGGTCCTCTTTATAGTTATTGCAGTCTATACGTCTATTATGGTGGGAATACCGTCTTTCACTTCTCCTTGATTTTTTGGAGAACTACTTTGACTTTCTCCTCTCCTTTTTTCAACCGAATTTCGAGCTCTAAGTCTTTTGTTTCTGGTACCGTAGACCAGAGTAGTGAAGTACCCTTTATCTACCCCTTTGTCACCTTTGTCACCTTTGTCACAGTCTGAAATAAAACCCCCCGAGGTTTTAGTTACGTCTACCACTAACGTCGGTACTTCAATGTTCTGTGAATGAGGAACCTTCCTTTCAATACTGGTTGGATGTATCGTATAACTTTTCGTCTCTACAATGAAATGGTCGTTTCCAGGTAGATCAGTTCCGATACCAAAAAGGTCACCAGTACATACTTACACTCTCAACCTGACACTTCTTTCGACTCGTGGCTTCTTAACTACGAAAACTTGACACCACAACTTCTTCTGAGAACTCTCAGGGAACCTGACGTTCCTCTAGGTTGGTCAGGTAAGACTTCCTCTAGTCGGGACCCTAAAGAAACCTTCCTTACTACGATTTCGACTTTGAGGTCATGAAATCGGTGGAGTACACTTCTCAACTGAGTGACCTTTTCTCAGACTAAGACCCTCCCTAACCCCCGTCCTCCTCTTCCCCTGTTGTCTCCTACTCTACCGACCTACCGTAGTGGTTGAACTAACAGCACTCAGACTCACTTGAGGCCCTCAACCACTACCTGTCCCTCCAGACCGCACGACGTTAAGTACCCCAGCGTTTCTCAGTCTGTGCTGACTCGTTGACTTGACTTGACTTGACTAAATCCTTAGTTATCGTTAAACAAGTAAATAAGTGATGACAAACTCTCGTGTCTACGAAACCAACCACGTAATGTATATAATAAAGATATCGAGTGTAGTAAAGTCATAATGAACATAAAAAGAGTAAACATTAACCATTATACTATAAGTGGGGTCCATGATTTAAGTAAGTAGTCTAGTAAGTTTATAAATTTTTATACGTTTTTCTAGAATACAAAAAGAACGTATAAAATTATTTATAGACAATACGGTAGTTTCAGTGTATCATTTAAAGTTCAATGGTAAAAAACTTAAAGTTAAAAGTGTATATGATAAAGATATAAAGGGGAAGTAAAATGTGTCTGATCATAATAATAAGGATACAAAAAGAGTAAACGATAAATCTTATTGATACTCGTAGTTTTAGACAAGAAATAATTAGTTCTGAGACCGATCCCATGTTTCACCTTTGTTATGAATCTAAGGAGATTTGGAAGGAAAACTCAAAAATAGAAGACCTAAAGAATAAAAAAGGAGTTTAGTAAGACTGGAAGTAACTTCCATTGTTAAATAAAAGGACGGAAGTCACTGGAATTATATGAGTACCAGTGAGGTACCGCGGAATTTCTCTACTCCGGGAACAAAGAAAATTTATAAAAGTTGAATACAACGTTACTTTCTTATAATCTGTCTCAATTTGTCCAAATAAATATATCATGTATATCTGTTACACAAGGTTTCGAGAACTGGTAGACCTCTAATTGTATACCGTCCGTATGATTAACGTCGGTGAGGATATTAAGTGTTTTGTCACGAACCTCGAACTGAAATCGGACGAAGGCACTACTAGTGTAAAATACTCCGTCTTTAACTCTAAATAGTAGACTATAAAACAAAGGTTAACTTTTAAATAAAGATACTTTTGAAAAAGTTTCTATTCGTAATTGAGTGTTTTAATCGAAGGTGTAAATGTACACAGAAAGTAACACGACTCAACGAAGTGAACACAGGTCGAGACACACTGGAATACCTGACATCGGACGGTCCGAGGAGATTATATGGTTACGTAACAGGAGTGAGGGGGATTGAAGTCGACACTCGTAAAACTTTCAATTCTCTCAACCAGTAAAAATACAACTGTTAGGATTTGTCGTATGACTTAATACCCTCTTGAATTAAATATATGTGTTTTATTTAAATCAGTTAAATGACATCTTTATGATAACATATTTTATCCCATTCGGTAGTACTTTTTTTAGTTCTGTTTTCAATTAAGATATCTTTACTCATCGTGTAGTGAACAATAAATAATCGACGATAAATAATTTACACGAAAATGGAGATTCCTTCGATTAATAGACCTGGACCGGGGAGAGGGTATAAATATGTAGATTAATTTGTTCACTTTAATAGTATCAGGTTACTCCGTGAATAAGTAGGTAATAAACACGGTTTACCCAAAGGGATATACAATAAAACAAATCTAAGAAAGAATACGACTATTTATACAATAACGACAAATTTCACGTTTGTACATGACTAAGAGTCAAAAATGAAAAACTCTGATAGAAAGGATTGAGGAACTTGAGTATGACTACAAAAAGACACGTGATTGTGACAAACGTTGATATATATTAATGTATAAAAGAATTAATGTATAACGTATCAATATAATAAGTTTACGAAAGATAGTCATTCAAGAATCGAGGATAAAATTATTAAATTTGAAGAGTTCTTGTACTTTTCCCGTAACAATAAAAAATATTTTAAGAAAATAGATCATTGATAATTACACATTCAAAGTATTACAGACTCTAAAGAAGATGAAATAAGTAGAGTCTTAACTAGTGACTTTCACTTTCTCCTCTCACTTTTTCAACCGAATTTCGAGTTGTAAGTCTTTTGCTTCTAGTAACGTAGACCAGGATAGTGAAGTACCCTTTATCTGACCCTTTCTCACCTTTATCACAGTCTGAAATAAAACCCCCGGAGGTTTTAGTGACGTCTACCACTGACGTCGGTACTTTAATGTTCTGCGAATGAGGAACCTTCCTTTCAATACTGGTTGGATCTATCGTATAACTTTTTGTCTCTTCAATGAAACGGTTGTTTCCAGTCAGATCAGTTCCGATACCAAAAAGGTCACCAGTACATACCTACACTCTCAACCTGACATTTCTTTCGACTCGTGACTTCTTAACTACAAAAACTTGACACCAAAACCTCTTCTGAGGACTCTCAGGGAATCTGACGTTCCTCTAGGTTGGACAGGCAAGATTTCCTCCAGTCGGGACCCACAAGAAACCTTCTTTACTACGATTTCGACTTTGAGGTTATGTAACGGTGGAGTACGCTTCTCAACTGAGTAAACTTTTCTGAGACTACGACCCTCCCTGACCTCCGTCCTCCTCTTCCCCTGCTGTCTCCTACTCTACCGACCTACCGTAGTGGCTGAGCCACTCAAACTCACTTGAGGCCTTCAACTACTACCTGTCCCTCCGGACCGAACGACACCAAGTACCCCAGCGTTTCTCAGCCTGTACTGACTCACTGATTTAACTTGACTTGACTAGTGTTTTATCTCCAAATTATTTATACAAATACCTCATTCACTTCTTAAACTATTAGGATAAATAGTCGTAAAGTAGTCACATTAAAGACTCTTCGAATCAAATGACGTGGTTTATATCCTTCCGAGTGTTAAAATGTGTGAAGAGGTGTAATCCCTTCTCTTTTAACAAACTCTTAATACGGAACCGGGGTAGAGTTTGTTGTTAAGATAGACACAAAATACTGGATGACGAACTACATCAGGTACGATAATTTTACACTATCCTTTAGTCTGACGAACCGTGATACTTCTTCTCTTACAGTTATACGTATCCTCTCTACCTTTTGATCATCGAGTCCTTGTCTCCCTTTTATATTTAGACAATCCTAACGGACAAATATTCGTTTAATGTCAAAATTAAGGATATTGAAAAAATGATGAATGTTGGATTATCGTATTTCTTGGATTTAATAAAAAATTCAAATACCTTAATAACACAAAGGATATCTTCCGTGCTTAATAGGGTTACGTTGAAAGAACTTGTCTTCCATTATATAAATTAATGTAAGTGAACATTTGAGTCTTGGATGGAGGGTAAAGACATTAGACTTAATTTTATAAAATCCTTACACTTGTATAGTGTTAATCGAAAGACATTCTGGTAACAGAGAGTCTTTCAAAATCTCCAAATTGGTGAGTTCATATTTTCAAGTGTAGATCACTCGTAATTTCTACGATTTTGATTTGTAGTCAGAAGTATGAACAAAGTGTATATTCCTATCACGAAAACATTAATTCTAAGTCCTTTACTAGTGTCAAACAAGGAAAAATTTTCATTTGAACTATTATTTTGAAAAATAACACAACGAGCCCAAATTATCCAACTTAAACAAGCTTCAATACTCCTTTAATTAAAACAAAAGATTTATTTATATTACGACATCTCACCCTTCCTTACTTAGAACGAAAAAGGTCAATAGACAAGTCAGTTAGTTTACTTAATCTTTCATAAGATGGCCAACTGACATTACGAAGAGGTTGAACTTCTAACCCTTTTTCTGGGTCCTAGGGAGGATTTGTACTAGGTTCTCAGACTAAACGAGGGTTTAATACAGAGACAAGGTTTTTAGAATAGATTTTAGTACAAGTGTTTACGTCTTGGATTAGAGAGTATACTTAAGTGTAACTGTCAACAAATATTCAACTAAATTTATTCTTTATAAAATAGTCTTTTAATGATGTCATACAATCTAACGATTCTATTACATCTGTTCGTCCTTTACTTTCATCAAAAACTAGGGAGAACCATCGGATATATTCAATATTGTTTTTACACTTTATTTAGGGAAACAGAATAAAAAAATTCACGGGTTTTCTGTTTAATCTATAAAAGTATTAAAAAACACCAGTTTGAAGATTAGAATATGTTCTGTGTTTCGTGACAGGTCAAACTTTGTTATAATAAGAAGTATAGATCAAAAGAAATAATAATAAATCCAAACAACATATAAACCAACAAAGGAGGAGTGTGAAAACAGACAAAGTATGTTATAAAAACAAACAAGATTATCGGTCTATAGAGAAATTAGAGAGGGTCCTTAAATCTATTAGAAAAATACAAGTCATAACGATTGTGCCCAACAACAACTGTATCACTTATAATAACAAAAATTAGAGTAATCTCAACGGAATCTCAGACGGACGACGACGACGACGACGATTCAGCGAAGTCAGCACAGGTTGAGACACGCTGCTGTTTCTGCTGTCGGGTGGTCCGCAGGGGCAGGGACCCTAAGAGGTCCGATCTAGTGACCTCATCCAACGGTAAAGGAAGAGGTTACGTACCTTGACTTTACACTTTCACTTCAACGAGTCAGCACAGGCTGAGGAGCGCTGGGGTACCTGACGTCAGATGGTCCGAGGAGACAGCTACCTTAAAAGGTCCGTTCTCATGACCTCACTCAACGGTAACGGAAGAGGATCTCAGACGGATCGTTGTAATATTTCACCGATTTCAGTAGTCGATTTATTACTTACTTCTTTCCATTAGAAAAGTCTATGTGAGAAAAAAAAAGTGTAAAATTAATAAAAAAGAACTACAAATTTTTTATTTTTTTTATTTATAAAGTTCGGACTAAGAAAACAAACTTTCTCAAGCTTTTAGTATCTTAAAAAGTTAAATAACTTTTGAGATACCTAAACTACCCGAAGGGACCACCGAGTCGACCATTTCTTAGGTGGACGTTACGTCCTTTGGGGTCAAGCTAAGGACCCAGTCCTTCTAGGGGACCTCTTCCCTTTCCGATATGTGAGGTCATAAGACCAACCTCTTAAGGTACCTGACATATTAGGTACTACAGAAATTCGGAGAAGACAATGTCTATACCTTTACACCCGGAACATTTCGATTCTCTGTCTTAATCGTTACAAGCCGAATGTTTGATTCTAAGATCAAAGAGTTATATTTAAAAAGGTATTTTGAACGAAACTATACCGAGGACAACGTACTTTCTGAGTTGTCGTTAATACGATATAAAGGTGGGGAAAAACACAGTATTCTTAAAATCAATAAAACCTTTATATACTAATTATTAGAAATTCTACTATTAATGTCTAAACACATTTTTGAAAACATTATAGAAAGACAATATATTTACAAACCAGTATACTTTTGTAATCGTGACTGTCTCCGTCAGGAAAACGAAAAACTACTAAATTGTCGTCTTATGAATACAAGTTAAAAAACGGGATAGAAAAGTAATTCTTGTTATCTAAAAAGTGATCACTTTTTTTTGACTTAAATTGACCTTTTTTCGTCTTTTACAAGATGTTGTCTCGGATTAACAGATCTAGAATGTAGTATTGTTACTTTGCTACACCCGAAAGAAAATAAACATATAAAAACAAATATTTATTGAGCCGGTAACTAAAGAGACTACTAATTCTACAAAATAGTAAATTTTTATGAGATTTTACTGAAGAATCACCCTACACCTCTCTTAATTCATAATCTAATATTTAATCTTGTAAAACTCTGATATCTAAATTTTTCGAACCTATAAGAGAAGACCGTTCCCATTTTACACAAGGTTATATTGATTGTACGAATTTTCCAAATAAATAAAATTTTTTAGATTATAACAAGACAGGAAGGATGAGGTTTACTATCTTCAATATACCACTATAAGTCCTAACTTTTGATGTGTGAAGTTAATTTACACTAAATCATACAAAGTCAAATTTCGTCATAATAAAACAAGTGAAATTGGAAACCCATATACGAGGGTTGAATACCTTCAAACACGTGCGTCCGTCATGAAGGAGACTAATATCTGTACATTGAAGACTCATCGTCTTTGACTGTTTTATTTAACACCGAACGGAACGAGTACATACATTAACCCTTTGATTTTGACAGCCGTTTCTCTACGATGTCTGGGAACAACAGTAGAAGGTGAGACTCTTACGTCACTGGATACGGTCGTGAGACCCGACCTACTTCGTGTTCCACCTTAGTTCTAACGGTCCTCTTTATAATTATTGGAGTCTATACGTCTACTGTGGTGGGAATACCGTCTTTCACTTCTTCTTGATTCCTCGGAGAACTACTTTCACTTTCTCCTCTCACTTTTTCAACCGAATTTCGAGTTCTAAGTCTTTTGCTTCTAGTAACGTAGACCAGGGTAGTGAGATACCCTTTATCTACCCCTTTGTCACCTTTGTCACCGACTGAAATAAAAAGACCCTAGGTTTTAGTGACGTCTACCACCGACGTTGGTACTTTAATTTTCTGTGAATAAGGAACCTTCCTTTCAATACTGGTCGGATCTATCGTATAATTTTTCGTCTGTGTAATAAAACAGTTGTTTCCAGGGAGATCAGTTCCGATACCAAAAAGGTCATCAGTACATACCTATACTCTCAACCTGATATTTCTTTCGAATCGTGACTTCTTAACTACCAAAACTTGACACTATAACCTCTTCTCAGAACTCTCAGGGAACCTGACGTTCCTCTAGGTTAGTCAAGTAGGATTTTCTCCAGTTAGGACCCATAAGTAACCTTCCTGACTACAACTTCGACTTTGAGGTTATGAAACTGGTGGACAATTCTTCTCGACCGAGTAAACTTTTCGGGGGCTACGACCCTTTCTAACTCCCGTCCTCCTCTTCCCCTGCTGCCTCCTACTCTACCGGTTTACACACAGATCAGTTTTTCCCGGAGTGTCCTAAGAACGATCTTAAACCAGTTTCTTTCCTAGAAACAGTTACCCGAGGACTTTATAGAAACCCTCCTGAAGTAATTCTTAAAACGGGTCAGTGGTTATACTATCACTCAAAACAGTTGAACCGTTCCGATACCACGGGTCAAAGAACTAGTTTGGGACCAGATACACGATAACACTTTCATACAATATGAACTCCAAATGTAAATGTTAGTAAATTCATCCAATGGACACTTTTGTAAAAATTGTAACCTCTTGATACTGACTATTTTGGGACCATTAACCGAGTTCTTTAACCGGTTTTAAGAATCTCGGTTGAAGGTCCAAAAGTCTAGTCTACTTGACCGTATTCGTTACTTTAAAGCAATTTTTATATGACGTATTATAAGACGATGGTTGTACGCCATATAATTCTAAATACCCGTTCTTACGATCTCACCCATCGGTAAGGGAAGAGGTCCCCTAGAAGGGTTGGGTCCCTAGTTGGGGTCCAGAGGATGTATCATCCGTCTAAAGAATGGTGGATTCAGTGGTCCTTTCGAGAGTCAGAAAGTATGTCTAAAATTAAGTCGAAAGACAACCACGATTCTTTCACTCTATCATATGATCTCCTTCAACAAATTACAACTTTTTACATTAGACAGGTCTCTTTTACTTTTAACGGTGTCTCTGTATTTTTTCTTTCCTTTTCTTTTTTTGTATGGTTACGTTTTGACTGAAGAACCCTAGGAGAAATCAAAACTGGACAAACAATGAGAGAGACTCAGAGACGATACCAGACGAAGGGATAAAAGGAGTGATCGTGGCGATTACATAGTCTTTACAGGAGAGGATAAAAGATTAGATAACCTATAGTAGATTCTATGACGACCCGATAACGAAGATTTCCTGAAACGTTTTTACAACTCGAAATTCTGTGTATACGACACGTTTTGTTAAAACAAAATCTGAGACTTGGGTTAGTTTTAACTCGTACTTATCTTCTATTAAATACCTCTTGTGACACATACATAAATGAGTTCTTACTTCTTTCATAAAAGAGATTCGAATAAACAAGGGAATTACTCTCGTATAGGACTTAAAAATATAAGAAAGTAGTAAACAGTAATCATTTGTAAGGTGATATCATAAGAGTACATTAGTCAACTGGGAAACTTATTTTGTTCATTCCTCTACACAATTTAACTTTTTTTTTAATATTTCTGTAGTTTGTTGATCTATGTGTGTATATAAAACACAAGGTTTAAGAATTAAATTTTTTACAATAGGAAAGGGGATTTTCAGAAGGGTCCACTGAGTCACCATTTGTTGGAGATGTGATTACGTCATCTACACACAAGCTAGGGACCTAACCCTTTTTGGGTATCTCTCCCTTTACCGTTGGGTGAGATGATAAAAATCGACCCTTTAGGGTAACTGTCTCCTCGTCGGACCACCATATGTCAGGTACTATAGTATTTCCTCAGTCTATCCTGAATCGCTGATTTATTGTTGGTTTTCTCGATTCACATTCGAGACCAAATTTGTTCCGTCATACCGGTTTTACCTCAGTGAAAACGACTTAGCGTTTAGTGGTTTGATTCTGCATATTAAAATAGAGAGAGTCTTTACCTTAGAATTTGGTCAGTTAGTCCTTAACGTTTAAGTCGTGACCGATCCATTAGACGGACTATCTGGGGATGGTATGAAATTTCCGTTCATCAAAACATTATTGACTCGTCGACAAAACACATTGTACTAAAGAAATAAGAACGACGGAAGAGAGATGTTTTCAGAAAGTAAAACATGTGGGGAAAATCGAGGAAAGAAAGACGGTATGACCTAAGAAGGATTGAGTCCTTAGTAACTTATTTCGGTCATTCTAAAAAATTTACATGACTGAATTCAATAAGATATCAAATATAAACGAAATAGATTGAAGGAGGAGGTTCCTATTTACTACGGATGTATGAAAAAAAGAAAATTTTAATGGTTAATTAAAGTTGTTAATATCAAAGTGTATTTCGGTTGAGTGAAACTCGTCGTCATAATTCTTTTATTAGTTTAAACAGAAGATTTATAAAGCTTTGGGACTTAAGTACTTCGTTAGACTTTTGTGGGTTTGTCATATAATTTTGTTTGTTTGTTTGTTTGTTTGTCGGAACAAGTATTTGTATGGGTTTCCGAGATTTCTATTCAACTCTTACTTTTATCAGAAAGATACCTGTCTATTTTGAGTTCTTTTTTTTTGTTCGTATAGTATAGTGGAGGTAAACTAAAAAAAAGATGAATACTGTTAGTAGTGTATTCGAAGGAATTATGTTATTCTTAACCCTTTTATTTTCTCTAACTCAATACCATTTAAAGTAACTAAAATTCTATTATAATTTGTGAATTGTTCCGTCGTCTATTTGTACAAAACAGATTACTGTAAGTCCGGGTCGTACATAGAATAATACTATTTTTACTCAAAAGATTTAGGTCTCTAGGACGATCTAATGTCGACCATACCACATTTCAATTAAAATTTTAAGTCGAAATTCTTAGTACGAACTGCACTTCATTCGATGGTACTTCTAAATAGAAGTAATTCGTGAAATAACTTAATCTCTTACAATGTAAACGTTCCTTAGAAACTTTAGTAGTATTTAAAAGTTCTATTCAAACTTTGAGTAATAACGATTAAAGTTTCTTATAATATATGATTACATTCAAGTCTGAATGTCTTTTGAACGTTCTTACCATGAATTTTTTAGGGACACAAGAAGTATGTAAAAAAGGTTCACAATTATATAACGATATATGTGTTATAGAAAACATACGAAAGAAACCCACATAGATAAATACAGATAAAACTACTGCGAAATGGGACTGTGTGATTTCACGAATAAAGTATTCTTTTAACTATAAGATCATATATTAGTATCATATTAGTAGTTTTAGTCCTTTAAATTATATCTAAGATATAACAATAAATTCGGTTTTAAGTATTAACCTAAAAAGGTTAACAAGTTTATTATAAGAAACATCGTTTTCATTTGATCCTAATACTTAGTTAAAGTAAACAGTACAGAAATAAAAGGAAACCAGACTGTGTCAAGGACTTAGAAAGAAATATAAAACCTGTCACTGTGAACGTTCTTCAAATCAGATCAATAAAACACCTTACAGACAGTCAAAGTAGAATAGACTACTATTTTTAATAAGATAGAGTACTAATCTAAGTCCAATATGTGAAACCACTGTCCTTATGTTGTCTACAACATAGAAAGAACCACGGAGTATAGTTATCCATGTTTTTTAATTACACAATTTTACAACCTGTATAATTGAAATTATGAACCAATTCAACGACAAAAGGTCCCAACGAAAATTGACATTTCGATGATAAAATAGGAAAAATTAATTATCTATAGTAAATCTCTCTATGAAATTTTAATACATTTGTAGAATTGTAAGGAGTCTGAAAGAGGTTGTTCAAAATCATAGATACTAGATACTATTGAACAAAAATAAAAAAAAATTATTTGATGTACGCAAATAACTTCTTAACGAACGATGTTGAACTCTCACAATAAAAACAACTCGGAGTCCCCATTTCTCGGAAATGAGAGCTCAAGTCGTACAAATAAATAAATAAAAATAATTTTTATTGAAAAATTGTAGTTGTACTTAGGTGGTGTCCACATGTACTCAAGGGTTAGGACTTGGGGCGAGGGTGGAGGGAGGGGTGTGATAGAGAGTCCAAGTAGGGTCACGTGGTCGGGGTTCGTAGGATATAGGACGTAGCTTGGATCTGACCGTTAAGTACAGAATGTACTTTAATATGTACAAAGTTACGGTAAGAGGGTTTAGTAGGGTGGGATAGGGAGAGGGTGTCTCAGGTTTTAAGACAAGATATGTAGACACAGAGAAAACGATAGAGCGTATGTCCCAATAGCAATGGTAGAAATATTTAAGGTATATATACACAATCATATGACATAACGACAAAAAGAAAGTTGTTGGATCTACAAGTAGTCGTCTACTTACCTATTCTTTCGACACCATGTACATGTGTTACCTCATAATGAGTCGGTAATTTTTCTTATGTAAACTTAGTCAAGATTACTCCACCTACTTTGACCTCGGCTAATATGTCTCACTTCATTCGGTCTTTCTATTGAACAAAAACTAAGTAAATAATAAAGGTACCAACTGTTTAGTCCTAAATAAAAGGTTAAGACAGTAACAGATTCAAATTATCAACCATAAGAAAGTATTCCCCCTCGAAAGGAAAGAAATAGATAGAAAATGAATAGTAATGGTATATAATAAGTAGAAAAAAATATAGTCACACTTAGGAACTTATCAAAATAACGATCTAATATTAGGAAATGACAGTAATACATAAAAGTTGGAGTTTAACAAGGTCTAAAGTGATCGAATTCGGAAAAGTTCGACTAAGGAAAACGAAACTGGGTAGTAGTATTAAAGAAAATCAGATCAACTTATAAAAGACCAAAAACTGAGTAACCCTAAAAGGTTCTAATAGAATAAAAAGTCGGTGTAGAAACCTAAGTCCGTAAAGGAACATCAAAGGTAAAACACCTCTTATCATAAATCTTTGGTTTAGACTCATGATACATGTGTAACGAAGACAAAAAAGGAACGAAGAATCAGAAGAATCGACTATCTAAATCCTTTGGTACACGGTCTGTGTGTGTGGTATGTGTGTAGATTAAGATATATATTGAGAGGTTTATGAAATCTTGTATCTTATTTGGTTTAAGGTTGTGTTCTGTCCCAAACAAGAAGGGAAAAAGAAAAGGTGTGACATTGAAGGAGGAGACTGTTTCGACCAAGAGTAACAGACATTATATAGACATACAAACTTGTCCGAATTTTACATATTTTTCCAATCACAGTCATAACGATTAGAGACAGAAACATATTTTCTTCAGATGATTGATCTCAAGTCATAAAGACCACAAACAAAAACGACTCGAGTATATAATGTTCATTACACAGGTTTTACATGAACTCGATGGAGAAATAAGGGGGAATGAAAAGTCACACCAACATAATAAGTAAATTTTATGTGAAACCAACTCAACAAAGACAAAAACAAGTTGAAAATCCTAAAAGAGGGTTTGAAAAACTAACATTACAAAAAAAAAAAAAAAAAGGAGAGAGAGAAACTCAAACACTTTGTTGTCTTTTTACAGTTTTATTCCTAACATAATTTTTTTCTATTTAATCCTCTACACAGCATTGGGATGGGGTGGGGGTAAGTAAGGAATATCCATTGGTCAGTGTAATCATAAATTTAATAAGAAGTCTGTGAAGTCAACAAAAGGGTAAAGATTATCGAATTGAGTCAAAGGGACTGTATGTAGGGTCAAAAAGATGTGTATCTAATAAAGTTACTTAACTTCCTAAGATAAAAATAATAATCTTATATGATAATTCTCATTTGTCTTGTCTCAAACCTAAGTCATAAATATAAATGATTAAAAATTCTAGAATACTAAAAGACTTTGTGTAAAATTTTCTACTCTTAAAATAGGTAAAATATTGGAGTAATATACTTTTTAAAACACCACCACCAAATCAACGATTCAACACAGACTGAGAATACTGAGATACCTGATATCTGTTGGTCTGAGGAGAAAGGTACCTAAAGGGTCCGTTCTTATGACTTCACTCAACGATAAAGGAAGAGGTCCTCTAGAAGGGTTAGGTCCCTGACTAGGACCCAGAGGACGTAACATCCACCTAAGAAACGGATTAGATATATTAAACCAATTGTGAGTTGTGAGTCATAAATCTACAAAGAGTTATTAAATATCACCGGAAAAAAGACCATGATTCTAGTAAAGAGTGTTTCATTGTTACGTACAACACGAAAAATGTTTGTGCACCACCACCAAATCAGCGATCCGGTACAGGCTGACAACACTGCGACACCTGACATCGGACGGTCCGAGGAGACAGGTACCCTAAAAAGAACGTCCTTATGACATCACCAACAGTAAAGGAAGAGCTCCCCTAGAAGCGTTGTGTCCTTACTTTGATCACAGAACTTGAATACAGGGATGTTACGTCCTGTTAATAAATGACGACTCGGTGGTCCCTTCGGTTGTTTGTGTACCTTAGGTAAATGTTTCGTTTGGTCACTTAACAATAACTTAGGGATTTTACATGGAGTAAAATGACTACTCTTTTGACTTCAAGTCTTTTAACAAAGTTTACCAAATTATTATGACAATTACATTGTAGGACTTAATTACAATACATTCTGGACATGTCACTTAGAGAAAGTTAGATCCTATTGAAAGTGATTGAGGAAGATTGAAAAGTGACCCTCCATTTTATCGAAAAACAAATTACAGACTCCAATCAATGAGATTTTGTATATATACCGAAGGTAAGTAAATTCCTTAAACTTAAAGTCTATTTCTCTGTCACTTTTACGGGTATATTAACGAGGGATATACGTCAAGTATTCACGACACCAAAAGTGAGTTTTTATTCTATTTAAAGTACTTTACCCTTAAGTTGATTTGAGTAGTTTTTTATTTATTTAACTTTTTAAGAGAGTACCTCTCTTACTATTTAAGTAAAACTTTAAAATATAAAACTGTAAATCAATTTACAGAAACGTTAACTCATAAATATCTGATACAATTACAATGATTGTACTACAGACTTATAAGATAAATAAAATACTTCACGTATTAAATAGAGAATCAGAAACACCAACGGTGACCCTACATCTTTATTGGTGAACTCACGTGGTCACAACTTCGAGGTCCTCTAAAAGATGAAATTATAAACTTCCTGTAAACGTCTTTCGATTCCAGTGAACTTAAGGACTGAAGTCAAAAATAATCATCTTCATGAGTCCAGTCGGAGACTGTTAAAAAGAGTTAATCCTTTGTGTTATTCCATACGTTCATCATATATGACCTCGTTTTCATGTAGGACGGGACCAGTACGTTCGAAATCACTGTAAAATTCATCTTTCCAACTTCCTTAGTTCAGGTAAAACCTCATTAAAACACTCGACCTCATTCTAGCTAGGTGAGATGTTATCTTTTGAAGATCTGGTATCATTTTTATTTTCGTCGAATATTTTCACTACAATATGATGTTTTAGATTTGAAACCAGTTCTCTTTTCTGACTTGAATTTTATATTGACTTTGTCATAAAAGTGGACTAAGAGATCACTCATACACTCACACTTACATAGGAACGGGATCTAGAAATTGGTACTTATTTTACTAAGAATCAAAATTATTTATTACCGAGTAAGTAAGAGAGAACGTTGTGTAAAAATTTTTATGACTCACATATACACACTCAGACTTCATAGACACCACTCGTCTCATATAAAACAGAGTTTTCTTGTGACTAAAAAAAAAAAAAAAAGTCTAATGTAAAAAAAAAAAAAAAAAAGGAGGTCACAATCCTTTTGACTTGTCCCTCAAGATCATTGAAAAATATCTCTCTCTACTAAACTTTAACCATTAACCATTTACAAGTTAATCCCATTCAGATGAAAGAACAACACAGAAAAAGTAAATCTCATTTATAAGTATGACTCTTCAAAAATCGATCTTCCTTTTTATATAAATTGTTTACGAGGAGTATTTTCCAGTAAAAATAAAATAAAATAAAAAAAAGTAAAAGTTACTCATTACATTTGTTCGTTATTAAACTGTCTTAACTTTTCGAAATCCTTTGGGTACCAGTCACTTTTTGATTTACGACGGGACCCCGTGTAGAAATACTTTTGTTAATTGTTCTAAAAGAAGGGGAACCTTAATCTAAAACGTAAATTACTTTTTATTAAGTACGTCTAAGTTAGTTGGTTTTATATTGTCACAAATGAATCGATAATGGGAGTTTTCGTTAAAATCTGGAACTTATCTTTATAGAACTCAGTCCTTTTAAACTGAGGGGTCCCTTGTAAAATCCTTCTGATTGACTTTTCGACTCAATTTCAGTAAAACCAAGTACTTCACGTGAAACTAGTAATTGAACTTTCGGAATAGTGTTCTTTTAAGCTGTAAGTTTCGTCATAACCTCCCCTTTACTTCTTCTTTATTGTGCTGAGATAAAGTTCACCTAATAGTCAATCTTAAACCGCATACGACTTTTGTCAGGAGTAAAGCTTGGAAAAGAAGGAACGGGGTGGTACCATGATAATTGTCAACGTAGCTCCCATACTCAAAAGATTTTACTAACGGGGTCACGGTTTAATAAAAGGACCACCACTAAGTCTGATCTCCCACTAAGTTTGATCTCTCCTTCCTACGATTGAGAAAGACCGAGGACCTCTTATATACACATCCCTTGTAATAATAATCTGAAAAGTGAAATAAGGTACTTCTAATGTTTAAGACAGAGGGAAGAGTAGAGAAAAGAGAGAGAGAGGTTAAGTAGGGGTTTGGGGTGAGAGGTAAGTATCAATTGTCAATTTAAAGTGTCCAGAGAACCATCCCTACTCATCCATCTTTATCATACTGTTTATATCTGGTCAAAATTTATGTCGAAGACGGTTAAGACACGAAAGTCATTATGTCATGAAAACTAACAAAGGAAGTGAAAATTACCTCTTATTCTTAATAACAGATCCTGAAAGGAATCTGGATTGACTTTTTTGGATGTACTAACAAGTCGTGTCCAAACCATTTATTATTTGAGTGAAAAAAGGAGAACTATATCTTTTCTCGGTACCTTTGTAATTGACCGGAGTGTGACATTTCCAAACGATACACGTGAATGTTGCCACGAACACATACGTGTCACATAGTCATTGTCTGTAGATGAACGTAAAGAAGTATAATGGTTCTGGTATTAAATGAACTACTATCTTTAAGCGGTAAAAATATACATCCAAGAACACGAAAAGAGAAAACAGTATAAATGAGCTAAGGTTTAGACAGCCTTATGTCGGATTCTAAGAGTGTGGTAGACTCTTCTCAGTCGGTCGAAATCTGGTACGGTAAGATATTGATTGAGTCAAAAATTTCTTCATAACATTATTTTTAGTCTACTATGTGTAAATATAAATAAATATCATTTATAATATAACAATTAATTCTTTTATATAAATATTATATGAAAAAATATAATGTATAATATGAATATAAATACAATTCAAATACATATTACATGAAGAAAATAAAAGAGTGATCGTTTGTTACTAAAAATTTCAGTGAAAAACAAATTTAAACGTTTACAAGTATAAGAAATGTCAAACGTGTAGACAGATTACAAGACATAAGTCACCAACGAACGACAGTGAATTAGTATGTAGACGGTTACTGGAACTCTTTAAGAATAGAGAAATATAGACAAGGGTGCACACATTACGATACTAATCTTTATTAGTAAAAAAGGATTTCTCTGTATTCACATCCTGTAAAATTTTACAACCTTCTCCTAACTACTAATTTTTTATTTTAAATTTATTTTGGATAGAAATAAAGATGGTGTCCAAAACTTTGACGTGTTGACGTTTTTACAATTTCTAAACTCAACATTTCACCATTTGACCTCACCTTTGTAATTCAACTACATAAGATAAAAGAATGGACCCAATATTTAAATGATAATTCAAAAGTTTCAGTTCCGTCATACGTTATAGGACAGTTCTAGTTTTTATAAATAAAATCTTCAGCGGACACTTATCCAAGATCTGAGGTGTCTTCCTTAACATGGGTGTCTGAGTGTTTTTGTGTCTCTAACTCCTTTATTACTCCACCTACCAATTTTCGGATAGAGCACCGGTTTATTATAAGAACAAAACCAAACCCAAACTAAATAAGAAGCACTTCTGTCATAAGGTGATGAAGAACTAAAATTGCATTATTTGATTTTCAATTACTTCTAACGGGAATTTTTATGTAAAGTGAAAAATATACTGAGTATACAAATATAGAAGTAGTCCTCTATTAAAATTTAATCTTGTAAGGTGAAAAATTTTTAACTCTGTTATACCGTTTTGGGGGGTGGATAAAATATAGATCTTTAATTAAGAGAAGTTTTATAGATAGTCAAAACAGATGCTCAGCGGTATCATCACAAAATATGAATGAGAATAAACGTCACAAGAACACCTTCTAAAGGGGAAGGAAACGAGGCAATGAATGAACAGTATCTTTTCAGAGGAACTTCAGTAAACTATTTTGGAGAAATAAAAGAAATGGACGGTAACCGTGTCCTAACCGGTACACTTCTCACCACTGAGGTCTATATACGTTTCGGGGGTCAAGGGTCCTACGGGACTACAACAAAGTCAGTCACTTCTTCGATTTCTTACCGATAAATGGTAGTGTTTCTGTGTAAAATGGTACACATGTAACTTCGTCGAGGGGACTTCTGATTTGATGATAAGTCAAGTCAAGTCAAGTCAGAGAGTCGGCACAGGTTGAAAAACGTTGGGGTACTTGACGTCGTGCGGTCCGGAGGGACAGGTAGTGGTCGAGGACCTCAAGTGGGTTTGAGTGCAGGTAGCTCAGGCACTACGGTAGGTCGGTAGAGTGGGAGACAGCAGGGGAAGAGGAGGACGGGGTTTAAGGAGGGTCGTGGTCTCAGAAAAGGTTACTCAGTTGAGAAGCGTACTCCACCGGTTTCATGACCTCAAAGTCGAAATCGTAGTAAAGAAGGTTTCTTGTGGGTCCTGACTAGAGGAAATCTTACCTGACCAACCTAGAGGAACGTCAGGTTCTCTGAGAGTGCTCAAAAGAGGTTGTGATGTCAAGTTTTCGTAGTTAAGAAGCCGCAGGTCGAAAGAAGTGTCAGGTTGAGAGTGTAGGTATGTACTGATGACCTTTTTGGTATCGGAACTGATCTTCCTATAAACAACCATTTCATTACAGAGACAAAAAGTTATACGATAGATCCAACCAGTATTGAAAGGAAGGTTCCTCACAGAACATTAAAGTACCGACGTCAGTGGTAGACGTAACTAAAACCTCGGGGGGTTTTATTTTAGACTGTGACAAAGGTGACAAAGGTGACAAAGGGGTAGATAAAGGGTACTTCACTACTCTGGTCTACGGTACCAGAAACAAAAGACTTAGAACTCGAAATTCGGTTGAAAAGGGGAGAGGAGAAAGTGAAAGTAGTTCTCCGAAAAATCAAGGAGAAGTGAAAGACGGTATTCCCACCACAGTAGACGTATAGACTCCAATAACTATACAGAGGGCCGTTAGAACTAGGGTCGAACACGAAGAAGGTCGGGTCGCAAAGAGTACTACATGAGACGTATATTCAATTTATTCGTCCCACTGTTATATGTCGGAACTGCGTGAGGAAAAGGATAAACCTTGGTCAGACAAAAAGGTACAGGTCAAGATTGACAACGAAGGACTGGACGTATATCCAAAGAGTTCTCCGTCTAGTCCACCAGACCATAAGGGTAGAGAAAGTCTTAAAAGGTGTCAAATAACACTAGGTGTGTCAGTTGTCGAAACCGTATCAGTTATTTCGTCTTTATCTATAAAAGGCCCTTGAGAGAACGAAAAAGGTACTAGGTCACCTACAACCGTTAAACTAGAGACCAAGGAGACGGAAAAGATTTTGGTCGAACTTATAGACCTTTAAGTGCCAAGTACATAACGACTTCGGACCGAACCTCTTAAAACTCGTAATGAAATGATCGTACAGTCTACTTACGTCAACACGTCATCAAACTTGTAAGAAACCGTAACGGAAAGAAACCCTAACCTTACTTTTGACTGGAAAAGGTCAGGACACCGGTAACGACTCAAAAGGTTTAAACGACCGTATAACTCATGTCGTGAAAGTATCGTAGTAGAAAGTCCTAAACTTTATCAAGGTGACCTTAAGGTAGTGGAGGTGATCGAAACAAGTATCACTACGAAGGATTCCGGGGGAACTGAAGTGTAAGGTCCTACAGACCGAGATCCACTCACTAGTGTGGTAGTACTAATAGACCCAGTACTTCTAGAAAAAAACAGGGCAAGAAGACACATAAGAACGGTGGAGAAGAATTATAGAAGACGAAGAGAATCCAGGTATGGTAAAGACAGGAAATAGTTCGGGTAGAAACGTCCTTTACAAGGGAACCATAGAGATTAAAAGGACTTCTCTAGAGATCAGAAAGGGTAAGACAAGAAAAGGAGAAAAGAAACGTAACTAACGACTCCTTCTGAAAGAATACAGAAGAACGATAAGAAACCCTGAGAAGTAAGTCTACGAATATAAAAAGGAAAAGAGGGAACGAAAAGTGAAGAGAAGAAAAGTGTCGATAAACATTCCGGAGGGGTCTGTCGGTAAAACGACAAAACGTAAAGAAAGGGTACCCCTACAAGAAATAAGGACAGAGGACATGTTACAGTGCTTGGAGTCGTATATCAAGTAATCCGTGAGATAGTCTAGATCAGAGAATTTAGACAAAGAGAGAAGGTAACATATTAGTATTCCCTAAACTAAATCCAGTATAGACTTACCAGATCACCAAAAGGGATGAAAGAAGTTAAATTCAGACTTTAACCGTTATTCCTCAAGTACTAGACTCGGTGTCAGTCGAGGACCAAAACAAAAACGACTGACATATCACGAAGAGGTAGAAACTGACGTTTCTTATATTAGTCAGACTAAAGTCACAACTGGTAGACCACTACAGGTACACATCTCAGAAGAGAACACAACAACCTTCTCCCACAAACGATACTGGTCACGTAAAAGAACCGTTTTGAGATAATCAGAAACGGGACTAAGTAAGGCATGAGATTCCGGTTTAAAAGGACAGTGTAGTCCACAAAGAACTGAAGGATGAAAACGAAAGGTCAGGGGATATTACTTTTCCTGTAGAAAAAGACCCACAATAAAGATTTTCCAGAACATTCAGAAGTGTCTTGAGAAGTTGAAATCGAACAAACAATGACCAACCCCGTATCTGAACATAATGACACTATAACTCACCAAACGGAACCTTTGCTTGTCTCTAGTAAGACAGCAAAAACTCTAACGTAGGTTCATGACGTAAAGCCTGAGAAAACAACTGGTACTACCGATGAGGTAAAGAAGATTCCCTAAGGACGGGTATCATCATCTATATTACCAGTAGACTCAATTTAAGTGGGTAAGGTCAGGTAAAATCAAACGACTAAGGATCTTACAGCTACAACTGAGAACGGTAGAGAACGAACTGACGAAGGTTAAAAGGAACTAAGTACCTGGACTGTAAGGTCCAAGGATACGTTATAACGAGAAATATCGTAGTCTGAAACGAAGATAGTGGTCAGTGTAGGTGTTGACCATAACAAAAACGAAACCGAGGTAGGGAAGTAAGAAAGACCTCAATAAAGAGGTGACTAAAGGTCATCATATAACCCGTGGATGGCTGGACCCCTTAAGGAGAAAGTCATAGGATAGTAAAAAGTAAAAGTATGACAAACACTCTAAGAGTTCCGTTCTTATGACTTCAAATATGTCACATTCTAGTATGTCACTTTCACTTTTTATCTAAATTCCCTGATCTAGACTATCTATCTTACGGACTACTCGATACCTAACTCCAAGCGCTGTAACATGTCCTCTGTCCCTAGTTCTGGTAGGGGTACTTTTTCTTTACGTTTTTTTTGTTTTTTTGTTTTTGGATAATCAATTGAGTAATTTTTATAAATAAAAAGTAGATGAAACATAAGTATCTACATATTTGAGTCAAGTCAACCAAATTTACTTCGGTACGAAATATAGGGAGAATCGAAGAAATGACGACACTGAGTCAACGATCAAATCTGTTTGTCGTAGTCGTTACCTTTAAGTTATAATTAGTTGTTGATACTATTAAAACCTCTTTTTTTTACTCATTCGTAAGGTCCTATCCTTTTTACGATTATAAAAAAAACAATTGACAATGATTCTAACTCAAATTCATTTTTGAAATGACGATGTAATTTTCATTGGTCCATAAGTAAGTTATAACAAAATATTTTATTTTATATACTGATTGAATTTAAACAAAATAATCGGTAATTAAATGAGAAATTAATCTTGTAAATTACAGAGAAAAAAAATTCATTAACTATGGTATTAAAATAAAAGGTTTAAGTAATACTGTTTGTCAGAAAACGTTCAACGAGAGTAATGAGTGAGTAAGGAGAGTTCAGTGAATAACATGATAAAACTGGACCGTTTAGACTTTTACATATCTTGATTGGTAAAATAGATGAATGTAAGAGGCACGTAGTTGGGTTCGTTGACGTGTACTATCGTTTGTAGTATTTTGACCTGATTAATCAAGTAAAATATAAATTCAAATTTAAACGAAATTTCGTATCTCTAGTTGATTAGAAAGTTGTATGAATTTAAGGACAAAACGGGTCATTTTAGTAAAAAGTCTAAAGTTCCACTACTGACAGAAAAGAGAAGGAATTTAAGATCGAGAAATAAGAGATTGAGAATCCGTTACTGTAATACAATCAGAGGTGACTCCCCTTCTTTTTATCAGTTATCCTTTATGGAGTAGAAGAACAGGTCCCTAGCCGTGTCTTTTAACTTAGTCATTAATTTAACAGGAAGGAAAGTAACAGGAAGGACAATGTTACTTTCTTCTCAGAGAGAAGAGTTTCTGGCTATGAAATAAAACACCAAACCCGTGGTCCGGAAAAAAAAGGAGTTCCTGAGACGTAGTCGAGACAAAATAAGTGGTAGTAATTAGCGAAGGAGAGTTGAACTATTAAGAATGACGGAGTCCGACAGGAATGGATACACAGATATGTACATGTCTACTGGTAAAAACGGAAGTAATTATTTTGTCCAAAATTTGATGTAATGAAAATCTATCATAAGTAATAAGATTTGATGTAGAGTTTTTTTTTTTTTTTTTGATTCCTTTCTTTTTAGATATTTAACAAAATTAATAAGAACTCAGGACAGGTTTGAAATGAAAGAGATTAGACTAAAGATAAGGGTGGTTAGTTGATTTTGAAGAAAAGACTCCAAGACAACAGTGGAAGAAGAATGGTTAAGTTGTTTACAAAGGAAGAAGAGAAGAAATCGACAGAAAATTCCAGTAAGATATACGGTCGACAAACGAAAAAACTTTATGAAAAAAGAGATGAAGAAGCCGAAGTACCTAGTGTCGGAACTGTACTGTCTCCTAGAACACATTGAGTTTTTTTGATACTCGATACGGTACGACCCGGTGTTCTACCTACCCAGTATCACTTCTCAAGACTGTTTGTACCAGGTGACCTCCTTCCTTACCGTTTGGTGAGATCATAAGAACGGTACTCTTGGGGAACTTGTGATAATTTCCGTTTTCCTTTACTATGGTTTTTTACTTGGGGGGTATAGTTCACAGGTTATACGATGACCCTACCTCTCCTCTTTATCGAGATCTTTCTTACTTCGTCGACCCGGTTTCGTCTTTACTACGAGATGACACCTACAAAGACCACCACTTTGATTTCGGGTTAAGAGAATTCTCGTTATAACGTATTCTTGGACCTTAGAATCCAGGTACTTAGGTCCATTTAACCTGTACTAGTTCGTCCTCTATCTTTCTCACTTGCAACTGTGGAATCCTTAGTTACTTGACTTTACCTGTCCTTACTCACATAAATTAAATATCCTGGTAATATAAACGAGACCGAGTCTCAACACTTCTTAGACAGACGTTATAACCTCTGGGTCCAATCTAGGGACCTAACCCTTCTAACGGACCTCTTCCTTTACCGTTGGGTGAGGTCAAAAGAACGGACCTCTTAGGGTACCTGGTTCTTCGGATCGTCCGATCTCAGGTATCCCAACGTTTCTTAACCTGTACTGACTCACTGATTGTGTGTGTATAGATGATGACACCCGTTTTTAGGGAGTCTTCTTTACCTCATTGGGAGTCTCAGTTGTCTTCTTAGACTTTACGTCATGAACCCACGTCAGAGTATTTGCTGTCCTACTATAATCAAGTAAAGGTTCCGTTTGTTAGGTTGTATTATGATTAGGTTCAAACACGGAGTTGGTGATTCCGGTTTCTTCGACTTTCCAAGATACTTTTGGATGTTCTAGAGGATCTGGATTCTGGTTTTGTTTGACGGTAAAAGTAGTATCCCTTAAGTTTATGTTTTATCTTTCATTTATCTATGGACCTCATTGTCCGTTCCAACGGAACCTTATGTTTTACTTCGTCCCGTCTCCTATTGTACTCAAAACAGTTCTCTTGTGTGAACAGTATTGTGGGAAAGGGTTGTTACGTTCTCTACTGAGATGTGTACCTGTAGTGGTCTACAGTCTACTCGTCTTTAGTCTAACTAATATAACAAACATCGGCTTCTACCTCTTCGAAATATATCAATCGTTTTTGTTCTGGACCTCGACTGACACCGAGTCTAGTACTCGAGAAATAATGTTTTAAGTACGAATTTAACTTGTTTCTTCCCTTTTGGTGGGTCGGTAAGTCCATACTGAATTTATTTTAGGAAATACTAATATGTCACCTCCGTTGTTTATCTAAATTCCCTAATATAGATCGTCTGTCTCATGGTCTTCTTGATACCTATCTCCAAGTAATGTAATTTGTCCCCCGTCACTGATCTTGGTAGGGGTTCTTTTTATTTACGTTCTTCCGTTTCAATAAAAGACTCCTCCGTAAAGTCTATCGACTCTTCTCTCCACTTTCCGTTCCCCCTTTCCTTTTGTATATATGTTGACTTACTTCTCAAGGTCTCTTATCGTTCTTCTCTATTCTAGAAGAATTTACTTGTTACGTTTGTCTATCTTCTTTTGTTATCTTACCCTCTCGGATCTCTAGAGAAATTCTTTTAACTTCTATAGTACCCTTGTAAAGTACGTTCCTAACTGTACTATTTCCTGTTTTTCCATTCCTGTATTGTCTTCGTCTTTTATAATTCTTCACCGTTCTTATGTCTCTTGATATGGTTTTTCAGAATTTCTAGACCTATTGGTATTATTAGACCGGGATCTCACACTTCAAGTCTCTTCCGTTACCGTTGGGTGAGGTCATGAGAACGGACCTTTTAGGGTACCTACCTCCTCTGACCTTCCGACGTCAGGTACCCAGCGACTCCCAGTCTGTGCTGACTCACTGAAGTGGAAGTGAAAAGTGAAAGTACGTAACCTTTTCCTTTACCGTTGGGTGAAGTCACAAGAACGGATCTCTTAGGGTGCCTGTCCCCTCGGACCACCCGACGGCAGATACCCCAACGTGTCTCAGCCTGTACTGACTTCACTGAATCGTCGTCGTCGTCTTACACTTCAGTTCACCCGAAATCCTTCGTAATGATGTTTGTTTCGATCACCTCAAATACCTTAGGTCGATTCGATAAATTTTAGGATTTTCTGTTACGAACATTTCACGACGTGAGTTATACAGTCGTTTAAACCTTTTGAGTTATCACCGTTATCCTGACCTTTTCTAGTCAAAAGTAAAGTTAGTGTTTCTTCCCGTTACGGTTACAATCCTGGTTTGACCTCGGTCCTGTCCGAGATTCCCCGTCCGATCCGGACTTCAAATCAGAGATCCTTCCGACTCCGTGACCTTTGAGGGTGTCCGTCACATCGAGCTGGTTAGTCTTTTTAGGGACATCGCGGGGCGGGCGCGGTCTGGGCTCGGTTAGGTCTATCCCTACGCTCCAAATTTTCAGGTTGCGTACACATACCAAATTGGTTAGTCGATATGACAATGTTTTTGTTTCTTGGTAGACATATTTTCATCTACACTAAGTCTCGAGCCCCGAGAACAGCCTAAGGTGACACGACCTACTCTGGACCTGGGATTGAGTTCGATCGTTATTTGCGGAAATACGAAAACGTAACGACACCTGCAGAATAAGAGAGTCAATACCCTTGAGCCTGAGACCCGTATTGTAGACCCCCGAGCAGGTCCTAGGGAAATTGACCCTTCTTATTGTGAGAGGGCCGTCTTCCCCAAAGGAGTGATCCTCCTCTCTAGACACTTGTGGCCACAATTAAGACTAATTTAGGTCACATTCCGGTTCCGGGTCGTAGTACGACCCCTCCGTCGACCGAGACACCCACAGGACGGCCATTCTATGAGAGTTCCCCTCTTTTTCCAATTTTTTTCCCCCGGACCCTTCTGGAACATGACACAAAAACCGACTACATGTAAACAACAGACAAACAACGCAGACACACTCACGGCCGTGACAGAGACGAGAAACACACGAGTAAACCAGAGGACACAAAAAGAGACATTAGTACCCTGTTTGTTGAAGATGAGGAAACAGAGAATACTGACTGGTGAAGAGACTAAAATTCAGATCTCGTGTCTTAGATAGCCACGACCACTTTTTCTTGTCTAATTATTGAAACGTCGCGTCTTACCGACTTGAAGGTACATCCGACCGGGAGTCTTCCGTGGAAACTGAACCCCGGACATGTGGTTCAGGCTCTATAGTAGAAGACTGACGCCTAGCCTGTGGGACTGGTTCGGGGGGGCGGGGGAACCCATTTTGGAAAAAAACGGAGTTGTCCCTAAAAGATGGGGAGTCCACGACCGTTGTGTACATTCTTTTTTGGGTTTCTTAGAGTTCATCGGACTTGGTTGCCACGGTGATATATGGGGTAGAACGTCCCCCTTAACAATCCCCTTGGTGTGACTAATTTTGGCGGGGTGGGACCGGTCCGTGGTCTCATTGGTAAACGTACTCAACAAAATACTGTCCTCTAGGATTATTTCTTATGCCTTGATTATTCGGAGGTGGTTGGCCTTCTCAAGCCCTTTCCAAATTTCCTCTGTGGAGGACATGTAACACTCGGTACGTCGTCTCGTCAAGAGGACCCAAAGGAATGGGACGACGAGAGGTGGACCCACGGGAAAGGGTTATTTTAGAGAACGAGACAGTCGTGTATACAGAGGAGTCTGTTAAGTAAAGGTTCACAATCCGTTCTCGGGTCAAAGCCCAGGACCTTCCCCAGGGAGAAGGACGTTGTTTACCACTGAGACCGCCTCTGATAAGAAGTGGCTCTGACTGTAGGATTGGTGAACCCCATGAGTCCCCGGTCGAACGGACGGTTACCTGGTCTGGGTCGCCGGCGTTGACCCTGGGAAAACAGGGACGAGAGGAGGACTGCACCTGTTGACCGGTCTCACGGGGCTGGCCATTCTTTGTTCTGAAATAACTAGAGAGAGAGGAAGGGAGAGACAGAGGAGAGGAATTGGGAAGGATAGGAAGGGACAAAAAGATCAGGGGACCAGGACCTACGTTTTTAGACCAGCTTCCCGGGAGTCGGACTCGACTCCTAACCTCTGACTAGTGGAGGAGAACCGTCTCTTGAGTTTAAGACAAAAACTAAAGACCGTCCCGGTTCAAGTCAGGAGGGAAGAGACCTTCGGGTCCCTTTTCAGGGCATTACGGACCCATAGACATCCACTGTCCTCTGCAGACATTCCGGTGGGGAAAACGGGGGAGAGGACGGAGGAGGGGGAAGAAGAAAGTTGGACCGAAGGAAAGGAGGGATTTTTAGAAACTACAATGCCTTTCCGAACCACCCGATGTCAGGTATCCAGCGTTTGTCAGACTATGCTGACTCGCTGAAGTGAAAGTGAAACTACTCCTGACGACCCAAATATACACACACAAAATTGAGACACTAGACACAACACTAAAAACTACCGGTAAAACGAAACAGACCGGTGGTACACCAAATCTGGACGGCGGTAAACAATCTTGAACTAAAAGAAAGGGACACGGAACTCTGGTCCCGAGAGTCTTTGTGAATAGATCTGGTAGAGATTGAGGACTGTGACTCCTCTTTTTTTTTTTCTGAACTTCGATCTAGAACGTGACACAGACAGATTTATACAGAACCATACAGAGACAGAGACCCATTATAAAAACTCCAATTAAACATATACTCTAGATAAATAAACCGAATTTTTTCCATTCACGAATGTTTAGTTCATTAAGATTTAGTTTGTTATTTAAGGTCCAAGTACGTTTGACCCTTTATAAGTTATAATTTATGGACTATAATTACAAACAAACAACTGGATAGATTATATTTGTACAGAATCTCATTAATTGCAATTCACTTTATAAAAGTAACATGGATCCAAATTATATTCAGTTTATAATATAGACAATGTTCAAACAGTTGTTCCTTTAATGGAGTTCACTTTTTTTGAAGATTTTTGACATTTACTCTATACTCGAAAATATAGAGATCGATTGGAACCCCACGAAGTCTCCCGGGGACTTCGTAGGCTTTCTCTCTATAATTTGACACAAATAAACCAACCAATTTAATGTATCTTTTCTAATAGTCTACTCATTATTTACAATATTACATACCATTTTAATGATTATGTCTATAGGATTTTTAATATACCTCAAAAATTGTAAGACTATACAGGACCATAAAATTACCTTTTGGACTACTGAAGTGTCTTCAATTGTTTTCCTGACTTACTTGGTCACTTATACGAATATTGAATATACGAAAGATAGACTTTTTAATACCCAAATTTAGAATACAAAAGTCCCTCATTATTTTTAGAAGGAGAGTTTGATTAATACTGTTATGAAACCATTTTAATTTGCAATATTTGTTTTGTTAATATAAAAGACTGAGGAGATTTTAACTTTCAAGAATCCAAAGGTCATTCAAATAGTTTACTCAATCCTTCCAATAGAGTACCTATGTTTTTAGAGTTCTTTAAAAACTCTGGAATTTTTTTTTTTTAGTGGATCTAAACAATCCGTTTTAGACACTATTCTGAAACCACACTCTAAGGGTCGGGACAAAATAAAATTTTCAAGTCAGACTATGAGGTATTTACAAAGTCGTTTTATTTTTCGGATACTAGTTAATGCCAATATTTTTAGTAGTCTGCTTTTAGTCACTCTTGTCTGGATAAAAAGTTTGTTTGATCGGAATTAAACCAATATGAACTATTTTTATTCCCATTGAAATTCCTTTTTTCTATAAAGTTTTACAATTTATGGTCAAACAATTACCTCCAGACGTAGATCATTCTGAGTAGAGGATCTGTCAAGAAACGACAATACACTACAATTACATTTTAAATTAACTTAAGAATTTTTTTGTGAGATTCAAACAAAGACTTCGAATAGAGTCATTAGACAGAAACCTACTTCTAGTCTACGGAGTACTGGACGTTGGTCCTGACCTTTTTCTGTATTAAATTCCCTGACAGAGGTTGTACCTACCTTCCTGAGAAAAATAGTCCTCTTTGATGTGATGTGGTCCTACTCTTCTGTAGTCTCCCTCTGTCGAAGGGGCTCTACGACCTGGACTAAGTATACTAGTAAATACAAAAGAACTGAAAAATCTGGAAACGTATATTCAGTTTACGAAAAGATAGTATCCGGACTAAAGATACGATCAAAATTTTTAGTTAGGTTAACAACCCAAACACCGATTAATGGATACAGATCAAGACCCAATGGAACCATTTAAAGAGATGATGGTCTGAGATTGACCAACCGGGACTCTTTTAAATGAATTTTTTTTTTAATCAGTATAAGTCCAGTGACACTATAATATCTATCCTAGGGGAGTAGCCCGGTTAATTATTACGGACGAGACTGAGACCGATATTTAAACTCGAAAAAAGATAATGGGTTCGAGTTAGTTTTGTTTTTCTTCAAAGACGTTTCCTCCCCTTTTAGAGGGTGTTAATACCCTACCTAAATATATCTATTATGGTCCGATGTCATTAAATACAAATTTCAGAGGAGATACAACTTCTGTTTTTTTAAATTTAGTATGATTTCTATTAGTCAAATCATTGTGATTTTTTGACCCGATACACGGAATATTTACCACGGTTGTACATTAAAGAGACTTTTTATTTCTAAGATGTCTCGTCTGATTCAGTCTACTGGACTTCTATATGACCCGCTGTAGATTACTTTCAAGAATTGTATTCAGAATGAACACCGAAATGATTATGACGACCGATACAATAAACATAAAGTGGACAAAATGTTTTAACGACAAAGAATGTGACAGGTTATACACACACTCCGGAGATTATTTTGTTATACATCAGGGTATACTCTGACTACTACCATTGTCACATTGAGATCTATACCGTTTTTCGTTGTTCTCCTTTATAAAAGGACCTGGTTTTTCGATCATTCTGTCCACCAGATCTCTTAAAATTTATGACAAAATACCGGATCAGGTCATTGTCGTGTAACTCACCGGACAAATGGACTTTTACCTGTGAGAGTCGTGGTACCCTAGTTTATCAGTATTTCACGGGGGAGTATTAGTACCAGTTCAAATACTCGTTTTACCCCGAGACGGTTGACTTCTGACTGTGCGGTAGACGTAGATGCTTCTAATTTATTTAGTACCGGTGACGTTGACGACTGAAACTTGCGGGGACTTTCCTCAAGTCCCATTTTTAGTCCTTACTCTGTGAGACACGAGACTCTTTTTGACCGTTTTGTCCGGAAGTCTATCAATCTAGAAGAGTCCTTTTCTAAAATACTCAGGGTTCAGAACGTAGAAGAGTATGGATCTTTTTGAGACTGCAGTAATTACCATTTTAGACGAAACCGATAATTCCTTTTCAAATGTTAATTTTCAGTTTTATCTCATCGGTACCAAGTCTATAGGACCTTTTATTGATTCACTACGATACCCACATGAAAGTCTAATCTGGAACATAACGATTTGTGAATCTCAAAAGACTCAGCACAGTCCGAACCTACGGTGGTAAAAGTTTTGTTACAGAAGACCTTTGATGATTGGAATGAAAAATATTTTGATCCGTTGACCGATGTACCGATGTTCAGAGGGACTTCACGGTCTAGGTCTGACCCACGGTCCGGATAAGAAGATTTTTTTTTACTCTAAATAAAACAGATGATTTAATGTCAATAGTGAGGAGGTTGATGAATATTAACCCAGACAATGTGGTTTTACCGTTTGGTTCCCTAATCCTAAAATTAGTATGTTCTGAGTCTAGATCTTGAACCTTGAGTCTTTATGAAGGTTAAGTCACAGATATGAGGTTCGACCCCGTCAGGATACGGGGTAAAACTGTCCCTCAATAGTGTCAGTATCAACGGATCAAGGGATTTTAATTTTGACTCGACCTGAGACACCCCGAGACCTCATGTCTAGATAAGACACAAGAGGAAAAGAATAGATATTCTATATCTGAACCAAGTCGGAGGAACCGGAAGGGACTTAAGGTTTCGTACCTAAGTTTGTTAACAATTAGTCCCTTCCCTCCCCTATGTTTTGGTTTTTGTTAGTTTCCAACCATGTCGGAGGTCTGACTCAGGACCAAGGATGAGTTTCTTTATACGTATTGTTACAGAAACTCAGGGGTGGGTCCACCTTCTACCATTGAAGTCTGACTTGTGTTCTAAGGACCTCGTGTCGAGACAACGGAGTGGTGGTTGGGTAGTCTTCCCCAGTGTTTCGGACGTTAGGAGTGGGGTTTACAACGGAAGACAAAGACCCCTGGTCTCTGCTGGTAGGACAATCCAGAGGACAAACCGGGAACAGATAAAGTAGAGACTCTCCCCGGTTGATTTAACGACAATGATGTTTCCATCTTCGACCAAAGTCCACACCTTTTGGGGTTGAATCTAGTCCATCTCTCTCTGAAGACGAGATAATCCGTCCGAATGTGGGTCCGTGTCGTCCTTCTTCAACGTCTTCTTTCTCTGGAGACGGGGTTAAGGGTTTTTCATAGAACTCATACTTCAGAGAGTCCCCCGAATACATGACGCAATCCCCTTTTTGCAACAAAAATACATTTAGTGAGTCCCTATCATTTTTTAGATACCGGTTTCATTTCTTTCCCGATCGGGTTGTCTTTTCTCTCGCTCTCCGGGTTGTCTCTACCAAACTCAGGACCAAGGTTGTCAGGGGTACCAATNCTCTGAAGACGAGATAATCCGTCCGAATGTGGGTCCGTGTCGTCCTTCTTCAACGTCTTCTTTCTCTGGAGGCGGGGTTAAGGGTTTTTCATAGAACTCATACTTCAGAGAGTCCCCCGAATACATGACGCAATCCCCTTTTTGCAACAAAAATACATTTAATGAGTCCCTATCATTTTTTAGATACCGGTTTCATTTCTTTCCCGATCGGGTTGTCTTTTCTCTCGCTCTCCGGGTTGTCTCTACCAAACTCAGGACCAAGGTTGTCAGGGGTACCAATTGTTACGACTAAAGGTAGGACCACCCGGGAGAGTATTACGATGATGACTAAGAGTGAGAACCTAGGACATAGGATTTATCTGTAGTGTAAACAATTTCTCGTGTAGTTATGTCAGGTCCAAGATCATGACTCCGTTGTCATAGTCCAGGACGGGGTTTTATTTCTCCTTCTAAGGAGATACATCGACTTCTGTCCCCCTTTACAATCCTGGTTTGACCTCGGTCCTGTCCGAGATTCCCCGTCCGATCCGGACTCCAAATCAGAGGTCCTTCCGACTCCGTGACCTTTGAGGGTGTCCGTCACATCGAGCTGGTTAGTCTTTTTAGGGACATCGGGGGGCGGGCGAGGCCTGGGTTCGGTTAGGTCTATCCCTACACTCCAAATTTTCAGGGCGCGCACGCATACCAAATTGGTTAGTCGATATGACAATGTTTTTGTTTCTTGGCAGACATATTTTCATCTACACTAAGTCTCGAGCCCCGAGAACAGCTAAGGTGGTACGATCTACTCTGGACCCGGGATTGAGCTTGATCGTTATTTGGGGAAATACGAAAACGTAACGACACCTACAGAATAAGAGAGTCAAAACCCTTGAGCCTGAGACCTGTATTGTCGGTTTCTTACAAGTTTGATGGAATGTTAACGTGAGTAAGTTGTACGATCATTCCAGTACGAGTTTTAGGAAGTTCCATCCGAAGTCTTCTTCATACACTTAATTCTTGAAGGTCTACATGTTTGACTTAAATCTTTTTCGTCTCCTTGGTCTCTAATTTAACGGTTGTAGACAACCTAGTATCTTTTTCGTGCTCTTAAGGTCCTTTTGTAGATGAAGACGAAGATGAAGATGTAGATGTTTCCGTAATGATACGATTACGTAAACACACCTAGTGTTGTTTGACCTTTTAAGAATTTCTCTTCCCTTATGGTCTGGTGGTTCTCCGTTGTCAATCTTAGTCTGTATCCCGTTGTCTCACTTAGTTTTAACCCTTTCCTTATACTGTTTCGACATATAACAGTGGGACAAATAATTGAATATACCTCTCATGTGTACACTTTACGGTCCGACGTACTCAGTGTTCGACCTTAGTTCTAACGATCCTCTTTATAGTTGTCGGAGTGTATACACTTATTACGGTGAGATTACCGTCTTTCACTTTTTCTTGATGTTTCAGAGAACTACTTTCACATTCTCACTCACTTTTTCAACCGAATTTTGAGTCGTAAGTTTTTTGATTCTAGAAGGAGTGTCGTGACGACGTAAGGAACTCGCTCGTAGAGTTCTACTCGTTCGTCTTTACAACAGTTGAAAGTAATGAATTAGAGCTTCGGTCTCACAAGATAGGTGTCATAAGTGTCGAGGTGGTTCTAAGTTCACGTCCTCCTCACAGTTAGTGTAATACATCCTTCTTGTATACCATCTAGACGGTGTATAAGCTTCGGTCCTACATAATAACATGTAAATTTACATAAATGATACAACTACGACTTGATTTCTTTCCATAATTGGTTTTATCCGACAGTGATGGTAAAGTAGAACGTGATACTGAATCACATAACGTATTTCGAGTATCTTTGTAATAATTAGAGAACTGATCATTTTGTGTTTTCTAAAAATTAACACCAATAATTATTTACTAAACGTATGCATAAAACTTAAGTCAAGTCTAGTCAGTGAGTCAGCACAGACTGAGGAACACTGGGGTACTTAGCGTCGTGCGGTCCGGAGGGACAGGTAGTGGTTGAGGGCCTCAAGTGAGTCCGAGTGCAGGTAGCTCAGTCACTATGGTAGGTCGGTAGAGTAGGAGACAACAGGGGAAGAGGAGGACGGGGGTTAGGGAGGGTTGTAGTCTCAGAAAGGGTTACTCAGTTGAGAAGCGTACTCCACCGGTTTCATGACCTCAAAGTCGAAATCGTAGTCAGGAAGGTTTCTTTAGGGTCCCGACTAGAGGAAGTCTTACCTGACCAACCTAGAGGAGCGTCAGGTTCCCTAAGAGTTCTCAGAAGAGGTTGTGGTGTCAAGTTTTCGTAGATAAGAAGTCGCGAGGGGGAAGAAGTGTCAGGTTGAGAGTGTAGGTATGTACTGTTGGTATTGGAACTGATATACTTGGAATCAGTCGTTTCATTATAGAGACGAAAACTTATACGATAGAACCAACCAGTATTGAAAAGGATGTTCCTCATTCGCAGAAAATTAAAGTACCGACGTCAGTGACCGGGATTTAAGGTCTGTGACGGGGTAGATGTTATGAACATAAAATTATTTCTCTAGTCAAAAAAAAAATTCAAATAAAAAAGTCCATTATCAAGATTTTGATTAAAGATTATCGATAAAACAATAGTCATTTATAATCTAGGTCATAAGATTTAGAACATCTAATACTATAGGTGTAAACGTGTCACAATACTATCTCCGTCGGACTATTGTTTGAACTTCATACTATTGTAAAAGTGTGTATTATTAAGTCTGCTATATAAAGTGTCTTCTTTATATAGTATCAAGTACGATAACTTTTGTGTAACGGAAAAAACAAAACGACTAACAAATCGTGGTAGTCTTGTTAAATAATACGATTATTTTTCCTATTACCCTTTCTCTCTAAAAACAGACAATAACTTGATATTAATTTTGTAGTTTCAAACTTAGACAAAAATTATATTTACTCTTAAGTTATTATTTGGAAGACACTGTGTTTGATACATAGAATCTTCGTGTCCTCTGCTCTTAATTACTACTAAACTTATACGTAAATTATTTTGATACTTGATGTGTCGTACCCTGATCTTTTTCCCACTTAAATCTTATATAAAAGTTTGTTTACTCAATTTATTTCTATGAGAAACTTAATTCTGATTGAGTAAAAAATAGTACCACAGAACTATATTAGTTAGGTTTAAATAAAAAAATCAAAAAGACTAAATGAAAATATAGGGAATTGTGTGTCATAATACAAAAAAAAAAAAAAAAGTTTCTCTCCTCCTCGTGTATAGTCAGAAGTTCAAGTACTTTAATACTTCACTTCACTTCACTTCACTTCACTTCAACGAGTCAGCACAGACTGAGAAACGTTGTGGTATCTGACCCCGGATGGTCCGAGGAGACAGGTACCCTAAAAGGTCCGGTATCATGACCTCACTTAACGGTAAAGGAGGAGGTCCCCTAGAAGGGTTGGGTCCCGAGCTTGGGTCCAGAGGACGTAACATCTGTCTACGAAATGGTAGACTCGGTGGTCCAAGTAGAAAAAAGTTTTTTCCCTTATGAGTGTCTTATAACGTATAGAACCGTCTATTAATGAAATCCTCCATTCTGTTGTACAGGTTTTCGGGAAAGTACTTGTGTACTTGGACCCCGGAACTCGTATAAGATAAAGTGTCGACGTAGTTTACACTGAGACTACACTAAAATCGACGAGTCCATATAGACATGGAGTGGTAGTGGTTTTTGACTAATTCATTTATGATTGTTTACTCAGTGAACGTAAAGTTAAACAAAAAGAAAGAAAGAAAGAAAGAAAGAAAGAAAGACAGAAAGACAGAAAGACAGAAAGAAAGACAGAAAGATCACTTTGACCCATCTTTTCGTTATCGTTGGGTGACAGTAAAAGGTTCCACGGAGTTAATACCCTGGAATATTTCACTCACAAATCTTATATCATTACAAATTGAAGACCTTGGAAAACGATAACTAGGAAAGTCACTGACGTTTGTCTGTTAATTCATCCGTCAGTTACTTCAGAATTTCAAAAAACTTTTTTGAGTCTGGTCAAATTTTTTTTTTTACTGATCTCCATCTTTACTGTCCATTGAGTCATTCAAGTTTGAAATTAATTGAGTAAATTATACGTGTAATTAGGAGATTCTTTTTACTCTGTTTTCTCACTGGAACACGGGTTCCAGTGTTCCGATCATTCACCGTCTTGTTCTCTAAACTTGATCATTCAGTTGGATGTCTCGGATTTGAATCGGTGGTTTTCTTAGGTCCTTCTGGGTGACTAAATTTTCCATATCGTTAACGAATTATAAATTGAAAAACAAACCAACCGTAGATGGTTTGTTTTTGTGTAGATGAAACACAACTTAGAAAATGACACACGTACACTGACATTTGAGTCAAGACGTTACATTTTTTTTTTTTCTTTGTTTTATAGTACACTTAGTTACCGATCTTAAACATTCTTTAATATATTTTAGATAAATATCCCTATGAATCAAAAAAGAGAACAAAGTATGTTTACGAGGAGACGAGGACATTTTTCAAAATGAATCGTAGAGAGTTTATTAATTTGTATATAAGTGATTTATTAAATATGTTGACCTTTTTTTTTTGTTTTACATACGTTTTCCTAATACCAAAATGGTTTAAACTGTCCTAAATCCAGAATTCTTCTTTAAGAAACTGTACATATTACTACCGATGTAAAATGAATTCATATCTCTAACGATTCCACTGATTACACTTCCCATCATTTACACATTTACAATTAGTAACGATATAAAAAAGATATAAAAATAAATATTAGACATTGAACACTTACATTGACCTAATATAAAAATATTTCACAGTACAGACTCGGGGAACTAAACTTAGTGGACACTTATCGGACACCATTAAAGGACAGGTGTCCATCTCAAACCGTTTCAAATTCCTCTAAGAGTCCGTTCCGAAAAACGATGTAATTTTAAATTCCTGGTGAGGGGATCTTTCATCCATGATAATAAAAGAGTTTAGAAATTACTAAACACTAAAGAAGTATAATCTGTCAGTACTTTTTCAAAGGTTATTTCTCGTAAAAAGTGAACTCTTAAACGTTTAGTCCACCGGTCTCGACAGAAGACTCTATACGTTTGTGTGTTCTAATGGTGGACGTCTCAAACATTGATCCTCACAATAATGTTCCTCTGTGACGTAACAAAGATTATATAAAACCGAATTTCGGTGAAAGGACATGTAATACCTTAAATAGACGTGTCTACAGGAAAAAAGGAAGTAACGTCACTACTGACAAGACTGTTTCTTTTCCTTTTATAACTCGATGAATGTAAGTACGACTGGTAAAGACGATGTCTTAGTATTTAATCCTTTATATTAATCTTACGTCAATATTCTATCTGATTTTAAAGTAAAACGACCGTAAATAAAGTAAGTCCGTGTCTAAATCTTACTTTACACTAACGGTACTGTATATAAAATAATCATTATTGGTACTTTTAAGGTATCACGAAATACTTAATATTTTACGAAATGAAGTGAACTAGGAGTTCATTAAAACACTCGACTCGTTTGTAATATACGGAAAATGAGAACTCTTAACCTCAGTTAACTTAACGGTCTCTACTGACTCCACTCTTTACCTTTTGGACCTTTGTTTCGGAGGATTAAGGTCTTAATAGATAAAATTACTTTATATGAGTTTCAAAGTCTTATTAACAGAAAAGTTACATTGTTAAAGATAAAATCTCCACAGTTCCTGTCTATCTATTAGTTTTTGATAGTAGATAAGAATTTATAAGAATTTATAGTTGGTTTTCTTTGACCTGAAAGAGAGTCTTACTTTCGTCGTGAAGTGTACCGGATGTGAACTGAATCACTTCTTGACATAATCTGTCCTCACGAAAACCTTCTTTCATTTAGATTACACCTACAATTATTCTTTAAATAAAATGAGTATTTGTGCTTTAGATCACCTAGATCAACTCTATTCAAAGTCAACTACTTTCTTAACAAATTCTTTGGTTCAAGGAAAACCGAAAGAACAGATAATATTAAATCAAAAGTAATACATGTCGAACCAGGTGGTGGATCGTAACGGGACGTGTAAGATTTATAGTTATTTTATCTTTCCACATCCTATATAAGACAAATACAAAGAGTATTCGGGGTAAAGGTGAGATAGGTGAAAACGATTACAGAATATATACCTTGATCCAGTGTGGTAGTCACATAAGTGTTTACTAAGGCCTATATATTTTTAGTCCGTGTTAAGACTGATTTTATTTTACTAAAAAAAAAAGGAAATCGTTCCTACTTTCACTTTACCCGGTTCACTTTCACTTTCAGAGAGTCAGTACAGGCTGAGAAAGTTGGGGTACCTGATATGTTAGGTACCTTAAGAGGTCCGGTCTTATAATCTCACCCATCGGAAAGCAAAGAGGTCCCCTAGAAGGACTGGGTCCTTAGTTTGGTCCCAGTGGACGTAACGTCCACCTAAAAAATGGTTGACTCGATAGTCCCTTCGGAACCTTATACCCGTAAGTCATGTATTAATCTTTGCCGAAGGTATTCTTGGGTTCTACTGCAGAAATAAGAAGAGGACAGTGAAGTATGATCGCACTCGAAGTAGGAGTTTATCAAGACCATGAACTTACATAGAAACCCTTCGTCAGATCTTCAAGGACAGAAGATTGGTACTTGTAAGACGAGAAAAGAGAGACGATAGGAACAGACAAGTTATATTATAAATCGTGATTATGTCACGAAAGACTTTTACACATCCTCAGTGTACTGACACCAATAGTGATAAACAAACAAACTAACAAACCTTCTATTAGATGTTTAAAACTCAAACGTAAAACTAACTGTACAAGAGGACTTTCCGTACTATAAGGGGAAGTCCATGTTGAATGGAAAGAAGACTTCATTCAAGATCTTATATGGATTTCCAATAATTGTTTTCTGAAAACATTCGGAAGGTACTATTGACACAGGACAAGAACCATTACTTTTCGGGTTAAGGTTCTATTTTACAAAATATATACAGTACTTAAAATACATTATATACCTAAGTTCCGTAGTGGTGTACATAACTAAGTCGTCACATCTTGTATGCACCATTTTCTTTCTCTATAGAGGGGGGTGGTATGTTCCCATTTTCCCTAATACAAACGACGGTTGTGAGGATAACATCATAAAAAAACAGGAAAATGTAACTTTTTATTATATTTTTATTGAACCTCAAGGAAAAATTTATGTATTCGAATCGATTAGTTTCACGACTGTCCTTTCAATTACCAATTTTGAACTTGAATATACGTGCACCAGATCCCCTCGTCTTAGTCGAGGTTGAATACGTTTGAGTTTGAAGGTTTCCAATAAATAATTATTGTACAGTTTCAAGGTGAAGAAGTAACTGTCACACCTTTTTATATTTTATAAGGAGTGATCTAACACACGTATGTACATACGATTCAGTGAAGTCAGTACAGACTGATAGTCTATTGGATACCAGACATCGGGTAGTACGAGGAGACAGGTAACTTAAGAGATCCGTTCCTGTTTTTACCCAACGGTAAAGGAGGAGGTCCCCTAGAAGGACTGGGTCCCTAATTTGGGTGCAGAGGAGGTAGAGGACTTAACCGTCCATCTAAGAAATGGTGTCACGGCGGACCCTTCGGACTCTAGTCTAAGTGTATAAAAAGTTCTAAAACCTAGTAAAAGTGATAGTTATAAGTCTTAAGGAAGAGTCCATCTAAGGGATGAAGGAGAAAACAAACCAAACCACCCGTTGAGAGGACAAGGAAATGGACGACTCATAAGGAGACAGAGAAGTAGAACCAATATAACGACGCAAACCCCACCGGAAAAATATAAGGCCATTAAACACCCCAAAAGAAATAATACCTTGAAGGAGTGACACCCACCCCAAGATAGACACCGAACAGTTCCAAAGGACCAATCCCTCCGAACACAACCTCAAGACCACCCACTTCGACCCAAAGAAGAGAGACCTCACGTTACCTCACTGGTCATTACCCAATACTCTGTAGTTTCCAAAACCCTATTAAAACTCGACGGACATATAACTTCGAGTCTAAGTGTATAAAAATTTCAATCTATTTGTCTATATATTCCACATGTCTCGTCAGTCCTTTTATAATATCGGACCTATTTGATTGTGTGTGCACGAGTTTGTATGTGTGTAAAAGATCTTCCCATTTAGTTATGGGGATGATTCAAAAAACTGTATTAGGAGGATACTCAAAAGAACACTGTAGGTGTTTGTCGTTCCTAAACGTAAAGAACTCAGAAGGGAGGTTTATCGTTTTATCGGAAGTAGGGAATTCCTTCTTTATATTTGTTTATACATTAAACATAGAGTAGTAGTCATTTAATAAAAACAACAACAAAAAAACTGTACTGTACTAAAATGGTAGTAAATGTCAAAAACCAAACACATACACAACCTCTAAGACACTATCAGTGACCTATTGCTAGACGACTGAGAAGGTTTATAGGAGAACAGGATAAGAAGGAGTGGTTTTCCTGGTTGTCATAAATCGGTTCATGAACTGGTCGGTCGCATGATATGGGTCTGGTGTAACAAGTCGGAAGTAAGATTCTCACTTGTACACTGACACAAGACTGGTTACACTATAACAACCTGGATTAAGTTTGGTGGTTCAAAGACCTATCAAACAAAGTGTTGTAATAGTTCTACTATCGAATAACAGTATAGTAAAATAGAAGAAATCGAAGAAAGTAAAACCTAAAAGAAAGTGAGTGTCTATTTTGATGAGGATTATTTTTGTAACATATCAAATAATATTCCTAGTGTCGAAGGTTATCCTCGTAGTGGAGATCATTAAATTTACAATTTCATAGTATTTCATGTTGAAATTTGTTAAAATAACTATTAAACAAATTTTTTTTAGGACAAACTAAAATAAGTAAATAAAGGAACTCCTTTTCTCATAGTATATGTAAAACTTTAAATACTTTAGTAGATTTACTTTCGGTAATACATGACTTACTTTTACCATATATCTCTATATATTCGAACCCAACTTTACGAACAATCACCAGTTTATTGCAATCACAAATAGCAAGTCAGTACAGACTGAAAAACACTGGGGTACGTGACATCGTACGGTCCGAGGAGACAGGTACCTTAAGAGGTCCGTTTTTATGATCTACCCCATCAGTAAGGGAAGAGGTCCCCTACGAGGACTGGGTCCCTAGTTTGGGTCCTTCCGATAATTCCGTATCGAAAATACTTCTTGTGTGTCTTTAGAATTCACAGGTTGAGTCACATTCTGTTCGTACTTTTGAGACGGTTCTAGTTAAATATCTTATAAAGGTATAAGAGACACTAGGTAGGTAAAACAACGTACAAGAATTAAAAATAACGAGATGAGTAATATACTTGTTTGATAATAATAAAGTAAAAATAGGTGAACTACAGTAAATTTAACAAGGATTAAACTCCGTTAATACTCATCAAATTAGGTTCAAAAACCGTATAGACCCATATATAGTCCTCACTGTAACGACCTAAAATAGTATGTACACACTAATTAAAATAAATTATTAAGGGTTTTATTAACATAATTAAACGTGACTGTGTTCATTGTATTTCAACATCAACGAGTTGTAGAAACGATTGTAAACTATTATAGTCAGGAAATTAAAATCGATAAGACGACTCACAAATCATGATGGATCAATTCCGAATATGAATGTACAAAACCACTACTTACTACGACTCGTAAGAAATACATAAAATTTTGTACGGATGAAGTATTCTCGTCACGGAAAAGTTTTGTATCAACATGATTTTAAAATAGTAGTTGGAAAAATAACAAAACTTCTAATAAAAACATCAAATCTAAGTATATGAAACCTCCGGAATAGACACTGTTTGAAGTAAGTGTATAAAGTATAAGTGAAAGAATTACATTAAAAAACTACCTGATTTCATTAATTAATTCATTTCGGACTACCTAGATAAAGAAGAATATACTAATTATGAAAAAACCTTGAATCAGAAAATTTCGATTACTTGTTTAGTTTATTAAAGATGAATAGTTCAGTATATATACTTAATATAAAATAATAATATTATTAGAGTATTTTACATATGTATATTTTATATATGTTCTAATATATATTACGTATGTATTCTATATATTATACGTATTCTTACATATATATACATTTATTATGTGTATGTTTTACTACTTTGTGAAAGATGTATAACATATTTAACATACCCTTCCCTTATTTCTCGTTCAATCTTAGACTTATACGAATTTTCATTAAACAAGGTAACGCTTCGATTTTCAAAAAAATAACAAACATATGATTCCACTTTATAGGAAATTTCAGTCAGATTCAATACAGTTTACGTTTCAACCATTCTAACTTTAACCTTAAAATGAAAATGAAATAGTAAACAAACACATCTTTGTAGGGATTCTTACTACTAATATTAATTTACACTTTGTTGTGTTGATCTTTATTACCGAATTATCCTTTCTTTCTCTCTTTCTTTTTACATAGCTATTTTACAGTGATGTTTAGTCGTAGTTTAATTCCTGAAGTGTCATAATGTGAGAAAAATAGAAAACAAAGTTATCTCACTTTATTCTAATTTAGCTGTGACCTGAGTCACTCTTTTGATTCGTCGAATTAAACTTGTGAACTAAAGCATTAAGGTAAGTGTAACCTCTATAGTAATTCGATACAAAGAACTTTTTCTTTCATTGTTTATAAACTCAATGATATGTAATTACAACGTTACCGTTGGGTGAGGTCATGAGAACGGACCTTTTAGGACACCTGACTCCTCGGACCACCCGATGTCAGGTACCCCAGTGTTTCTCAACCTGTGTTGACTCGCAGAAGTGAAGTAAAGTATGGACCTATTCGTTTTATTTAAAATAAACCCCAATTTATGTCAATTAAAAATTACCAATTTCCTATTTAATCCTCTTCTATAATAAAAATAGACTTAAAATAAGATTTCAAATCATTATTGACTGTAACACACCTCTCCTTTTCTTTTTTATTTAACCGTCATAACACGGGGTCTAATGTCTCACTGTCTACAAAAGTATAACAGTTCTCTAATAATTTTTAAATCCCCTAGACACTCAGAATTAATATGTTCATAATTCTCATTAGTGTTAGACATCATATTAAGTCTTTAAATGTTGTCATTTTTACTTTTTAATTTTTATATCTAAAGTTTTTACGTATAATTAACAAGTGTAAATAAATGTATACGATCCCAAATTTAGAATAAAGACTTATTTTATGTGTCTTCTTTATATGGTTTTTTTTTTTTTCCCAGAATTACTGGATCTATTGATGTCACCATACCAGTGAGTGGACCTCAGTCTGTAGGACCTCACACTTCAGTTCCCTCGGAATCCTTCGTAGTGATGCTTGTTTCGATCACCTCCACTACCGTAAGGTAGACTCTATAAATTTTAGGAATTTCTACTGCGAGAATTTCACGACGTGAGTTATACAGTCTTTTGAACTTTTTGAGTCGACACCGGTGTCTTGACCTTTTCTAGTCAAAAGCAACTTAGGATTTCTTTCCGTTACGGTTTCTTACAAGTTTGATGGTATGTGAATACACGAATAAGGTGTACCATCGTTCCATTACAAGTTTTAGAAGGATCGATCCGAAGTCATCATGTACTTGACTCTTGAACGTCTACATGTCCGACCTAAATCTTTTCCATCTCCTTGGTCTCTGGATTAACGGTTGTAGGAAACCTAGTGTCTTTTCCGTTCCCTTAAGGTCTTTTTGTAGACGGAGTAACTGATACGATTTCGAAAACTCACACACCTAGTGTTGTTTGACTTTTTAAGAAGTTCACTACCCTTATGGTCCGGTGGAATGGATGGAGGACTCTTTATACATACGTCCCGTCCTTCGTCGTCAATCTTGGGCTGTACCTTGTTGCTTGACCAAGTTTTAACCCTTTCTTAATACCGTTCCTATATATAACATTGGGACGAATAAATTGAATATACGTCTCATATAGTAAACTTTACGGTCCGACCTACTTACTGTTCGACTTTAATTCTAACAAGACTCTTTACGGTTGTTAGAGTCTATACGTCACGTATAGTGATTACCGTCCTTCATTTCTCCTTGATTTCTTTGGGAACTCCCACTTTCTCCTCCCATTTTTTTGACCGAATTTAGAGTTGTAAGTTTTTTGATTCTAGTACCGTAGACTAGACTAGTGAAGTACCGTTTATCTTCCCCTTTTTCACTTTGACTGTCTAAAATAAAAGAAACCGATGTTTTAGTAACACCTACCACTGACGTCGGTACTTTAATTTTCTAAGCAAGAGGAACTTCTTTTCGATAATCTTTGGATCCGTCGAATGGTTTTCGTCTCTGTAGTGAAACGATTTTTTCCAGGCAGATCAGTTTCGATACCAAAAAAGGTCATCAACATGTGTCTACACTCTATACTTCGTATTTTACATTCTAAACTTCGTATTTTTATGAAACGACTGTTTCCAGGTAGGTCAGTTTTGATACCAAAAAGGTCTTCAGTACATACCTACACTCTCAACACGGTATTTCTTTCGACTCACGACTTCTTAACTACGAAAACTTGATAAAGGTATCAGAAACACCACAACCTTTTCCGAGAACTCTCAGACAACCTGACATTCCTCTTGTTTGGTCAGTTAGGATTCCCTTTGGTTGGGAGTTATAAGTAGCCTTCCGGACTACGACTTCAACTTCAAGGTTATAAAACCGCTGGACTGCGTTTCTTGACTGAGTGACCTTAATTGGGACTACGACCCTTCTAAACTTCCGTTTTCCTCTTCCCCTGTTGTATCGTGTGTCCATTTTATGTAAATAATGTAACATAATTCATTGAAAAGGTATAAGTATAAGATGATAGGTTGTTAGTAGAGGTTACTTTATACAGTAATAACTACTTGTGTGGATTAGAAACCATTAGACACGGAGATACATAAGTTACCAACTTGGATCTTCATAGAAATAATAGTAAAGACGTATAGTACAAGAGTAGGTAGAAAGTCAGGACAAAAAAAAGAAAAAAAGGGTTTGGATAGGGTTTGTACAAGGGTCTTTAGAAACATAATATAGTTACATGTAGCTAAAAAGTGGGAGACCTGAAGACTCCTAAATAAAGTAACTCGTTGAGAAATGGTTGTAAAGTTGATAAACCATATAAGAAGATTAATTTATGAAATTTTTTTTCACAATTACAATTTAATAGAGGACTTATTATGAATCATCATGACAGGTACCGAAGTTTGTCCAATCTCTAGTTCGTACGCAAAAGGATTAGTAATACAGATACGGGAAATTTTTCAGTAAATCAATTGTGAGTCGTAGTACTAAACATTTTATTCCCATCAATATTGTTAGAGTTAAACCAAAAAGTTCTTATTCACATTCGACTATTTGTATTTTGTGATTTTCATAAAGGACTGTCTCAACCACAAGTTCTTCATAATGGATACTCATTTGAAATGTAATAACATAAATGAAAATATTAATAAAATATGATTATACATAAAATGATTATGAACTTATCGAATTATTTAATTACTTCCGATTATTAATAAAGTTTTGATGAGTGTTTCATATTTAACTTTTGATGATTTTATTTAATTATAATAGAAATCGAAATCTTTAAAAAACTAACACTTTCTTGATATTGTATCAAATTTTATACTTTTATACCACATGATTCAAAGTATATAGTGAACGTTCGTTTTATGACGTCAAGTTTTCACTCTCTCTTGAAGACGAACACCTTTTATAATTATATGCCCAGTGAAAACTTGTTCCGAAACACCTTAGTATCATTAAGAATATCAAACTTTACCTAATATCGTTAAAGGTCTGTCTCTTTTTATGGAAATCTCTTCTGAATTCTCAGAACTTTTCACACACACATATTAAACAAGAAATCGTAATCCGACATGTCTTCTCTTATCTAACCATTTTAGTTTTTTCCTCTAAACCGTATTCCACTCCAGTTGGGACTCACGAACCGATTTTAGGATGAGACTAAAACCTTCCATTAGTACCTCTTTTAACACGTAATCGTCATCGTCACATATTCTTCCGTGCCAACATTCACCACACTTACTCCCTGTCCACCGTGAAGTCCTTAATAAAGGTATCAGACTTCACTACCTATTATTTCTAGACCGGATCCCATTACTCTCTTTCACATCGAACTTATGTGAATTTAACTCCTACTCGCAAAACGATCCTCACATATGCCTTTTCCTCTACCCCACTCAAAAGAGTCTTTCGGAGAATAAAATAAATCTTGATACTCTTATCACAAGGAAATAGTCAATGTATATGCTACTGACTTAATCTCACACCTTTTGTAATACTTCCTGAGTTTTATTTACTAATATGCCAACTTTCTATTTCCTTTACTGTAAGAAATAATTCTAGAATGTCTTCACTTTTACATAAACGGTGTATAAAAACTTTTATTCTACTAAAGTGAACTTATATATCATTTATAATTATCAAGTACACTGATAGTTTTTGTTACTCCCTAGACTACCCTAGGTTGTAAGTGGTACTGAAATGACTATTTTGACTTGTAGAGTTAATACCGAAAAAAAAAAAAAATTAAGTCTCCTATTTGGATATATGTACGTTCTACACGAGTACTCTTTTTTTTTTACTATTATCAAGTGGGTGAACTATGATATGGACGATGAGACTCTTCCTATTAATTTACCTTAAAAGTGTCTCGTTTCCTTAAAACACGTGAAAGTTTCACAATTTTCTAAATAAGGAACGAATGACTATCTCTGTATCGTTAATTTTGATACTTATATTAGAAGAATATGAATTTACCAAAGATGTTTTAACATTAAAACTTAAACCAAAAATGATTTCCTTATTTAGTAGTATCCTATCGTTAAGTGTTCGTGTTTTCTCATAATGAAGTTAGTGGAATTCTTATTAGGAAAAAGAGTACGCCAACTAAAGTTGGTCCTTCGTAAGTCGTTACCCCGTTTCTGATCGGTTTAAATTATTCCGACTGTCCAAAACTGAATAATAGACGAGGTGAGTCCCTACCGTTAGAGAAAGTCACTGTATTTGTACTTCGGGTTCTTATTCACGAATCGACTTACTACAAAGAATAAGATTTATGATGTAAGGTTTTGTCTCAAAAACCATACTTAAACACCTTACTTAGTCTTCGTTGTGAAAAAAAAGTACGTATTTATTTATTCATTAATTACTCTTTCCGTACGTTTCTTTATTGTTGAGTTATGTCAGATTTATCACTAAAAGGGGGGTAATCGTAATATTCCAAAATCTTTAAGATAAGGAAAACCAAGGTAATTTGTGTCTTTGGACAGGTGGTAACCGATTTATTATTTTGAGTGTCCGATACCTTTGACGGAAACTTGTTTTCTTCCTAAATATCAGAGCTGGAAAAATAGAAACGTCTTAGACTCTTCAAACGGGACACGACTCTACTTTCCTTGAAAATAATCCTTTAATTTTTATTAGGGAAAGTAATTTTTCTTACATCTTCACAATACGAAACGTGGCTTAAGTTTCGACAACATTTATTTGGGGATCCTAATGTCAGTCTATCCTCCTTTGGTGGGGAAGTGAAGAACGGAAGGAGAATGAGAACTCCTTCTCATCATAGATAAGATGGGAAGTTATCTATAACCATTTACAAAGGTGACTCCGTCCTTGACGTGTCGATTATTCCTTGGACTCTACACATATTTTAGTAGTGACTTCACTTACCGTAAGTTGATCGTATTTGACTCATTGACAGATACATGTAAATATTAGTTTGAGTGAGTGAAAGGTCCATCAAGTTAATTTGACATGGAGTAATTACGAAAACTCTTCTTTCTTTCGGTAGAACGTTTTAAAATTTACTGGAGTTAACTTAGTCGATTTTTTTATGTAACTTTCACTTGATAGATTTTTTAACTGGAACTTTTCGGAGACACACGAAAGTATTAGGAAATTTTAATTTAATAGGGAAGATTAATAAATGATCTACAAATTAAGGGAATGTAAAAGAAATTAAAGGTCGGAATATCGAGTGGAAACGGTGTTTTAAAAGAAGTCTGTCCTCCCTCTTTTTCCTATGGAAGTAGTATTACTACATGACAACTAAGACATAGATTTCAGTAACATTAAGACCTTCAACGAGATTCCAGGTCACCTACAAACGGTCTTAAAATCAGACACTCTCGATTCATGAAGAACAATATACCTCACTCGCTGTGAGGGACGTACCTTTATTCAAATGAGAGAAATGGATGGGTCTTGATTTTAGATCTTCCTTTTTATTTTCGAGGACGATACGTACGGTTATCAAAGACAGACGTAGAGAACAGAAGTCCACACTCATCGTACTACATACGTATGTTATAACTTATTTATGAACAACTTACGTGACTTACTTATTCACATACACGGACTTTATTACCCTTATTAAAGGTATTTAATGGAAGTCTTTGCAAATAAATAAACACAATGCGACTCTGTTGTATATTCGTTTTTGTCAGAGTAGACATAAGAAAGGAAGACCTTTTAAAAGGACTAAAAAACGATATACTAATATATTATAAAGTTCCAGTTCTCTGTCCTTTTTTATACGGTAGACACGAGGTTTAATTGACACTGATAGAAACTTTTATAATTATCTTAACAAGAACTAGATAGTCCGTTTTTTGACAAGTAAATTAATCCTGTTACTAGTCATTTTTTACTGAAATTGTGTTGAGTTTATGTTATCTAGTTACGTGTGGAAGATTGTCACAAACTGGACGTATAATTAGAAACAGTAAATCATTGTCTTCACTTGTCTCGACGTATATCCACATACTGTGTCAGAACAAAATAGTCTTTAGCTAAAAATTCTCGTTCAAAGAAGAAAGTAAGGAAGTCGTCGTACGGGGAAGAGTATATGAGTCAATACGATGTAACGAACTCCGACACGAAGACACTTAGGAATTGTATAAAGACGACGGGAGAGACGAACACTAATGGGGGTAAAGTCGAGTGAAATGTCGTTGTCAACCCACAGGACGACAGAACATAAAAGACATGTACACGTCGAATCATCTCGACACGGTACTACTTATAACAAAGTTACAACGGTCTGGTCAATATAATTTCCTGACATAAAGATCCCGGACACAAAGATAGAGACGACAAGTCATTACGAGTCTCCGTTCGACTACTTCGTTTGAGACTTCGGTATATAGAATGTCTATATTCTTCGAAGGTCTTAAGTGATCAGGACAAATCCCCCGTCGCCGACGAGGTCGTGTCAGAAAAGACTTCGGTTCACAGTCTTAAGGAGACTTCAGGGAGGACTCTCGGGGGAGTCGATTCTTCTCAAATTCTTGGTAGGAACCTGGATGACACTTGTATGAAAACGAGACATAATTGGTACTTATAGTTATTCTGTCTTTGAAACCAAATCGGTAGATTTACACAAAATATATAAAGGACCGTGTTTGTCCTCATATATTTATGTAACTACCTAATTCACAACTGATGTAATATTTAACTTTTTACCCTACTTTGAGACCGTTGTAATTTCAGTAAGACGACAACAATAAAGATTATGAAGGAAAGGATCAGAAGTGACCTAGTTACGAAAGACACGGATTTTATAAAGTAAAAGAGATCCTTTCTTTCGTGTGTTTTATTGGTCTCCCATTTTATTCAGTGACTCATAGAGTCTCAAATATTTCAAGTTTTTCGTCCCTGTCTACAGATTATTCCGTCCACTAAACTCTAAAAGTTCTCCATTCTAAAAATATTACTTTAACTAAACAAACGAATTAGGTTTCAAATTCTCAAACCACTTAAGGTTTGTATTAAATACGAATTCTTATTTTTGGTTTAAACGTGTACACTTGCAGACATACATACGCACATAACCACGACCTTCATACTCTCCATACACAACTAATATTTTCTCGGTTGAAAGGTCACTTTTCTTTATTTGATCCGTCTAGGGATGTTTTTAGTGTATCTTCTCCTTTATTTCACCTGTTACCACAGTATCTATTTCGAAAGACGAAAGGGGATCCCGTAAGTTGTTTCTCAATGTTATCTCCTTTTTACACAAACAAGTCTTTCACAGTGTCTATGGGTAAAGGGGATGGAGGTTACTGAGACACCCCATGTCATCTAATAATTTTTTACAGGGTGTAGAAATTTTTTTTAGTTTCTTGCGATTCTCACCCGGTCACCTTGACCTTTCCGGAATATAGACTACTTCTCTTTCTCAGGGAAGTCACTGGATCATCAGATATTTTATTGACCGAACACAAGTATTTCGTTACAGTTACAGTCCTTACAAACCCCCTCACTCCCTCTGACACTGTCGAGTCGTCACCCACTACACCCTTATTTCGGACTTTTCAATTTTTATGTACGAGGAGACTTAGTTTCTACCTATTTCTTTCTTTTGGACTTAGTGGAAGAATTAAAACGGATACACAAAGGAAAGTATCTGTAAGGAAGTAGGAATAAATCTAGTGGGGTATGTAGTGAGGGTAGATAAATCTAGTGTGGACCTCCTTTTTTTTTCTTTCCATTTTTCCCTCTTTGAAATTAAATGACTCTGTAAGACTTAACATAACTTTTTAACGTTAACTTCTAACTTTCAATATATTAATCTAGGTCAATCTTTTTGTGTTAAAATCAAAAGGTATGTACCAATCTTTTTTAAGTATCGTGACGTTTTTAAAGGTTCATATCGTTTCTTAGTTTTAACTATGTTTGTTCCTGTCTCAATATTGAACGAATAGTAACGGATCTATTTGTGACTCAGGGAAGAGATTAGGAAACATGAGGTCCTACTTAAAGAAAAAAAATATCAGACGGGAGAAGAAGGACGGTACGAACACTAAAGTAGAAAGGAATTATCCTTAACAGTGAACAACAGGAATATATCTTCAAATGAAGAGAAAGAAAGAAGAGTGGTGGTTTTTAACTTAACGACAAGGTGAATTTACAGATGGTAAAAGAGACGAGAGTTTTTTTGTCGTGATTAAACTTTATTTTACAATTTCCTTACTTTTAAAGGGATTCTTAACATCGAAGTTCGAAAACTAGCCAATGTTCTTATTATAGAGGGAACACGTCAAAATGGCTAATAATCGAGTAAAGGAGACTCTAGAGAGATAGATACGAACAGACAAAGACAGAGACAGAGAGAGTGATATAGGATGCACACCCACACTCACACAGACACAGATACAAACACACATATACGTAAAAAAATTGTACATTCTCATCTAAAGTTTATAGTAATGACAGTTGATGTTTAACTGTGAATGGCTCTCCTAACCGTTACTGGTTTGTTATTTCCGTAAACGGTAGACGGAGATGTCACTAACTTGGGGTACGACGATACCGACAACTGGAAGTTGTTAGAGACTCCCTCAGTCTCACCTCACTCCGTGTGACACGAGGTCCCTTAGACCACCCTGTCCAGAAATCTAGACAAGTCAAGTCACGTCAGAGAGTCAGGAGAGGTTGAGAAACACTGGAATACCTGTCGTGGTGTGGTCCTGAGGGATAGGTAGTGGTTGAGGACCTCAATGAGTTTGAGTACAGGTAACTCAGCCACTACGGTCGGTTGGTAGAGTAGGAGACATCAGGGGAAGAGGAGGACGGAAGTTAGAAAGGGTCGTAGTCCCGGAAAAGGTCCCCCCGTCGAGAAGTGTAGTCCACCGGTTTCATAACCACAAAGTTTCATAACCAGAAATCCATCAACCAACAAAAATCCTCGTCTAAAATACTAGAGTTAGGAACATAGAGGAGTATAGATCCTTCGTGATTTAGGGAAGTCCCACTGTAGTCTGGGAGTGCTGATTGTTTTTGGAAAACATTTAACTCACGAAGTACCATAACTTGAGGGGGAAGTGGTTTTGAATATATGGCTGAAAGGGGGTGACGACGAAACCTCGTCAGAAAGTCTCGATAGACTCTACGACGGAGGGTCCGACGTCAGGAGTAAAACGGGGTTTATTTCGAATTGAGTGTTGAGAGTACAACATGTAGAAAAAAATCAGTTGTAATGGAAAATAAGAAATTGTAAAGTTACACATAAATGATTCTTATACCTATAAAAGAATTTATTGGAGTCATTTTAATTATTTAAACATTTTAAATTGTCATTATGTTATGAAATAAGATTGGGTGTTAGGGGTGAGGTCACATAAGTCAACACGGTTACTACAGGACATATCGTGACAAAAGTCACGTCCTAGAGTAGGTCCAGTATATTACTTACTTCAAACGAACAGAGAAATCGAAAGAAAGTAGAACCCGTCAAGGAATCGGAAAGAAACTGAAAGAACTGTAACTCCAAGGAACTTCTTACGTTCGGCCAATAAAATATCTGATGGAGAGTCAAACCTAAACAGACTACAAAGGAGTACTAATCTAAGTCCAATACGTAAAACCGACCGTGTCTTAGTCGTACTAAGACACAGGAAGAGTCCTGTAGTGTTACCTCCGGACCCTATAGGGAAACGTCAAATAACCACTACAATTAAAACTAGTGAACCAATTTTATTGCAGGAAAATAGGTGAAGTATTCATCATGAAAAGGAAACCATTAATCATTGATTAAACTCTTATCTAGGACATTTTTATACATTTATAGAATAAGGAGTAGTTTACGGTAGGAGGATGACTAATTCGTACATAATGACTAAGAACGGTCTTAGTTGACTATGATACAACCGAGATCTCTATTAATAAATCAATATGTTAAAAAAGAGATAATAAACTTGATATGACTTTATTTCTTAAAAGGAAGAAGTGATCGATAAATAAGAAATTAAATCAATATGTAAGTATTTACGTAATAATAATAAAAGTTATATCCGAGTGTATAGAAATGAAATTAGTTGTTCTAGTAATTATATAAATATACAAAACTACCATTTAACGTGGTCAAACCGATCAGCCTTGTGACGGTTCGACCGAGGAAATTAGAAAACGGTGTTGGGAGTAGTAACAGAAATTCGTGAAAGAATAAAAGACCGTTTCGTTTTGTAAAGTTAGAACAGTAGATTGAAGGGACAGAGTCTGGACTTAGTCAGTCAAAGGGTTCCAAACGGTAAAGAAAAACACTTACATCGAACATTCCGAGGAGACAGGTACCTTAAGAGGTCCGTTCTTATAACCTCAACCAACGGTGAGAGAAGAGGTCCTCTAGAAGGACTGGGTACCTAGTTTGGACCCAGGGGACGTAACGTCCATCTAAGAAATGGTGGACTCGGTGATCTCTTCGGGGAAAAACACTAATTACTATAAATCTTTGGTAATAATCACAAGCCAACAATGGGTCGATCAGATTTGTAAGTTACTGAGTTTTGTTGTAGTTTATAAATAATAGGGACCCAACGACAACCAGTCCCTAAGTACTACCTACAAAGACGTATCCCGGAGAGTCCTCAAAAGGGTCAATCGAACAGGTAACTCGGACGTCACTAGGTTTCCAAACTGACCTCAACTTCCTCGGTGTACCTGGTGAGTATACCAACGGGACAAACACAATCAAAAAAACTACCTCTGGAATTGCAGGAGGGGTCACACCCATAGAGGGATTCTACCGAACGAACTTACAAGAGTATTATTACATCGACTGAAGGGGAACTTACTATCTATGTTCTTTTGTTCTATTTTGACAATTATAGAAAATACTGGATCTGAACCTTTAGTGTGTGAGAGTGAAGACCATAGAAAACCAGTTTGTTCGGAACTAAGTCACACTCTCACTGATAGATCCCATGTCAAGTAAAGTCAAGTCAGCGAGTCAGCATAGGCTGAAACACTGGGGTACTTAGCGTCGTACGGTCCGGAGGGACAGGTAGTGGTTGAGGACCTCAAGTGAGTCTGAGTACGGGTAGTTCAGCCATTACGGTAGGTCGGTAGAGTAGGAGACAGCAGGGGAAGAGGAGGACGAGGGTTAGGGAGGTTCGTAGTCCCATAAAAGGTTACTCAGTTGAGAAGCGTACTCCACCGGTTTCATGACCTCAAAGTCGAAGTCGTAGTAAGGAAGGTTTCTTGTGGGTCCCGACTAGAGGGGATCTTACCTGACCAACCTAGAGGAACGTAAGGTTCCCTGAGAGTTCTCAGAAGTTGTGGTACCAAGTTTTCGTAGTTAAGAAGCCGTGAGTCGGAAGAAGTGTCAGGTTGAGAGTGTAGGTATATACTGATGACCTTTTTGTTATCGGAACTGATGTGTCTGGAAACAACCGTTTCATTACAGAGACGAAAACTTATACGACAGATCCAACCAGTATTGAAAAGAAGGTTCCTCATTCGCAGAAAATTAAAGTACCGACGTCAGTGGCAGACGTCACTAAAACTCTCCTCCTCCGTTTATAGTGACCCAATTTAGAATCTTCTACTAATGTGATCCTTAGTTCATAGTCACTGGAACTACACGAGTAAAAACGAATATTGTAGTAACGAAGATCCCAAAAGTCACTTATCTCGGTTTTATACATCACTCAATACACACGTATATATACGTAACACATGTATACATGTATGCATGTTTATGAACTTTAATACTTTATTATTTAAAGGTAAGTTTAGATGAATGAATTATTCAGGATAACTCTTTCTAAGTTTTTGACAATCAACGACTTTATAAGAAATCTGATTCTTATAATGAAATAAATTCTCAACTATCTTGGACAAGAAAAGAAAATTTTTATAAGTGGAATTTACACCAATAAAATAAATGAATTTTAGTTCAACTCAAGTAAACAAGTAAAAAAAAAAAAACGTAAACGATAAAAAAGGGTAGAACAGGTAAATTAAATTTTCAATTCTGATACATCTTATGATGTCCAACTAAGTCTCTCGGTTTTAATATGTTTTACCATATGAGTCTCCTCACAGTGAGAAATGGATAGTTCAACGGTGTCCGGGTCACCTGTGGATTCTTTGGAGTGTTCTTTGGGTTCGGTCTTTACGTGTCGGTTCATGTGGACTTAAAGACTGGGTGTCTTCGACACTCTTTTTATGCGTGAATCTTAAATCCGGTGATTCAAAACCTCAGTGAACAATTACTTGTTAAATAGTCTTTGACTCTCTTTTCTGACTAAGGTCCAGACCCTACCTTTTCGATGGTTTGCTGGGTCTTTATTGAGTGACACGGTCCATTATTCTTTCACTAATTTTTATTACCACTTCCATACAGTCTTTCTATCTCGTTTTTCGACTTTACTCAAGGTCTCTCGATTTATCCGTGTTAAACTTGTAGTTTTATATCTTTCTATAAATACCTAAAATAGAGATATTTATTTCATTCTTAGATATTCAAGTGTAACTTTTCTTTATACACGTATACTCGTATGTATAAACGTTTTACTTACTTATTCCTTTTATAAGAAAATTAACTTATAGTTAATCATCTCTTCTTTATTATTTAAAGATATTATTCGAAAATATCATTGGTATTTTTTAAAATAAGTCCGTTCTTAATAGTTACTACCGAATTAGTTGTCCTCCCCAGTAAACTATTTCTTGTGTTAATTGTAGTCATTATTAAACGTCTTCTTAGAGTATCCATAGGTAAAACTACGGGTCCGTAGGTGAAATTCACTATATCGTAGTGAATTCTCCATACGGTCAATTTTTACGTATTGGACGTAAAGGAAACGGTTTTCTTCATCTATACACATATAAAAGAATAAAGGGGAAGAAACAATGGGTTTTCTCATCTTTATATGTACGTGTACATACATCCGTATATTAGAAAACATGGAAAGAAAAATATATCAAATGATTATACGGGACCTTAATCACGATGTGGTCACTTACCTCTAGAAAGAAAAACATATCGATACACTACGAGGAAAGAATAAACTTTCCTGAAAAGTTTCGACACTATGAAAGTCCACCAGGATTCCAGACAAATCTTAAAGGGTTGATTATTAAAACTTTAACAAAAACAAAATAAAACTCTGATTTACGGAGACATGAAAAGATAGTACTTTTAATTTATACCACCAGTGATGACTAATTTTCAAGGTTTATTGATGATAGGGTATATCTATATCGGTATAGACTGACTTGGAGTCAAGGTCCCGAATATTTCAAGGTCTTTACAGTGGAATTAAAGTATTTCAAGGGTTATAAAGACAAAAGGAGATTTAAAGGAACGTGACGAATGTCCGTTTGATGGAGTCAAGTCAAGTCAAGTTAAGTCAAGTCAGTGAGTCAGCACAGACTGAGAAACGCTGGGGTACTTAGCGTCGTACGGTCCGGAGGGACAGGTAGTAGTTGAGGGCCTCAAGTGAGTCTGAACGTAGGTAGCTCAGTCACTACGGTAAGTCGGTAGAGTAGGAGACAGCAGGGGAAGAGGAGGACGGGGGTTAGGGAGAGTTGTAGTTTCAGAAAAGGTTACTCAGTTGAGAAGCGTACTCCACCGGTTTCATGACCTCAAAGTCGAAATCGTAGTAAGGAAGGTTTCTTTAGGGTCCCGACTAGAGGAAGTCTTACCTGACCAACCTAGAAGAACGTCAGGTTCCTTGAGAGTTCTCAGAAGAGGTTGTGGTGTCAAGTTTTCGTAGTTAAGAAGTCGCGAGGCGGAAGAAGTGTCAGGTTTAGAGTGTAGGTATGTACTGATTACCTTTTTGGTATCGGAACTGGTTTGATGGAGTCGAGACACGTTTCGTTTTTAGAAAGATAAGAATAATGTCTTTCTTAAAACACTATAATCCTATCTGTCATTATCTGGTATGACAATAGGGTAATACAAAGGTGTTGTGAAGAAGAGAAAGTATAAGAAATAAGAAAAGAGAGGAAATAGGAAACGAAGGAATATTACTAAGTCAAGTCAGGTCAAGTCAATGAGTCAGCACAGGTTGTGAAACACTGGGGTACCTGACTTCGTACGGTCCGAAGGGACAGGTAATGGTTGAGGACCTCGAACGAGTTTGAGTATAAGTAGTTCAACCACTCCGATAGGTTGGTAAAGTAGGAGACAGTAGGGCAAGAGGAGGATAGAAGTTAGAAAGGGTCGTAGTCCCAAAAAAGGTTACTCAGTCAAGAAACGTAGTCAATCGGCTTCATAACCTCGAAGTCGAAGTCGCAGTCAGGAAGGTTACTTATAAGTCCTAACTAAAGGAAATCCTAACTGACCAAACTAAAGGAGTGTCAGTCAGGTTCCCTGAGAGTTTTCAGAAGAGGTCGTGGTGTCTAGTCTTCGTAGTTAAGAAGTTGAGTCGAAAGGAGTACCAGGTCGAGTTTGTAGGTATGTACTGATAACCTTTTTGGTATCGAAACTAATGTACCTGGAAACAACCGTTTCATTACAGAGACGAAAAATTATACGATAGATCCAACCAGTATCGTAAAGAAGGTTCCTCGTTCACTGAAAATTAAAGTACCGACGTAAATAGTAGACGTCACTAAAACCTCGGGTTCTTTTCTTTCAGACAGTAACAAAGGTAACAAAGGGGTAGATAAACGGTACTTCACTACCCTGGTGTACGGTACTAGAAGTAAAAAAACTTATAACTCCCAAAAAGAATTAAAAAAAAAAAAAATGAAATGTCATGACAAAACCACTCAAAATTCTACCAAAAAAGTACGAGGAGAAAGTGAAAGTAGTTCTCTGAAAAATCATGGAGAAGAGAAAGACAGTATTTACTCCAATAACTATAGAGAGGGTCTTTAGAACTAAGGTCGTTCCCGAAGTCGGTCAGGTCGTAAAACGTACCACATGAGACGTATATTGAATATATTAGTCCCACTGTTATATGACGGAACTGTATTGGGAAAGGGTTAAAACTTGGTCAGGTAGCAAGGTACAGGTCCAGATTAACGACGTAAAACTGGACGTATGTCCAAAGAGTCCTCCGTTAATTGTACCAGACCATAAGTGTAAAGAAATTCTTAAAAGGAGTCAAACAACACTAGGTGTGTCTGTTTCCGAAATCGAATCAGTTACTTCAACTTCATCTATAAAAGGACCTTAAGAATACGAAAAAGAAACTAGGTTGTGTAAAACCGTCAAACTAGAACGGATGGTTAGGTTCTGAAATCCCTGTGAATGAAAGTTATGGGTTCGTGGTGTCAGGGTGTCAAGACTCTCCTTAAGACCACCGTACAATTAAACTCTTTTCAGGAACCAATCTTCATTTCAATCGAGACACAAGTCCATTTTAACTTTGACGTCTTGTCAAGTGATTATGTTCTATATTGAATTGACAGAAGAATACATTCACCTTAGACTTCTATCGGGTACCGACGTACTGGTAAGTTGGCAGTAGTGTCTAATTACGAAGGAATACCGGGTGGTACCTAGGATGTCCAAGTTAGTAGGTACAGGTGCAAGATCAGTCGTCCTTGTTCTTACTCTCTTTTTCCCTACCCATCAGATAAATCCCGGTGAAGGACCTTAAGGGTGTTTCGTAAAGACGGTTTTTCAATCAATAAAATGGTGTTGGTCGAAAATTACCTTCGTCTCCGGACGTAGACTTATAGGTCACCGATATACGGGTCAGTTTTCGATCCTTAAGATAATAATTTCTTCACTGACTCGTAGATAACCCCTGACGATCTATACGAACGGGGTCGTTTAATAAAATTAACGGTAAAGACTTTCTCCGTATCTTTCTCTCGTATATACAATACTACTTTCTCTTTTGGACTTTTCCTTCCTTGTTATCACATCTGATGTTTGTTCCTCTAGTTCTTATATCTATTATCTCGAAAGGATCCCCGAGTTGTCATTTTTTAGACGACCGGTCACGTCCTCTGTGTCCAAGTCACGACCCAGGTCCTCCTAGTGTGTACAGTTATTTATTTATTTAATATTTTTTCTCATATCTATTATTTACTCATCTTACTTTCTCTAAGTAAAGTGTCAACGGTAGGAGGATAATCATTGACTGTTTTCTTCTTTATTTATACCTAAGTTAGACTCATAAACTTATACACTGAAGATTGCTGTATTACCGATTGTAATAAGAAAAAGGAAAAAGAGTAAGTAAACTGATAATCATAGTTTAAGAGAGATACTTAACCTTTCATAACTGATATGAAAACTGTGTCTCTTAGTCTTTTAAAAGAAAAGTGGTTCATTGAGAATTAGATTACCTCCTAGGTTTGTGTGTTCGTCTTTTCATCTTACCTAATGTCTTTCTTTCTAAAGGAATTTGTGTAATATTTTACAAATTTTTATAAAAATATAATATTGTTTGTATAGTACTTTATCTCGAGTTTTTAAAATTTCATGTACCGTTCGGTGAGAAACGGTAATCCTCATACAACTTTTTAATTTCACGACTTTTTACTCCTTACTGACCGAAAATAGTCTCTCGACTCCAAAAGTCGAACTTTATATATTTGAACTTCCTCATATTATTTAATATTATTTATATTAAGGTTAGTGTAATCTTCCTTTAAATGGTATTAGATTCATCACCTACTATTTCAAAACGTAATACTTCTCTTCTTTTCTTCCCAATATCTAAATTCTTATTAAATCCTCTCTGTTATTTATTCTGAACAATTAATCTTGACCACCTACACCTTCTACAATTCAGTTCCTCCGTTAAGGTTTAAGGACGGGTCACCCATTGATCGACTTATTGTTATGACTCGTAACCGTACCTTTAATTACTTCTACCTTATAAATTACCTTTTATATATTTAATAAAATCTAGAATAATTTCAATTCTGTGACCATACATATCAGAAGATCTTACTAGTCATACTTAAAGAAAAGCCTAAGACCTCTACTCGTTTGGACAGTTCATTACTTTACTTCGTAAATCCTTCACTCTCTCTCTCTTCTCTCTCATTGACTCCCAACTATATTCCAGATATCTACTGTTTCTTTCTACCCAAGTCCTCAGGTTCCCCTTACTGATAGAAACTTATAGTCTTCTTTTTTTTTTAGTAGGAACCTTGGTCTTTCACTTCGGTTTAAGACCAAATAGTGAACACTTTTAAATCATAGTAAAAGATCGGTACAAAATAACTATTCTTTAGAGTTTTATTTTAGTCTTTCAGTATGATTAGTAACCGTTTGTGTCCTTAGTTTAGAACTATACGGTTTTAAAGGGGGTGCGAGAAAAATGATGTACAGCCAATGGCTCTTGAGAACTGGAACCTTTTTAAAATCGAAAAAGGAAAGGTTCTAAATACAACTTGATAACATTGTCGTCGTCATGTAAAAAAGTTGGTAAGAGGTGGTGAAGGTCATTGTGTTTTTATATATTGTGAAATAGTCGAAATATATTATTTTATTAACGTACACTGTTTTTTCTACTCCAATGTAACTGTAAAAACGAGTATACTGTTACAAAGTGTCAAGGGGGTCCGTTCTTCAATGGGTAGAGTTTTCTTCAGATCTCTCTAATAAGTCTTTTTTTTCAATCTCTCTAATAAGTTTTAGACACTTCTCTAACTCTTCTTAATCTTCGTCAGTTCTACACCCTTATTTTTCTCCCCTATAAAGAAAAGATCTTCGATTTACTGTATCACACTGTTTCCCCTCAGTTCTAGTGGACACAATTAACATAACGATACAGTTCACTCTACTCTCGACTCTGACTGTTATATTAAACAGTTCCAGTACCAACAACAAGTAGTACTGTTCTCGTTACACTTTACGATCTCTGTTTTGACTGACCTTACTTAAAGTTCTTTGTCACTTTCACTTTTGGAGTTCCCATGTGTAAAGAATCTCCTAATGACGACATTTACTTTTGTAGTCACAAACTCACCATTGATCCTCTTCTATACTTAAGTGCTCTCTCTAAACACATAATTTGAAAATTTCATACTCCTACTGATATATGTCTATCTTTTCTAAGTTATTCTCCTCTCGTCTATAACGACCTTGTTACCGAACCCAAATTTACTCTCTTATAATTTACATTTCGTATTCAATTACCCAATGAGAATCTATTTTCGTTTTTCACTTAGGTATAATTCTTTTGCTTCGTACCCTTGTTTATCTTTCCTACTACCATAGAGCCAATACCTAAAATGAAAAAAATACTAACGAAAATAAAAGAACCATTTCATTCTTTGTTTGAGTATCAGACACACACTCTTGTTTCCTTTCTTAAAACTCCCAAAGTCGTCCCTTTTATTCTCCAAATTATTAACAGATCCTCGTACCCATTTATTTACCTATTCCTTTACATCGTTACATCACACCCATAACCCGTTGTAATTCCCGAGTCACTTTCCTCACCATCATTGACACTTTGATCAATCGTGTCAATGTACATATCTACGGTTTGGTCGTCTATAAATCGTAACAACTCATAACAAAATGTCTTCATAGACTTCTAACTCTTTCCCCATTTTAATAACTCCAATATTTTATTCCACGAGACACTACTGGATCTACCTACCTACCCCCCAAACCCTCCCTCCATATTCTCTCTCCCCTCTATACATATGTATATGACTAAGTGAATCAACACGTCTTCTTTGATTGTTGTCATTGTTGTAACATTTCGTCTTTAACAAATGTTAATCAACATGTCGTCTTTGATTGGTTGATTGTTAATCGTTGTCTTTGTTTCTTGTCACATTTCGTTAATATGAGGTTAAATTTTTTAGATTTTTTTCTTATATAAAATGTTTAGTATTCAACAAACATAAACATAATAAAATAAAATAAAATAAAAAAATACTGACACGACTCAGAATTGACGACGTGATCCCAAAAAGAGGTCAACACCTCGCGTCCCAGATGAGAGATCGACACTACGTGTCCGAAGAGTAACGTCACCGAAGAGAACAACGTGTCTTGTCCATCAAGACCGAGGACCCGAGATCTCGTGTCCAAGTTATCGACACGTGTCCGAATCAACGGGACGTCGTACACCCTAGAAGGACCTGGTCCCTAGCTTGGGTACAAGGATGTAACCGTTCCTCTGAGAAATGGTGACTCGGTGGTCCCTTCTGGACAAATATCCAAAAATTCTTTATTTTATTCCTCGACTACTATAACCGATAGATACTACGATCTCCTCGTTCCTTAAATTAAACCTTTTTCTCACTGTACACCGGTATTTCACTCACTCTCAAGTACTTCTCCTTATTATTAACAATTTTATATTAAGAGTCTTCCTTATTTTTTAATAACCGCAGGGTCACGATTAACCTCAATAGACCTACTTCACCTCAGTTTTGACCCACGAACTTGGACTCTAACATCTCCCCGAAGTCAATGACCATTACTATCTACAAGATCTCGAACTGAGTCCTTCACTTTCCGTCCTATACCCCACTCTGTTCACCTTCTCTACTTCACTTCCTTGACTCTTCGCCCCGACGACCTTCTTACTAGATACTCCTGTGACCGTAACGGTTCTTATACCGTTCTCATTTACTCTCTCCCACTACTGGTTGATCGATTTAAGAGACTCCGTACCAACCCTCACTGGAACTCCAACCACTTACTAACTTCGTTCCGTGGAACTTTATCTATATAAGTACTACAACAATAAGTTATAACCGATAAAAATCGTTTTATTCCTTGTCTTACCACACTTTGACCCTTACTCCACGTTCTTCTTGTGGACGGAATGGTAGTTCGAATGAAAATCCTCTTAGTACCCTTTATCTTTCTCGAGTACTTCTCAAACCCCCGAAGTATCTCCCGATTCAGGACTTCCCTATCGGTTTAATTTCGTTGTTCCGTTTCCTTTTACTATTGATAAAAACCGTTATCAACTCGTAGTCCTTTTAACTGACTACTAAGACACAACGTCTACTGTGTCACCTTTTCGGAGTCCTCAATAACTCCCCCTATCAAACATGTAATGACAGATCTCCTAATTTTTAGAATCCGTGACTCCTTATTTGATCGTCAGGTGTCGAAGATCGCCAATGACTCCTGTAGTGACTCAATCGACACTCCCACGGGTCTATCACTCACTACCCCTTTGAACCTCGTGACACCCCTGACTCCTCCATTTCCACCTTAGGGAAGGTCACTACCCCTACCACCCTAAACTCGACCTCGTGTGTTGTAAGAAGATTTGACGAGGGACATTCTCTCAAACTAGGCTTACACTCAGGTGAAAGGTCGTCCGTGACAGTCCGAACAAAAAAAAAAAAAAATAAACCTCCCCTCCCTAAGACGAACAAAAACAAAACAAAAGATAAAAGAATGTAATGGAATGATACTAAAACTTACATTTATAGATTTCACAAACAACTGAAAAAATGAAAGTATAAAGATTCAGAATAAGAATTAATCTTCGTATATAGTAGAAGTATATAATATATAATGGTTTTCATATAGCATCTTTATTCGAGAATACAATAAAAACCGTTGTTGTTGTTGTTTTTATGAATTTTCTCATCCTTGTTTCAGTTTATCTCCTTTACAAAACATAACACCACTATAAGATGTACTTTATCTATATAGTTTAAAAACTCTAAATATCATGTATAGGTAACATTAAATGTTCTAAGAGTCTTTTGAAAGATTTCTTAATTCATCATGATTATAAATAGTGGTAAAATATTTTGTTCTTCTATATAATTTCTCTCGATTAATTAAACGGATTGTAACATGACGATTTTGTGTAATCTGGTTCCTAAAGTGGATCCATAGAAAAAGACCAATTAATATTATAAGATCTAAATGTTTCCCGTCTCATTTCCGAATGACTTCCTTCGATCACCATAGTGTCTAAACCCCGTGGTAGTTGTTGGACCTTATACAGTCCCGTCAATTGTTTCAAAGAATACATCCCCTTTGGAGTCGTCGTGAAACTTACATTCACGTTCAACTGAAGGTCCTTCTCAAATGTCAAAATGACATTTATGGACTGAATAACAGGATGACAACCGTATGAAAGACGGACTCTATAAAATCGTCAGTTTTAGAACGAACTTACCAGTAGTGTTAAGGAGAGGGAGTTGTTTTACAAAGAACTAGGTCTTTGTCTGAGATTGGTAAGAAATTTAGAGGATCATCAACAGAAATACGTAAATAAGACAAACTAAAGCTATTAGTGGGTTCTTGAATGGATATTCGATATCTATCACTATTGATCACACCAACCTATAGAAATTTTCTTCCTTTATATGTATATGATGTCGCAATAATCCTTTATTTCCTTTCGACTCGATTACACAAAACATGTTGTATTCTACGATTTGTTTATACTTAACATACGATAATAATTGTGATTCTTGTGTACCGTCCTGTAGTACCAATTCTTAAAGTCGATTAACTATGGACATTTCGTGGATCCCTGTAAGTTATGGAACATTATGGAGGTATTTACACTATAAAGAAAGGGATAATTAAACAACTCTTTATAAGGAATTTTTGTCCATTGTCAGTTTTGCATCGACAACTTTAAGTTTAATTAATATTAAATCCTTATACAGTTTGTTAAATTTTTAGAGGTTTGGTCACAATATACTGATAATTGAAGAGTATACCAGAATACTCATGTCTAGGTCATAGGTACTTTTAGAGTTTTTATATGGACGGTATGGGTTATAGAAATACAGTCTTTGGTTGAAACTTAATATATTTTTACGTCGTCAAAATTAGTTTGAATTTTTATATGATAATTACGTATTTGACACTAAGTATACTTCATGAATTTATAATTTCCTTCAGTTTTAGGAAAGACTGTGACAGACTGGAAATACGAATAGATAAGGATTTTATGTAGGACGGATAGTTGGTTTCGAAATTAGTGAAAGAGTAAAGTCTATAACTTTCTCTCTAAGGTAATTTAGTTCATTTCCAGTAGAAAGAAACTTTATATCTAATAAGTGGACGTGAGAAATTTCTTCGTCTCTAACCTCTCGTTTGAGTTATCCGTGGAAAGAGGAGAGAGAAGTTTCATTATTCATTCGTAGGTCTTCCTAATTCCTACTAATACAAATCGAAAGTTCTTGACTCAAGGTTTGGTCTATACTTTTACGTTAAAGTTATGAGTTCACCTCCTAGGATATATATAACTTTTTCTTTCCTGTATAAGATAAACACACACACACACAAATTCTTCAATATAGACTTGATATAAGTCTACTTTCACCTGTCTCGTTGTGGTCTATTAATACTAACCAATAAAGTACATTGAAAAAAGGATCTCTTTGTTTAACCTCGACTTATCCTTAGATTTAAAGATTTCGTGCACACATCGTAAAGATACGAGAGTTCAGGGGCAAACAAAGTGATTCATTGAATCACTAAGGAATCTTCTTTACATAGAAATTACCTATTAACCCAGAAAACTAAGTATATATAAAGAAATTTTTTATTAAAGTCAAAAGAATTCCCTAGTTTTCACAATCGAAATGTTAAGATTGATGATTATTACGACAAGTAATGTACCAATGAGGATCTATAAAATATTTATACACATCACTAATTGGTAACTGTGTATTTTCGACCTCCGTAATCATTTAAAATATTTCATAGATCGTATCTCTATACAGGTCCTTCTCTGATATTAAGGAGGTCACATAAATTTAAGGTACAAACGAAGTTAGGGTAAAATAGTGAAAAGGGACTCTTGAAGTTTTGTTTTAAAAGAGGAGACTCACGAGCGATGTACAAGACGAAAGAGTATATAGTCGGAAATTTGATATGAGGACAGGAAGACAATAAAATACTCTGAACAGACTAAAAAAATTAGAAAGGTCTTTGGTGTCGAGTAAAAGGACGGAACGAATTATTTCATATTCCGGACTCGAGGTTGTAATAGTAGGGAACGACTATGTTTTACCGGACCATCGATCAGAAGGAACTTAAGAATGGATTCTAAATGGTCTACATGGTATGGAATAACGACCTGAGAGTTCTAACGGAGTAGTCATGACCTGTCCGAACTCAATGTCTTAAGAATAACCTAAATCGGGGGGTTTTGAGTGTATGTGGTCTAAAATCCTTGAATCTTCACTCAATGTACTTCCGTCTTTTGTGTGACCTAGTTACTAAAACCCTTTTCCTCACAACCCCGAGAGCTTTCTTCTCTGGATCTTTTGTCGATAGGTACGATTTAACTGGGTTCTAAGACACCAAAGATTTAAATTAAAACGTATCAAGTAACGATTAGTACATAACATCCTTTGATACACATATACGTATATATATATATTAAAATAAACATTTACGTCAAAGTCAATACTATTAATTTTTAATAAAAATTACTCCATACGGACTAACGACATGTTCTAATCTACATGTACTGAGTAAAGTATACAAACTAAATGAATAATATAAAATAAATGTCAGTTTTGACTTAAATAGGACAACGAAAATACTTTGTCAGTACTCGTATGTCGAATTTTACTTGTCCAGTGACAATGATACGTTGTAGTCGAGATAAAATTCAGTATTTCAAACGGGGTCGAAAATTCTCACTGACCCTTCCACCGACTTACGCGTTTGTAGCGATAACATTTTACTGACATACATTTCGTATCACATCACCTTTCTCCCTCCTTCCTCTTGTAAAATGATAAAGTACCCCAATTCATTAAAGTTGTAATTTCCCTTTTTTTTTTTTGGGAATCCTTTCTTGTGACAATTAAGTGTAAATTTTCAGGTAATCTTGTGTCAGTTGAACGACAAAATGATAAATGATCCAAATATACTTGGAAAAACGTTTTAAGGTAACAATAATATTACACTTAATGAAACGTGACTTGTAATATCAACTCGATTTTTTAACGTCTCATTGACTTCTCAACATAATTCTTTACTATTGTTAACTGATCGTAATAATTTTTTTATTTGATAGAGTCATATATTATTTCATCGAGAAGTCTCTTTTTGACTTGTCAAAAGTAAAAGGACTAACATTAATTTTTACCTTCTTCGAGGATCGTCAAAAATTTCAAAATATTTATAAATTGTCTTCCTTACATTTACAAACAATATAATAAAAGACCGACGACTAAGGGTTAAAAGGTCAGAAGTACTACATATTCGTTATACGTTTGTCAATCACTTATTTTAATTTAATATCCCTCTTTATAGAAATTGTGTGGTACCCTGGTTTTTTTAAATGTCACGAATGTCCAAGGGTCACTTCCGACTATTAAATGAGAATTAGTTAACGTCATCCATCCTCTTCGTCATAAAACATTTGGTTCACCCTTACATATAAGCAAAAACATTTCATACAGATAATGAGAGTAAAGGATATAGTTTCCGTCATATACTCTTCAAGGAAATTGTACGTCATTTATCTTAAGTAACGACGATTTTACTTCAGCCCTTTTAAAGGTATGAAGTGTTAACTTAGTGAATGGAAGAGTTACTTCTGACACTTGTCGGGTTCAGTAACGTCACACCGACTCTGCGTTCTTCACTGAGGAAAGTAAAACTAATGACGACAGTGATTGTATGTCAACTTCAGTGACGGTGAGGTCCGAATCATGTTGTCGTCACACTAAAACCGTAGGCCAGATATTGACGTCAGTTTTATTTCCGGATATCCTGTTACCTGGAACAGAGGTAATCATAGATAAACCTTTAAAAAAGGGGAAAGGAAAAAGGAATGACTCAGCTTGACGTATGAGGATTATTGACCTCAGATTTATCCGGTGATCCCTATATTTATGTTCTTTTATAAAGAGAAACAATCTTTAGGAAATGATCGATTATCCCACCCTCAATACATTCTTTATGGAAAGATATTCCTTATATTCCTTTACAAAGAAAAATAATGTATAAGAATTGATTACTATGCTAGTCTTTTCGGACCTGTACGAAAGTACAACGGCAAATCCGGAGAAGAGAGTGACTTATCTCATAACTTTCCATAAGGTGGATCAGAGGAGAGGATTATTCTTCCTACTAGGGTTGGTGTTCTCCTCATATCCTGTTGTCGAGGATTACGACGTTTTACCCCTTACACTTGAATGACCTTTCTGTGTAAACCCTATATAGAATGGTTCATCATTACATGATTTGACTGTGTTCGTAAATTTGTCAAATTGTACTTTACGGGAAAGGATTTCATAGACTAATGAAACGCACTTTAACTACAATCCGATTTGACGTCTAACAACTGAATTAGACTGTACAGTGAAACACACTGGGGTACCCAAATTTTCGAGTGTGTCGACCAAGAATCTTGAGTAATTAGAGTACTTTTACCATACCGTCTCTTTGTCTTTCATTTTTAGTCACATTCAATTTAGTTAGGTTCAGTCAAGTCAAGTCAAGTCAACGAGTCAGCTCAGGTTGAGAGACGCCGGGGTACTTGTCGTCGTGCAGTCCGACAGGTAGTGGTTGAGTTCCTCAAATGAGTTTGAGTACAAGGACTCAGACACTACGGTAGGTTGGTAAAGTAGGAGACAACAGGAGAAGAGGAGGACGAAAGTTAGAAAGGGTCGTAGTCCCAGAAAAGTTTACTCAGTCGAGAAGGGTATTCCACCAGTTTCATAACCTCAAAGTCGAAGTTGTAGTCAGAAAGGTCACTTGCGGGTCCTGACTAAAGGAAATCCTACCTGACCAACCTAGAGGAACGACAGGTTCCCTGACAGTTCTCAGAAGAGGTTGTCGTGTCAAGTTTTGGTAGTTAAGAAACCACGAGTCGAAAGAACTATCAGGTTAAGAGTGTAGGTATGTACTGATGACCTTTTTGGTATCGAAACTGATCTAGCTGGAACCAACCGTTTCATTGTAGAGATGAAAAATTATACGACAGATCCAACGAGTATCGAAAAGAAGGTTCCTCGGTCACAGAAAATTAAACCGACATCAGTGGTAGACGTCACTAAAGTTTCAAAGGGTTTTATTTCAAACAGTGGCAAAGGTAGTGAAGGGGTATATAAATGGTACTTCACTACCCTGGTCTACAGTACTAGAAACAAAAGACTTACAACTCAAAATTCGGTCGAAAAAGTGAGAGGAGAAAGTAGCTCTCCGAGAAATTCAAGAAGAAACGAAAGTCGGTATTTACACCACAGTAGACAGATAGAATCCAATAACTATAAAGAGGGTTGTTAGAACTAAGGTCGAACACGAAGAAGGTCGGGTCTTAAAGAGTATTACATGAGACTTATATTCAATTTATTCGTCCTACTGTTATATGTCGTAACTGTATGAGGAAAGGGATAAACCTTGGTCAGACAACAAGGTACAGGTCAAGATTGGTAACGAAGAACTGGTCGTATGTCTAAAGAGTCCTCCGTTCACTCCACCAGACCATAAGGGTAGTGAAATTCTTAAAAGGTGTCAAACAACACTAGGTGTGTTCAGTTTCCGAAACGACGACGACGACGACGATTCAACACAGTCGACACAAGCTGAGACACACTGGGGTATCTACCGTCGGGTGGTCAGAGGAGGTAGGGACCCTAAGAGGTCCGTTCTTATGACCTCACCCAACTGTAAAGGAAGAGGTCACGTATTTTCACTTTTCACTTACACTTCAACGAGTCAACACAGACTGAGAACCACTGGGGTACCTTACATTGGGTGGTCCGAGGAAGTAGGTACCCTAAGAGGTCCGTTCTCATGACCTCACCCAACGATAAAGGAAGAGGTAAACCGTATCAGTTATTTCGTCTCCATCTACAAAAAAACCTTGAGTGAACGAAAAAGTCACTAGGTCAGCTACAACCGTTAAACTAAAGACCAAGAAGACGGAAAAGATTTAGGTCGTACTTGTAGACCTACAAGTGTCAAGTGTATAACAACTTCGGACCGAACCGGTTAAAACTCGTAAGACGATCGTACACTTTACTCACGTTTACACACCATCAAACTCCTAAGAAACCGTAACGGAAAGAAACTCTGACCTTACTTTTGACTGGAAAAAGGTCACAACACCGGTGATGACTCAAAAGGTTCAAACGACCGTATAACTTACGTCGCGAAAGTGTCCTAGTAGAAAATCCTGAACTTTATCGAGTTGACCTTAAGATAGTGGAGGTGATCGAAACAAGCATCACTACGAGAGATTCCGAGTGAACTGAATTGTAAGGTCCAACAGACCAAGATCCACTCACTAGTGTGGTAGTACTAATAGACCCACCACTTTTAGATAAAACAGATCAAGAAGACGCATAAGAACTGTGGAGAAGAATTATAGAAGACGACGTTGGTTCAGTAGTCAACCGTTTATATCGTCTGTGTAGTGATTCATAAATATAAGTGAATTGAAAAATGAACTAGGTAGATTCAGTTCAAAAATAATAAATAGTGTATGGGTAATCAAAATTTTACACGAGATTTTTTAGTATTTATTTAAACGACTATTAAGACATCTAAGGACCTGGGGTGTGAACCTCTAAGTTTGAATCTCTTAGTTTACCCTCAAGACCTTTAACCGACTCCATCCATTGAGAAAATATTTGTAACGAGTCAAGTCCAATCAAGTGAAGTGAGGGAGTCATCACAGACTGAGAAACGTTGGGGTACTTAACGTCGTGCGGTCCGGAGGGACAGGTAGTGGTTGAGGGTCTCAAGTGAGTCTCAACACAGGTAGCTCAGTTACTACGGTAGGTCGGTAGAGTAGGAGACAACAGGGGAAGAGGAGGACGGGGGTTAGGGAGGGTCGTAGTTTCAGAAGAGGTTACTCAGTTGAGAAGCGTACTTCACAGGTTTCATGACCTCAAAGTCGAAATCGTAGTAAGGAAGGTTTCTTTAGGGTCCCGACTAGAGGAAGTCTTACCTGACCAACCTAGAGGAACGTCAGGTTCCCTGAGAGTTCTCATAAGAGGTTGTGGTGTCAAGTTTTCGTAGATAAGAAACCACGAGTCGAAAGAAGTGTCAGGTTGAGAGTGTAGGTATGTACTGGTGACCTTTTTGGTATCGGAACTGATCTACCTGGAATCAGCCGTTTCATTACAGAGACGAAAACTTATACGATAGATCCAACCAGTATTGAAAAAAAGGTTCCTTATTCGTAGAAAATTAAAGTACCGACGTTAGTGGTGGACGTCACTAAAACCTCGGGGGGTTTTTATTTCAGACTGTGACAAAGGTGACAAAGGGGTAGATAAAGGGTACCTCACTACCCTAACCTACGGTAATAGAAGCAAAAGACTTACAACTCGAAATTCGGTTGAAAAGTGAGAGGGGAAAATGAAAGTAGTTCTCCGAAAAATCAAGGAGAAGTGAAAGACGGTATCATATATTCGTTTACGACCTAAATATTATCCATAAGACTATTATTTAATTTGACTTTGTGCTGATTTACTCTTGAGAAAATAGGAGTTTAATGTAAAGGGACGGAACAAAGAATAAAACAAGGAGATAAACAACGGAGGACACGTCAAATGATAGAAGGGTTAAGGTAGTAATGAAATGGACTTTATCAATACTTAAAAATTTCTTATTTTTTATTTTGAATTTGAAAAATCGGAAAGTATAGGACCTACGTCATTTAAAAGGTAGGAATAAAAGGAATTGAAGTGCTGTATACAAAACATGTGTTTAGTTAAACCCGTTGGGACCTTGAACACAAGGTGACGTAAGAGATCATACAGTATCAGAGACAGATTATAAAGACAGATTATAAAGATTATAAATATAGACAACTTCAAGACAGAATAAGAGGTCCCGGGTTGAGTTTACTACTAAAGAGATGTCAAACTGGAGAGAGAATGAAATACGGTAAAAAATTTGGAGTAAAAAAAAATTAAAACTTCTAGAAACATATCAAAGATTGTTGGAGTTAATCTCGTTTTACGGGATCTAAACACAGTTATACCATCGGTGATCGGTATACGTCTATAAATCTTATTTTAATAATTTACCTTACTGTAATTTTTCAAGTCAAAGAATCAGTGTAATCAATGTAAAGTCAACCTACCGTTTCTATGTCTCATAAAGATAACACCGTCTTTCAAAAGTCACGAGGGATGTGATGTATAATTCTAAGAGACTAAAAAAAAAAAAAAATTAAGAGGCCTACGTAAAATCACATTAAGGAAATGACGACGATGACGATTCAACGGAGTCAGTACAGGCTGAGACACGCTGGGGTATCTACCGTCGGATGGTCCGAGGGGACAGGGATTCTAAGAGGTCCGTTCTTGTGACCTCACCCGACGGTAAAGGAAGAGGATACGTACTGTCACCTTTCACTTTCACTCCAGGGAGGCAGCACAGGCTGAGAATCGCTGGGGTATCTGACGTCGGATGGTCCGAGGAGACAGGTACTCTAAAAGGTCCATTCTCTTGTGATTTCATATCATTAATTCAATAACAATACCTTACTACCACCGTGGGTTTGAGGACCTCCTCTAAGATATGTTATTGTCTTTGTTCACAAAAGATGTATAGTAATAACGTGTAGAGTGTGAAGTCGTTTGTTGTCTTAGTTGACCTCCCGAACAATTTTGTCTAACAAAAGGCGATGGGGACCTCAAAGACTCAATGATCCAGTCTCGACCTCAACACCTAAACGTCCTAAAGATTGTTCAAGGGTCCACTAAGACGACGACGACGAGACCTCTTCTGTAAAACTCTTAGTGACCGAATTCCTCTAAATATATAAAAAGGAGGTTTAAGAAACTAATAAAAATAAACTTAATAAACTAATAACCAAATAAACTCAAAACATAAAACATGGACCGTCAAAAATAAATGTATCACATGGCTCCATCTTGAGTGAAATTAAGGTCTACATAAATTATTCTCGAATGATTCAGAGACATAAGCCTCTTCCGAGGTCATGAGAACGGACCTTTTAGCGTACCTACCTCCTCGGACCGTCCGACTTCAGGTACCCAGCGTTTCTCAATCTGTGCTGACTCGCTGAAGTGAAAGTGAAAGGCGAAAGTACGCAACCTCTTCCTTTACCGTTGGCTGAGGTCACAAGAACGGACCTCTTAAGTCCCTACCCCCTCGGACCACCCGACGGCAGATACCCTAACGTGTCTCAACCTGTGCTGACTCCGTTGAATTGTTGTCGTCGTCGTCCAGAGACATAATCTTCATAGACATAATTATTGTATAATCATAGGTATCTGATTATGGTAGGAACATCTTTAATCTAGATCGACCTCTTTACTCTGCTTCTTTATCCTTTTTATGATTAGAGTTCTATCATAACTGTTATTTGTAACTTTTGTAAAGATATGTATAGTAAGACAAATTAGACATGTCATTGTCAGGTGATCACACCTGTAACAACTCATTGGGGTAATAATCTACTCCTTTGGAGTTGAGTCCCTCAGGTAAAGATTTGTCATAGTAACCTAATTGTAGACAAAACGAAACCTGATTTAATCCCGTTTTGGTTGTGGTACTGAAAAGGAAATTTAGTCAAACTTTTTCAATTAGTGTAAAACAAACTTCTTAAGATCATTACTGGGTCCCATTTTGTAATAGTCAATAAAATTTGAAGAGATTTATAACACTGTTGAAAATTTTGTGTCCCTATTTTATGTATAATTTTCCAAAACTTATTTTAGGATCTCGATAACCTTCAGATCCCTCAAATACCTGAAAGGAAATCTCGATATTCCCAACTCTTTGGTCCATTACAGTAAACCTCTTACATGTCGTGACGGTCGAAGGAAATAAAGAAGACAAGAGATCTGTTTAGTGTGTGAACTTCTAACCCTTATGTGTTTACGAGCTCACAGACCACTTTCGTGATGGTAAGTTTATATTGTATACTATAGGATGACACAAGGAAACAAGGGTTCTGTCAATATTAATTTAAGTAGAACGACGGTTTTACTAACATCGTTTTACCCAGTTTTAGAAGTATTTGGAAATTGTTAGACTGTTATTTAATTGTTTGACTGATTACAGAGACATCACGAGTATTGTAGACCCTGATTTCCTCCTTTCTACTCTACTCTCGTCGTTTTGTACAACAAGGAATTAACGAGACACCTGAAAAAGATATCACCGAGTAGGAGGGTTAAGTTAAATTCATTTAGTAACTCGTATACCAAACGTGATTTATATCTCGTAGACACTATGAGTAACGATGCGTATAAACGGTGCGTCCACAGACTAAAACCTGAACAGTGTACCTGTCTACCCTAAAAAGACAAACAGAAAAAATAACCGTCATCTTTCTCATTCTCTCAATTGGGATCGATGACGACTCTGTCGAGACGAATATCACTTCACTCTCAGTTACGGATAAAATAAAAGAATCAATTTAATTCCCTAATTTTAATACGATCATTTTTACAAAATCGTCCTTATCAACTGAAAAGTCGTGTAGTCTATTTTAAAATATAACAAAAGAAGAGAATCTCTGTGCAATTACGTAAAAATTTACGTAATAATGGCATTTATTTCTTACTAACGAATAATATTTGATCTGTAAAGAACTCTTCCAATGTTCATAAAATTATAAATTAGAATAATTGTGAGGGTAAGTCAAGTCAAGTCAGCGAGTCAGTACAGTCTGAGAAATACTGGGGTACTTGGTGTCGTGTGGTCCGGAGGGACAAGTAGAGGGTCTCAGGTGGGTTTGGGTACAGGTAACTCAACCACTATGGTAGGTCGGTAGAGTATGAAACAACAGAGGAAAAGGAGGACGGGAGTTAGAAAGGGTCCTAGTCCCAGAAAAGTTTAATCAGTCGAGAAACGTAGTCCACCGGTTTCATAACCTCAAAGTCGAAGTTGTAGTCTGGAAAGTTACTTGTGGGTCCTGACTAGAGGAAATACTATCTGACCAACCTAGAGGAACGTTAGGTTCCCTGAGACTTCTCAGAAGATGTTGTGGTGTCAAGTTTTCGTAGTTAAGAAGCCGTAAGTCGAAAGAAATATCAGGTTGAGAGTGTAGATATGTACTGGGGACCTTTTCGGTATCGGAACTGATCTACCCGGAGACAACTGTTTCATTACAGAGACGGAAAGTTATGCGACAGATCCAACCAGTATTGAAAGGAAGGTTCCTCATTCCCACAAAATTAAAGTACCGACGTTAGTGGTAGACGTCACTAAAACCTCGAGTTTTTTTATTTCAGACTGTGACAAACATGACAAAGAGATAGATAAATGGTACTTCACTACCCTGGTCTACAGTACTAGAATCAAAAGACTTACAACTCGAAATTCGGTCGAAAAAGTGAGAGGATACAACTATATTAAGAATAGGGGTAAAATCTTTATCTTCGTAACTCCGTGTACTTTAAACTGTTTCTATTTTTTATTAATTCTCCATCTTGACCCTAAAACTTGGGTCCAACAAACCGAGTTCTTGTAATAAAGAAGAAGAAAAGGAAGGTCAACACAACTCTAGTATCAATTGTATATCGTGATATATTCAACACTTTGTATTACTAGACCGAAGATATGTAGGACTATACTAATTGTGTTATTTATATCACTTGTAGGTAGTAGAGTAAATCTGTGTTTTAATTTCTTTGTGTTTTATTTATAAAAAAGGAACACCACTCTTGAGAATCCTGAATGAGAGAATTGTTGAAAGGACACAATGAAAGTCGTCACAATTAATATATATTGACCTTTGAATACAGAAAATTGGTGGAGGAGGTCAAAGGGGAGGAGTGTTGGGAGTGGAGACCATTTTTGTTTAGACTAGAGAAAAACTTATCAAATAAACAAACAATCAAACAAACAAAAACTTTATATAAAAAGAATGTTGTGATACAATCAAGGACCATGTCTTTGTTATATCACTAAGGTATAAAGATATATAAAGTTCGCATATTCAGATCAATGGTAGACAGTGGTATATTTCTATAATTTATTAATAACTGATATAAGAGGTGTAACATTTAAAGTACGGATACTGAGTAAATAGGACATTACCTTTCAAACGGGGAGTCAGAGACAATAGATAAAAAGAGAAAGGAGGGTGGGGCAAGAAGAGAACAGTTGATGGACAAACAAGAGACATAGATACTAAGATAAATAAATCAATATAAACAAGTAAAATAAAATATAAGGTGTATATTCACTTTAGTAGGTCATAAACAGAAAGAGATACACTGAGTAAAGTGATTCGTATTATGGGAGGTCCAAGTGTATGGTACAGTCTTCAGTGTTTTAAAGTAAGAGAAAATACTAACTCATTAGAATTCACCATACCCGAAGGGTCCACCGAGTCACCATTTCTTAGGAGGACGGTTACGTCCTCTGTACCCTCTACACTCAAGTCAGGGACCCAACCCTTCTTCGGGACCTAATCCTTTACCGTTAGGTGAGATCTTGAGAACAGACCTGTTCTCAGATTTCGTGATGTCAGATACCTCAGCGTTTTTCAACCTGTGTTGACTCGTTCGTACGTCATAATACAACATATCGAGAGGGGGATTGTAGAAATGATCATTAAAGAGTATTCGACGAGAAAAGTATAGAAACGGAGAATGTGGTATACAATCGGTAACAAGTTCATAGATACATAGAAGGATGGAGTCCGGTAGATCGAAAGGTTCGTCTCCCATGTAGAACCATATCAAGGTCTTTAAGACGTGTGACCTCCGTAAATAAAAAAGATGAACCCAATATTATAACATGTATTTCAAGAAAGGAGTTCATCTTTTCATAATATCTTATCGTTGAATTCTGAAAAAAAGTAGAGTGTATCACTGTCCCTGAAGACACACTTCGGTATTCTATATTCTTTCAACCACTTATCCTCTTCATCTGTTGTCACTAATACTCTACAGACGAGGTCGACAACCCGAGACGAAAGTTATTGACGAACTCTAGTGGAGTACATTTTTGAAGGTGAATCACTCATTTCCCGGAGTTTGAAATACCCAAACACCTGAGCTATCGTAAGTCATATCCTACCTGTAGTGTACAGTATACACACGTACGACAACTATCGGTCCAAAGTAGTAGACGTACTGAGATGGTCAATCTTAACTTTCTTCTCTTTTTAGAATCTCTTAAAAGTACATGACGATTATCCTGAACGGTGTCAGAGGTGTTCGGAGGTTAACGACGTCTACTCAAACCACAGACCCAACACTTCCGATTCACCATTTCGATGAACCTGATGTCATATATATTCGGAAGGAAAGTGAGAGACAAGGAGAGTTTTAAGTTTCCGAAAACGAGTTGACTTTTTATCCAACTTTGTTGTACGAGATACTATCTTCCTCGGAAAAATTTTGGTCTCTTCGTGACACAGAGAAACAATCACTATCTTGCCTTACACCGTTCAACAGGAAAATCAAACAATATTACAACATGGTTGTAGTGACTCCCGAAGGGCCCACCGAGTCACCATTTCTTAGACGGACGGTTACGTCCTCTTCGGCCTCTATACCCAAGTCAGAGACCCGACCCTTCTAGGAGATCTCCTCTTTTACTGTTGAGAGAGGTCACAAGAATTGACCTTTTAAGGTACCTGTCTCCTCGGACCTGCTGATATCATGTACCCCAACGTTTATCGACCTGTGTTGAATCACTGATGTTTCATGGTTCTAATGACTCGAGAGTCTTTGAAATGACTACTTGGATTATACAAGTTCCCCAAGTAAAAGGTGGTAAACATACTCACACAAAATTGTATTACGGAGAGTAGGGAAATACCTTTTAGATTTCGTATACAGAGTCTCGAATTCGTCAATGTTTCAGGTCTTAGCACGGTGTCTTACCAGACAACTTTTGTAGACGTAATAGTGACGATCCCTGTCTGATGTAGTGAATGTTTCAGTTAATAGGACCATAGTTTGTGACGCATAAAGACGATCTCATTAACGTAGGGGTATTGAACTATACTGACGACTACGAAACTTGTATGAGAGATCCTACCCACGACGTATTGAAGAAGTCTAGTGATCGATATTTAGTTTCTCTATACATTTAACAAATTCGGTAGGGTCCTATACACGGACATGATACTGTCCCTAGTCCTTACATTTATGACCCGTATCGGACGAAGATTATTCCTGTTCTGAAAGTTCCATCTTACAAGAGGTAGGTATCTTTCACCACTTTTGTGACCCCAAGGTTTTTAGTTTATGTCAAGGGATCCCAATAGGTGTAGTAAATCATCGTGTATAGTAAGTAGGTCGGTTTTTGTGTCAATATACGGGACTAGAAAGAGAGTAGGGGAAGAGATTACAGTCAGGTAGTCGTTCGTGACAATTGAAATGAAGGTTTATACAAGAAGCCTTCAGAGATCAAGAGGAATAGAAATACTTAGGGGAAGTTCTAGTGACTATGTAAACGGACCTGACACCGTCATCGGAGGATTGAATAAAGGGACAAAGGTGAGAAAGAGAACAATCTGAAGAATAAAAAGTGGTCTTCATCTAAAGAGAAAAATTTTTTATCATAAGTTTAGTATGGTGGAGAAATGAATTCTTTATTTTGGTTCTAGTTTATAAAATAATTGAAAGGTAAAAAAATTTCTTGAACAGGATTGAAAGTTGTTCCGTACTTTTCAGGAAACACTAAAATCAGGAATGATGGAGACGTTTGAGGTGACTACGGTAACAGAGGAGGCCGTGAAACTGCCATCAGTGTGACTAGAAGGTCGAAGGTAGGCAAGAAGTCTGTAAGGTCTCAAAAGTAGAGACACAAAAGTATGACGTAACGACCTCACGAGAAGGAAGTGTGACGATATATTGACCGAGGAAGGGAGTGAGTTGAGAGTCCACTCTACGAGAGAGACATCTCCTCACCACAGACTAGAAAGGGACACTTCATAGAAGTGGAGTTGACGTCACCGATGAGAGGTTTCTATTAGAACCCACTTGATGTGAAAGGTTATAAATACGGAAACACAACGGGGGAGAATACCTTAGAACGGACCGGGACCCAAATGAAATCGGTCACTTTACACCGTCTCCATTGTACACGGTTAAACCCCCGATATAGAATTCTTCTAGGTTTGTAAACCGGTGGAATATACTTCTCAGTTGTGACCTTTTCTAGGACTACGACTCTTTCTAACTTTCGTCTTTCTCTTCTCCCGTCGTCTCCTACTTTACTAACCTACCGTAGTGACTTTGTCGCCTGTACTCAAACTCGTTTGAGACCCTCTGTTATTTCCTGTCCCTTTGGAACACATGAAGTCAGATACCTCAGTGTTTGTCAGTCCGTTTTAACTTATTGTTGTTGTTGTTTAGAATTCTGAACCGTCAAAGACAAAAACTCGATGGTACATTCCTTAGACGAAAGGAACGACTTCTCCGGATGCCTCTCTAGTAGTACATATCTCCAATCATCTTGTGTGACTCTGATGTACCTTCCCTTCCTTCGGTTTATCCGAGTCGTCCGGTTTTTTAGAGTTAGAAAACCCACAAACATGTTTCCGTTTTTTCAATACTCAATCGAGAAAACCTAGAAGGGTGGGACAACTTAAGAGGGTACTGATGTTAAGGTCGACGATGACATACGTAGTCTTGGTGGGTTGACTAGGGTCAGTTTCTTGTCTTAGTATTCTCTACTATTATATCAATTGAAAATTCGATGACGCAAAACCTGATAATAAAAGATTTTTATACTAGTTTGTGGTCGAAAAGAATAAAAATCATCGTCCTTGGTCTCTTGTTTAACGGTTGTAGGTGACCTAGTACCTTTTTCGTTCTCTCAAGGTCTTTTTGTAGATAAAGACGAAATGACTGATACGGTTTCGGAAACTGACACCCCCAGTGTTATTTGACACCTTTTAAGACTTTCTCTACCCTTATGGTCTGGTAGACTGGACGGAGAACTTTTTAGACATACGTCCGGTCCTTCGTTCTCAATCTTGACCTGTACCTTGTCGTCTGACCAAGGTTTATCCTTTTCCTCATGCAGTTCCGACATATAACAGTGGGACAAATAAATTGAAGTTACGTCTCATGTAGTACTCTTTACGACCTGACCTTCTTTGTGTTCGACCTGAGTTCTAACGGTCCTCTGTATAGCTATTGGAGTCTATACGTCTATTGTGATGGGAGTACCGTCTTTCACTTCTCCTTGATTTTTCGGAGAACTACTTTCACTTTCTCCTCTCACTTTTTCAACCGAATTTGGAGTTGTAAGTCTTTTGATTCTAGTACCGTAGGCCAGGGTAGTGGAGTACCCTTTATCTACCCCTTTGTCACCTTTGTCACAGTCTGAAATAAAACCCCCCGAGGTTTTAGTGACGTCTACCACTGACGTTGGTCCTTTAATTTTCCGTAAGGAACCTTCTTTTCAATACTGGTTAGATCTATCGTATAAGTTTTCGTCTCTGTAATGAAACGGCTGATTCCAGACAGATCAGTTCCGATACCAAAAAGGACACTAGTACATACCTAAACTCTCAACCTGACACTTTTTCCGACTCTCGACTTCTTAACTACGAAAACTTGACACCACAACCTCTTCTGAGAACGCTCAGGGAACCTGACGTTCCTCTAGGTTCGTCAGATAAGACTTCCTCTAGTCGGGACCCTAAAGAAACCTTCCTGACTGCGATTTCGACTTTAAGGTCATGAAACCTGTGGAGTACTCTTCTCAACTGAGTAACCTTTTCTGAGACTACGACCCTCTCTAACCCCCGTCCTCCTTTTCCCCTGCTGGCTCCTACTCTACCGACCTACCGTAGTGACTGAGTTACCTGAACTCAGACTCACTTGAGACCCTCAACCACTATCTGTTCCTCCGGACCGCACGACGCTAAGTACCCCAGTGTTTTTCAACCTGTGTTGACTCCCTGACTTGACTTGACTTGACTTGAATGGACAACTAAACAGAAAAAAAATTAGGTGAGGGAAAGATAACTGAAATAAGTGATGACATAAAGGATTTTTGTATTGAGTCAAGTCAAGTCAGGGAGTCACCACAGGTCGAGAAACACAGGGGTACCAGATATTGTGTGGTTCGAAGGGACAGGTAGTGGTTAAGAGTCTCGAATGAGTGTGAGTACAGGTAGTTCAACTACTACGGTAGGTTGGTAGAGTAGGAGACAGTATGGGAAGAAGGGGACGGAAGTTAGAAAGGGTCGTAGTCGTTGAAAAGGTCACTCAGTCAAGAAGGGTAGTCCGTCGGTTTATAACCTCGAAGTCGAATTTGAAGTCAGGAAGGTCACTTATAAGTCCTGACTAAAGGAAATCCTAACTGACCAACCTAGAGGAACGTCAGGTTCCCTGAGAGTTCTCAGAAGAGGTTGTGGTGTCTAGTTTTCGTAGTTAAGAAGTCACCAGTTTAAAGAAATATCAGGTTGACAGAGTAGGTATGTACTGATGACGTTTTTGGTATGGACACTGATCTTCATTGAGTCAGTCTTTTCATTACAGAGACGAAAAAGTGATACGACAGATCCAACCAATATCGAAAAGAAGGTTCCCCGTTCACAAAAATTAAACTACCGACGCAGTCGTAGACATTATTAAAACCTCGGGGGTTTTTATTTCAAAGTGAGAAAGGTAACAAAGGGGTAAACGGTACATAACTAACCTACACTATGGTACTAGAAATAAAAGACTTACAACTCAAAATTTGGTTAAAAAAGTGAGGGGAGAAAGTGAAGGTTGTTTTCCGAGAAATCAAGAATAAACGAAAGATGGTATTCCCACCACAGTAGACTTATAGACTCCAATAATTATGAAGAGGGCTGTTAACTAAAGTCTAACACGAAGTAGGTCTGGTAGTAAAATGTATTACATGAGACGTATATTCAATTTATTCGTCCCACTGTTATATGTCGGCAGACTACAAGGTATAGGTCAAGATTGGCAACGAAGAACTGTACGTGTATCTGAAGAGTCCTCCGTCCTGTCCACCAGACCACAAGGGTAGAGAAATTCTTACAAGGTGTCAAACAACACTAGGTGTGTTCAGTTTCCGAAACCGTATCAGTTAATTCGTCTTTATCTACAAAATGACCTTATGAGAACGAAAAGACTACTAGGTTGTCTGAAACCGTTAAACTAGAGACGAAGAAGACGGAAAACATTTAGGTCGAACTTGTAGACCTTCAAGTGTCAAGTGTATGACAACTTCGGACCAAACCTATTAAAAATCGTAATGGAACGATCGTACACTATACTCACGTTGACAATCATCAAACTTGAAAGAAACCGTAACGGGAAGAAGTCCTAACCTTTGACTGGTAAAGGTCAGTACGTCGGTGACGACTCAAAAGGTTTAAACGACCGTATAACTCACGTCACGAAATTGTCGTAGTAGCAAATCCTAAACTCTATCGAGTTGACCTTAAGGTAGTGTAGATGATCGAAACAAGCATCACTACGAAGAATTCCAGGTGAACTGAAACGTAATGTTCTACAGACCGAGATCCACTCATTAGTGTGGTAACACCAATAGACCCAGTACTTCTAGAAAAAACATATCAAGAAGACACATAAGAACGGTAGAGAAGAATTATAGAAGACGAAGACAATCCAGGTATGTTAAAGACAGGAAATGACACGGGTAGAAACGTACTTTACAAAGGAACCATAGAGATTAAAAAAACGTCTCTAGAGATAAGAGAGGGTAAGATAAAAAACGGAGATAAAGAAACGTGATTAGTAACTCCCTCCGAAAGAATAGAGAGGAACGATAAGAAACCTTGAGACGTGAGTTTACCCATATAGAAAGGAAAAGAGGAAATGGAAACCAAAGAGAAGAAAAGATTCGATAAACATTCCGGACGAGTGGGTTGGTAAAACGGGGAAACGTAAAGAAAAAGAACCCCTACCAGAACTAGTGAAGGTGGACATGGTACAGTACTTGGAGACAGGTAACAAGAACTCCGTGAGACAGATAGTCTAGATCTGGGAACTTAGATAAACAGTGAAGGTGACATATTAACATTCCCTCAATTAAATCCAGTATGGACTTACCGGATCACCAAAAGGGATGAAAGAAGTTAAACTTAGACTTAAAATGTTATTCCTCAAGTACTAGACTCCGTGTCAGTAGAGGACCCGAACAAAAACGACTGACATGTCTCGAAGAGAGAGAAACCGACGTTTCTTGTAATAGTTAGACTAAAACCATAACTGGTAGACCACTACAGGTACACATCTCAACAAAGAAAACAACAAACTTCTCCCACAAACGATACTGGTCACGCAAGAGAACCATTTTGACAATGGGAAAAGGGACGAAGTAAACATAAGGTTCCGGGTTAAACGGGTAATGAGGTCCATAGAGAATTGAAAAATGAAACTCAAATTCGTACGATTTTTGTACAAATCGTACCTTATTTATGAGCCATGTATAAACTATTTACTTACCTGTTTATACAATATCATAAATTTTAAATCATTGATTACATTTAGAGTTGATTAATATGGAAAACAAATTAAAAATATAGTGAAGTAAGATGTCAAAGTCTATATGTCTTTATGACTACAAGAGACTTAAAACAAACATTAAAAGATGGAAAATATTGTAAAAAGTACGATAATAGAGACAAGTTTTACGAGGAGTAAATGTATGAAACAACTCTCCAGAGTTCAGATTTTGTATCAAATCTTCGATGGACATAAAAAACAAAATCATTATTTCATCTGATTGACCGAGTATATTTTTGTGTCATTTATAATAAAATAATTTATTTAATTATCGACATGTAACATATCATTTCCGATCCACAACAACAAGTCTACGAGTAACCACAGACAAACACTAGGGTATCTGACGTCGTGTAGTCCGAAGGGACAGGAAGGGGTAGAGGACCTTAAACGACTTTGAGTACAGGTAACTTAGTTACTACGGTAGGTTGGTGTGGTAGAGACAGTGGGAGAAGAGGAAGAGGGAATTTAGAAAGGGTCGTAGTTTCTGAACCACATGGAACCGGATTAACCGTAAAACCGTCCGATGAAAGATGAGGATGTTCACACAATATGGTCAAAATTTTAATATTCAGTCGAAGAATCAAATACTCTTAATCTACATTTACAAAAAATTCTGTACTTAATTAATATTTACGTAGTATTTAGAGTTCTCACTTTTTTGACTCCGTATAAGATCCAGAATGGATAGGGACTTTTAAGTCAAGTTTCACTCTGTTGTTTCTTTAATCAAATCTTTCGACTATAAAGTACAATGACAATGACACTAATACAAGACTTACCTAGACCGTGTAAGGACAGTGAGATCCCTGACTGTAGGAGGTGGTAGTTAGGTAAAAAGAAAAAATGGAAAGGGAGACATTTAAGAGAATGTCAGATTCGTATTTTCGTATTCCTGTAGTGCTAAGTAAGTCACTACCCGTTTATTGCTTATAAATTCTGGTACTTACAATTTAATTATTTACCTTCACATAACGTGATAATTCTTTTTTGTTTTCTAGTTCGTTTCCTTTTAAAATTCCAAGATTACTGTACGTAAAATATCTCTCACACACCATCGACACAATACGACCTTGAATATTGAACTTCCTTAAGGGGTCTATTCGGAATACGATGTTCGGACAAGATAATACGTCCGATAATACTCGGAGACGGTGTTAAAAATACTGTAATAATATTAGTAACTGATATATAGACTGTAACTTGGTAGTAATTGAACTTCTTTTACTTGTTAAAAGTGAGTAGAAAATTGTAAGTCACAAGATACTAAAGGACGTCATGTTTTGTATAAGTTAGAATTTATAATCTGACTGATGGTCTACTCTTTCGTTTCCACTTTTTATCATTTAGGTTGTTTCGTCTTATGTGTTTGTAACCTTGACAGGGATTTACTTTTCTTAAATCCCCTTTTGGTACATAACACCTATTTATAAAGATCACTATGAAGGATAATTTATTATAAATTTGACGTCAAGTATTTTCCTATCTTGTGTTTCTTACTGTAATAAAACTTGATGAAGAGGAAATTTTTGTTTCACGAAAAAAAAAGGAATTTTATAACTCGATCTCGAAATAAACTAAAAGACTAAAATAAAAATCTAAGACAGAACGATTCCGGTTAATAGTAGATCTTGTCAAATTTGTGGTTTGTGTAAGGTTAGATTAGTCTCTCTTTATGTGTAATTTGAGGTTTTATTATTTGTGTTTAAGTTCTACTTAACTCTCCTTGTTCATGTTTTGGTGAAACTTTTTCTGGAACGTTATATTATTGGATAATATGTGGGTGAATGTAAAGTGTCTTCGTTAATTATTTCAGTTGTCTCCTAGTTCTCTCTAGAAATGTTGTTATCTTACATTTAGTTTGTGACAGTACTGTACATTAAACTAGTATGAGGAATTATTCTGAGTAGAAAGATATACGTGTTCTTGAAGTAAAAATAAGACAAATACTAAAAGTGAACAAATTTCCTATGAAATTCCTTAAGGAATTAAATTTATTAAACAATATTGGTATTGATAATATACGTGGATTTACTCCTAATTAGAAATTTCAACATATACTTAACGATCAAACAAGTATATGGTATAACAAATCTTGTGTCTTCATGATGTAAAATTAGACAAATGTATAATCGTTGATTAAATTCCTTTCCTACATTCCTGTGTTTCATGTACGTATCATTTACGTGGAACACACTTTTGTCTTAGCAGACTACACTCCATCATATGTAAATTCCTCCTACAATCCTCATTTTCCTCTACCGTTTAGTACACAACCCTTCGAAAAAACATAATGATTAAATTTTTCTATTGATTTCAGTTAACAGTTTTTATTCCATCAAAGTTCACGTCGTGTCCTGTCTCTCTTTTCACGTTAGACTAATTTTTTTTTTTTTTCCGTCTCTCTAAAATATAAGAACCGACGAAACTAATACAGGGTTTCAGAAAGGAGATATTAAAAAAAAGACCTTGTTTGTAATTGTAGTTGATTGGAGAGGAGTAGAGTGAAATGGGTAGTGCAAGTGGGAAGAAAACCATAACAGAGTACCGATAGAGATGATGGAAAAGACGGAGGTACAATAAAAACTTAAAACCGACATTCTCCTTTCTCAGAAACGGATGTTTCCATTTTTTATTAACTTATTTATTTATTTTATACATCGAGTGGATGAGTTATATGTAAAACTAACAAAATTAAACATAAATCCGCACTAGAATACATTTTAATGATTTACTCACAAAGAAATCACTAACTGACTTACTGAGTTGGGTCAAATAAAAATACATCCAGTCTACAAGGTAAAGTTATCTTTCCTGTTAAGTCACTTTTTATGAGTGGTGTTCTTGACGGACAAGTAGGAAGTGTAAATATTTGGTTAACAGTATATGTGTTTATTTGAGTGTAATAATACTGAAAATTATCTCATATTTGTCTTACTTGGATTACACAAAAAGAGAGAGAAACGTTTCAATGTAGATTTACCACGATCCCTCTGATAGAACTACTGTTCCTGTAAAATTTTCATGAAGGACAACTATTTAACATATAACTTTTCAACTTCCTCTGACCTTATTCTCTGTTTCTTTCCTCTTTCCGAATTATTTTTACAATTCTAGTCGTATAAAAAGAAAAAAAGGTGAAAAGGTAAAACAAAATAACATAGTTAAACTTCATCTTAGATAATTTAAATAATTGAACAAGTCACAGTGTAAGAAAGGGGAAGGTAAAAGGAAGGAAAAAGAAGGAAGGAAAGAAGGAAGGAAGGAAAGAAAGAGGGGAGAGAGGGAAGTTATCAAATCAGAAAATCTTATTAAGAAAGTCCCTGTTCTTCACAGGTGTTATACCTCTTCATTTCTATCTTCTAAGTAAAGTTAGAACTCGACATACACTCAGCTTCTGAGTCACATATGTTCCGTACTGTAGGTCTTTGTCACGTTTTTTCTGTTAGTCATCAGGTGTATGTCGTGAATGTGGACTTATAGACTACACTTCCTTCCAAGACTGGAGTGGACTGTTGGAAACAATGATCCTAAATTGCGAACAGATTTCTACTTCTTCACTTGACCCGAATTAACGAAAGTATAATATTTTATTGAAACCAGAAACTTGTTTTTTTATAATTTTACACAGTAATATCTATTAGTGTCTCTAATTTTCGGTGACAGATCTCTTTATAAATATAAATCTATTATAACGTGAGATAAGTATACATGTACTTTTATATTTACGAATCTATTAAAATTACTGATTAATAGTCGTTTGAAAAAGAACAGATTAACAATCGGAAATCCGTAAATAAAGATCGTCTTTATCTCACCTTAATTTACAATTAAAATTTATTACTTTTACTAAACTTGTGTAAAAAATTTACGTACTTAAATGAAAGTATATATTACTTTATATAATGTCACAATAATATTGTTCATATAATACACAAACGATCTTTCATTCATTTTCCTTTCTTTTGCTTCGTTAGTACTAAACTTTTGACTCAATGGAAATCTACAACGAGTGTTTTTTAGTTGTTAAGGGGGTAGGGGTGGTCGGTTTAGGTGTGACGGTTTAGGTGTGTCCGAAGTCCTCATTGTCCTTAATATAGTGTGAGAAGTTCCCTATACTAAGTAGGGTCACACGAATCTTACTTTTTGTGTATTTCCTGTATACCCCACTGTATACGATTTAGGAGATCTGTGGGACGTGATCGTGTTAGTAGCCCGGGTTGAACTAAAGTACTTTATAACATGTAAATAAAAACGGTTTGTCCTATTATTGTTTCTTAATAAACTCCTTTTCTCTTTTTGATTATGAAAAAAGTTAGACTTCGTTCCTAAAAAAAAATTAAAAAATTATGATGGAACTTTGTTTCTCGTTCGTTTGTCGTTTGTGAAAAACTTAAAACACTATCTACGTAGTCTTTAAAGTTATTACGTTAATTGAAATAGGGATGATATGTTCTCAGTATATAAATTGTATTAAGACTTTTGTATCGGAGTTTCGTGTTTGATACCTAATTAGAAAAAAATTTTTTAAATTTCGTACTGTACATCTTATAACTTTCTTTCCGTGATTGACATCTCGTAGTCTACTCGTTTCACCTATCCTTTAGTTGAGGTAAGTAGGTTAGTAACAGTTGTAACAGAGGCAACAAAGTTCGAACCGGACAAAGTTCTCTTGTCGATGTAAAGGAACGTGTGTCCGAATCTTTCTTTGAATTAAGTAATTGTCGTTAACAATGGTCATATTTCTTATGGATTCCATGTTTCTAACCTATGGATCAATATAAATATGACACATAACAAAGGGTAAAAATCCACAATTCTTATGTTTATGTTTTTCTGTAGAATTATATAATACTAGTTAAGGGATGAATTGTGGAACATTCTCTATAAGACGATTAATAGAATGTTTTTTATATATGATTAATGGGTTTATACAGGTTATAGTTTAATAAGATATACATTCTTATTTTCTTTTTCTTTCCTCTCTTTTGATTACTCTCCTTCGTATTTATGAATGTAAAGTCATAAATTAGGTTAGACACAATTATAAAGACTCACTACATTCCCGGATCAAAGTAAGAGACGTGTACCGAAAAGTCAAAAGGTTGTGGTAAATAACCTTCTCTGATAGTCACATACAAGAACCGTCCGAATAGTCTCTTCAACTGGTGTTTAAACATCTAAATGATGACTTGAAACAAAACAAAGTATCTAGATATACAGATAAAATTACGGTCATTGTATGACGAATTAGTAGTGAAACATTATGTCACACTTTAGTTCTGTCCATTATAATTTACAACGTTTTAATTTCTATAACATTTAGTTCCATAACTCAATCTGTTCCGACACCAGGATCATACTAATCTAACTGATCAAAAGACACTCATACCAAAGTCACACAGACGGGTGATTACGGGAGAACGTTGTGAATGGTAGAATGAACCCAAATAGAATGAACCCAAAGAGAATGGAACCGCACCCTATAGAGAAGTACCGACGAGGTCATTTCGTGTCGGCGACGAGGAATGGAACCTACTCCCCATAGAGGAATGGCGGTGACAAGGACTGGAAGTTACACCCTATCGAGGAGATACGGGAGGACACGGACGCGTCGGTGGTGACGAACCCAACGAGGAGACCCGGCGGCCGGGACCGGAGGCCGCACCCACCGAGGAGGGTCGACGACGGGGACCGGAGACCGAGGCCCACCGAGGAGTTCCAGTGGTGGGGTCCGGAGCCCGAGCTCCACCGAAGAAGACCGGCGGGGACTAGAGCCTGCGCCCCATAGAGGAGGACCGACGGTGGGGACTGGAGCCTACGTCCTATCGAGGAGAGTCGACGGCGGGGACTGGAGCCTCCACCCAATCGAGGAGAGCCGGTGGACGCGAATTATTCGACCGAGAGTCGGCGGACGCGAATCACTGGATGTTCTAGAAAATCTTGATTGTGGGTTTTTTCTACAGGAAAAGTAATACCCCCTGACCTTACGTTTTCATCCTTCAGTTCTTTGTGGACCTCATTGTCCTTTTAAATCGGAACCTTATGCCTTACTTCTTCCCGTTTCCGATTATCTCAAGACGGTTCTCTAGCGTGACCAGTATCGTTTGTGGGAGAATGTTGTTGTGTTCTCTTCTGAGATGTGTACCTGTAGTGGTCTACCAGTTGTGTCTTTAGTCTAACTAATATAAGAAACGTCGGTTTCTACCTCTTCGAAATACATCAGTTGTTTTTGTTCTGGCCCTCGACTGACACCGAGTTTATTACTTGAGGAATAACGGTTTAAGTCTGAATTTAACTTCTTTCATCCTTTTTAGCGATCTGGTAAGTCTATACTGGATTTAGTTTAGGGAATACTAATATGTCACTTTCACTCTTTATCTAAATTCCCGGATCTAGACTATCTATCTCACTGACTACTTGATACCTTACTCCAAGCACTGTGACGTGTCCTCTGTCCCTAGTTCTGGTAGGGGTACCCTTTCTTTACGTTTTTTCGTTTTACCGACAGACCCCTCCGGAATGTTTATCGACACTTTTCTTCTCGCCGTTTTTCATTTCCTCTTTTCCTTTCTACATTTGTAGACTTACGTCTCAAGGTTTCTTATCGTTCTCCTCTATTCTTTCGGAAGAAGTCACTAGTTGCGTTTCTTTATCTCCTTTTGTTGTCTTACCCTTTCTGATCTCTAGAGAAGTTCTTTTAATCTCTATGGTTCCCTTGTAAAGTACGTTTCTACCCGAGCTATTTCCTGTCTTTACCATACCTGGATTGTCTTCGTCTTCTACAGTTCTTCTCCACCGTTCTTATGTACCTTCTTGATATGTTTTGTCTAGAAGTGCTGGGTCTATTAGTACTACTACACTAGTAATTAGATCTCGGTCTGTAGAACCTTACACTTCAGTTCACCCGGAATCTTTCGTAGTGATACTTGTTTCGATCACCTCCACTACCTTAAGATCAACTTGACAAAGTTTAGGACTTTCTACTACGACACTTTCACGACGTGAGTTATACGGTCGTTCAAACCTTTTGAGTCGTCACCGGTGTCCTGACCTTTTCCAGTCAAAAGTAAGGTTAGGGTTTCTTTCCGTTACGGTTTCTTACGAGTTTGATGACGTGTTAACGTGAGTAGATTGTACGATCATTTCATTACGAGTTTTAAGAGGTTCGGTCTGAAGTCATTATGCACTTGACACTTGAGGGACTACAAGTTCGACCAAAATCTTTTCCGTCTCCTTGGTCTCTAGTTTAACGGTTGTAGACGACCTAGTACCTTTTTCGTTCTCTCAAGGTCTTTTTGTATATAAAGACGAAATGACTGATACCGTTTCGGAAACTGACGCATCTAGTGTTATTTGACACCTTTTAAGACTTTCTCTACCCTTATAGTCTGGTGGGTTGGACGGAGAACTCTTTAGACATACGTCCAGTCCTTTGTTGTCAATCTTGACCTGTACCTTGTTGTCTGACCAAGGTTTATCCTTTTCCTCATACAGTTCCGACATATAACAGTGGGACGAATAAATTGAATATACGTCTCATGTAGTACTCTTTACGACCTGACCTTATTTATGTTCGACCTTAGTTCTAACGACCCTCTTTATAATTATTAGAGTCTATACGTCTACTGTAGTGGGAATACCGTCTTTCACTTCTTCTTGATCTTTCGGAGAACTACTTTCACTTTCTCCTCTCACTTTTTCAACCGAATTTCGAGTTGTAAGTATTTTGTTTCTAGTGTCGTAGACCAGGGTAGTGAAGTACCCTTTATCTACCCCTTTGTCATCTTTGCCACAGTCTGAAATAAAAAAACCCGAAGTTTTAGTAACGTCTACCACTAACGTTGGTACTTTAATTTTCTGCGAATGAGGAACCTTCTTTTCAATACTGGTTGGATCTATCATATAAGTTTTCGTCTCTGTAATGAAACGGCTGATTCCAGACACATCAGTTCCGATACCAAAAAGGACACCAGTACATACCTACACTCTCAACCTGAGACTTCTTTCGAGTCGTGACTTCTTAACTATGTAAACTTGACACCACAACCTCTTCTGAGAACTCCCAGGGAACCTGACGTTCCTCTAGGTTGGTCAGGTAAGACTTCTAGTTGGGACCCTATAGAAACCTTCCTTACTACGATTTCGACTTCGAGGTCATGAAACCGATGGAGTACGCTTCTCAACTGAGTAACCTTTTCAGAGGATACGACCCTCTCTAACCCCCGTCCTCCTCTTCCCCTGCTGGTTCCTACTCTACCGACCTACCGTAGTGCCTGAGCTACCTGCACCCAGACTCACTTGAGACCCACTACCACTACCTGTCCCTCCGGGACGCACGACGTCAAGTACCTCAACGTTTCTCAGCCTGTGCTGACTCGTTGACTTGACTTGACTTTAGTCCCATAAAACAAAGGTATAGCTTAATCTCTATACCTTCGTTTTTGAAAGGTTGTTAGGGTTTTAGGGGTTACATTTACAAGAAATAATCAGTATTCGAATCTGTAACATAACCAGTCCTAAGAGAGTATCCTACATCGAACGTGTTATTACCTCCAATCTCTTCATAGTGTCATACTATGGACGTTCGACCTCATAAGTAACATTTAGTCAGACTAAGATTACCGGACTCTTGTCGTCTTTATTAACAGACTTGAGGGACAAAGACTAGTTTACAACTTTCGGTTCTTGAGATTACTGTAGGTTCACGTTCTCTTCTACATGAAGGGTTAACTTTTTCTCTTGTTCTTTAGTGGGGAAGAAGTGGGATAAAAGGTAAGTCTAGGGGTTGTCTAACCTACTAACGAATAGGTGGAACCACCCCGAAGGAGAGAAGTGATACAGATGACTTATTTTACGATCACAGAAGGTCTTTGTCAGAGTGTCTGTGTGTGTCTATATTATAAGATGACCGATGGATCAGTATGCAACTTTTCACTTTCACTTTCAGTGAGTCAGTACAGGCTGAGAAACGTTCCGGTATCTGATACGTCCAGTACTTTAAGAGGTCCGGTCTTATGACCTCACCCATCGAGAAGGGAAGAGGTCCCCTAAAAGGGTTGGGTCCCTAGTTTGGGTCCAGAGGGTGTAACGTCCGCCTAAGAAATGGTCGACTCGGTGGTCCTTTCGGGTCAGTATGGACTCCAGTCAGTTTAATTGTATTTTAATTGGTACTGTCTGTAAACGTCGACACCGAACAACATTTGGTAAACCAAGACTGTGAACGATGTCACGAAGAACCGCAGAATGGATGATAAAACCTACACAGAAGATACACTGAACTTTTGATAGTAAGTCGATAGAACTCACGTAAGAACCAACAACCAGACAAATAATGTGATGAACTTATCAGAAACATATCAGAAACACTTCCTCTTCTTATTTTACATTAATAAAAGAAGGAGACTCTGACAAAAAAAAAGGATAAAACACGGAAAGTACTAGGTTTATTAACGAAAATCAAAATCAGGATATGAGAAACAGAAGAAAGAACAACCTCACAATCACAAACATAGTGTAGTAGATAGACACAATGGAACAATCATAGATAAGGGTTTAACGGTACGACTCTACTTATTAGATAACTGACGACATAGGGATAAATCTGCATATAATTCATGTAGGGTTTCACTTTTTTTTTTAATATGAATCTATTAAATAGATGGTTCGAGAAATTAAATTGGGACTAAGTCGAATCACATTAAGACACTTTATAGATCTCGTTAATTCACCAAACTCTAATTTTAAGTGTCAATTAACATCATAAAATTCTGAACGGGGGTCATTGAAATATGTCTTCAAACTTCTGTGGTATCGCCACTAATTATCTTACAAAAAGTTTAAAAGTATAAACTCATTCAACAGATATTGGATTTTGTAAAGAATATTTTTAATACAGTCATTCACAACAAATTTACGAGTCATAAGGTACACATTTAATAAAATGTATGGTACATTAGAAGTATTTTCAGTAAGACTTAGACTAAAGATTCGAAAGAATTCAAAAGATTTAGAATTCTCTCATTTATTAATTCATCTATTAATTTAGACATATGGACATGAGTTTCGTCAAATCAATGACACCATCTAAACTTTTTCGAAGGTTCTAGTTGTTCAAGACCAAGTCAAGTCAAGTCAAGTAAACGAGTCGGCACAGGCTGAGAAACACTGGTGTACTTAGTGTCGCGAGGTCCAGAGGGACAGGTAGTGGTTGAGGGCCTGAAGTGAGTCTGAGTGCAGGTAACTCAGTCACTACGGTAGGTCGGTAGAGTAGGAGACAGAAGGGGAAGAAGAGGGTGGGGGTTAGGGAAGGTCGTAGTCTCAGAAAAGGTTACTCAGTTGAGAAACGTAGTCCACCGGTTTCATGACTTCAAAGTTGAAGTCGTAGTAAGGGAGGTTTCTTTAGGGTCCACACTGGAGAAAGTCTTACCTGACCAACCTAGAGGAACGTCAAGTTCCCTGAGAGTTCTCAGAAGAGGTTGTGGTGTCAAGTTTACGTAGTTAAGAAACCACGAGTCGAAAGAAGTGTCAGGTTGAGAGTGTAGGTATGTACTGGTGACCTTTTTGGTATCGGAACTGATCTGCCTGGAAACAACCGTTTCAGTACAGAGACGAAAAATTATACGACAGATCCAACCAGTATTGAAAAGAAGGTTCCTCATTCGTAGAAAATTAAAGGGCCAACGTCAGTGGTAGACGTCACTAAAACCTCGGGGGGTTTTATTTCAGATTTTGACAAAGGTGACAAAGGGGTAGATAAACGGTACTTTCCTACCCTGGTCTACGGTATTAGAAACAAAAGATTTACAACTCGAAATTTCGTTGAAAAAGTGAGAGGAGAAAGTGAAAGTAGTTCTCCGAAAAATCAAGACCAATCTACAAGAGTTTTTGTCTAAAAACTATCTTCCGCTGTAAAAACCGTCGTTAACTGGAATTTACTGTCATCTATTAGTCTCCTTCCTAAACAAAAACTTAGTTTATAAACATTATTTCCTGACCGATATAATTCTTAAGACTTATTAGTTGAACACTATCTTTTATAGTTATCAGGTAAAACTGTATGTTTTTTTCAAAGATTGGAACATTAAAATAAAAAAATTTAAAGGAACTGTGTGATTATCAGGAGATCTTATTTGATACGAACAATTATTTTAGTAACATAAAGTCACTCCATTCTTATACAGATCGGAAGGTTTTAATTTAGTTAAAACAGTAGTTTATAGGTGTCTCTGAGACTACGAATACTTAAAATCTTTCAACATTAACTAAAAATATTGAAGATTGTTTGGATTTAGCATAGTTTACGTCTCGTCAAAAGGGGGGGCTTGTATAAAACCAGGTGAGTTAGATTATAAGAAATTAAACTTTTATCATATTGTTTCTATTGTAGTATCAATCTTCCCTTTTACTACTTCTTATTCGTGATTTTTTACTGTCTAGATAGACTACCATTTTGAGAAGTTCTACATTAGGTATCTCCGATCGGTTTGGTAACTCAGAGAGTTTATTATTAGTTTAATCTTGAGGTTCTCTTTTAATTTAAACAAGATTGTCTTCAAAAACAAATAGAAAAGAGGCTATTCCAAGAGTCATCTGTGGGATAAAATGAATAAAGAAGTACAAACAGTTCCAGAAAACTTCTCATTCGTGTACGGACCATGAAGTGATATAAGTTTCTTTCTTTCCTGTCTACCGTTTTATTACTTTAGAATGATAAAGTTGACATGTTGGTGTTAAGATCTAAGGGATGGTGTTTAAGGTAAACCATGGTCTACTATGGAAAACAACTACTGTTTTAAGACCCAGATTTGAGAATAGACCATGAGAATAGAGAACTTAAGTCGACCCAGTGTCTACTTTCTTTTACGAAAAAAACTTTGGAAATCTGATCAGGAATCTGAAAGTCTTCTGACTCAAGGAATGAACTACGGAGGAAAAGACTTCTGAGCATGTTGTACCAGAATCGTGAGATCTAAAATAATATGACTGATATTTCCATATTTTTATCTCCCATGTGATATTACGTTCAAAGGGGAATTATAAATTTCGTGACTTTACGATCAAAGTCACACGTGTAAGATACCCAACAAACGACCAAGTCGAATAAAGTTTTCGGACGTCACTTTCGTCTTCTGTCAGGGGGAAGGAAATATTAGGGATATGAAGGAAATAAACGGGGTGTATTATGAGGTAAGGAATCATGGAATTTGAAGGTAAGTATCCCAACGTTGACTCATACAGTAAATTATTTTCTTTCATATTTTAGTAAAAAGTCGATGGAAATCGACACACTAAAACCTATGTCAAAATTTTAAACGAGAACACAAGGAGAAATATCTTATCTTTAATACATTGATTTAAATATCAATTCATCATACTAAAGACAATGAACCAATTATACCATAAAATGTATATGATTCTTGGTCAATTAAAATCAATAAAAATAACAATAAGGAAAACGAGACAAAGAACGTACTTGTGGTAATTCTCTTCAAAAGTTTGTATTCGAGGTCTTTTTTCTACACCAAAGTACATTCTTGAATATTAAAGAAGATTGAATGTTATAACTCTCGATAATGATTGACATCATCATCACGAGTAAGCGAGTCAGTATAGACTGAGAAACGTTGGCGTACCTGACATCAGGTGGTCTAAGGAAAAGGGTACCTTAAAAGGTCCGTTCTTATGAACTCACCTCACGGTAAAGGACGGGGTCCCCTAGAACGGCTACGTTCCTAAATTACGTGTAGACAATACAGAGGACGTAACCGTCCACCTAATAAATGGTGATCGTGGTGGAATGATACTAAGGGTAAATTAAATCCCCAGGATCTTTGAGTTCGGTAAGTACTTTAAGTTGAAATTATTGAATCATCCTGTCACCAGACGTATAGAAAGACGGTATAGGATTAGGTATATAAACCACCGTTAAAAGTAGAACAATAAAAAAAAAAAAGTAAAATAACATACGTACGAATAGTTGACTAATTAAAAGAAATCTTAGTCCTTTATATGTTTTCGTAATAAACTAAATATATTATGAGGAGACTTTCTCGACTCGTAAAGTCTCTATCCTGAATTTGATTTAAAGAGATTACAATAGATTAATCACAAGAACTACAAACCCCATCTAGCTCACTTTTAACTTGTAAATAAGGAGACTTTAATCACTTAGTAGGTAAGAATCGGAAGAGTCGTTTGAGTTTAGTCACATTCCTTTAATCGTCGATCTATTTAAACACGTGACATAGAGTAAAATTTCTCACATCCTCTATTAAAAGGAAGTTTGTCTCTAATTTAAAACTAATTACTTTTTTCTTTTTCTTTTCTTTCTTCGTTTTGATTGTATATATCAATGACAATGTACTTTTTCAGGTCTTGTCTTTCATCAACAAACCGGAGACAAAGTTTGATAGTACATACAAGTAAGTCGTTAGTATAAGAAGTTTAAACTTAAAATAAGAAAAATTGGAAAAGGAGTCTTTGTACGTCTTCGAAGAATTTAAGGGATTGTTTTTGCTTCACTTGTATAGTTGTTTTATCATAAAACACATTCAAATTTTTATGTTAAAATACAGTAGACAAATTCATAAAGGTATTAATTCAGTATTTTTAGTCAAACGTTAACTGGGGTGTGTAGTATAACTAAGGACGAGGACTCTAGTGACCGTCGATAGAGATGTGAATAGTGGAAAACGAAGTGGTGTATTATAGAAAAGTTTCATGAACAAATTCTTCAAATAGTCGTTGGAAAAGACTTTTTAGTATGTGTTAAGATTTATAGTAGTGAAATCTAGTGGTGAACGAGAAAGAAAATTGTAGTTATACAGTCAACGGGAGTATCGAGTGAACCATTTAGTTGACGGACGTTACGTCCTCTGACCCCAAGCTAAGGACACAGCTCTTCTAGGGGATCTCTTTCTTTACCGTTGGGTGAGGTCATAAGAACGGACCTCTTAAGGAACCTCCTCGGACCGTCCGACGTCAGGTACTTAACGTTCTCACTCTGTGCTGAATCACTGATTTGGTGGTTTGGTAATTCCTACCTTTTTATTGGTACTTCTTCTTCTTTTATTCTATAAACGTAGGATTTGATGTTTTTAGTAAATATATGAGAACCCTGTGAATTCAACTCTGAGTATTTTTCCTTTGTTGTAAATAACTGACGGATAATAACTATAAATAGTCTATGACGATCTTCAGATCTCATTATAAAAAATAAACATCAATTTCTTATACAGAGGTATAATATATTGTACTTTATCTTGATATACAGGTTTGTTTTTAAGTTCTGTTCTTTTTGTTTGTTTGTTAATAAACATGGGTATATAAAGATAGGATTAAGGAAGGAGGATGTCCATTGTCTAAATCAATGAAGTTGACTAAGAAGTTAGTCTGATGATGAGAGATATTAGGATTAATTGTTTGGATACAAATTTTTACAAAATGTATTTTCATAATAGATGACTGTAAGAAAAGATGAACCATTACATTACGTGTAAGAGATCTATTTTATAGGAATTAGAAGGTGGGGTGGTCTCTAGTTTTACGGTTGTAGGTGACCTAGTAACTGTTTCGTTGTCTCAAGGTTTTTTGGTAGATAAAGCCGAAATAACTGATATGGTTTCGGAAACTGACACACCTAGTGTTATTTGACACCTTTTAAGCTTTCTCTATCCTTATGGTCTAGTGGACTGGATGGAGAACTCTTTGGATATACTTCCAGTCCTTCGTTGTCAATGTTTACCTGTACCTTGTTTTCCGACCGAGGTCTATCCTTTTCCTTATACAGTTCCGACATATAACAGTGGGACGAATAAATTGAATATACGTCTCATGTAGTACTCTTTTAGACCCGACCTCCTTCGTACTCGACCTTAGTTCTAACGGTCCTCTTTATAGTTATTGGAGTCTATACGTTTACTCTGGTGGAATACCGTCTTTCACTTCTTCTTGATTTCTCGGAGAACTACTTTCACTTTCTTCTCTCACTTTTTCCAACCGAATTTCGAGTTGTGAGTCTTTTGCTTCTAGTAACGTAGACCAGGGTAGTGAAGTACCCTTTATCTACCCCTTTGTAATCTTTATCACAGTTTGAAATAAAACCCCCCGAGGTTTTAGTGATGTCTACCACTAACGTCGGTACTTTAATTTTCTGCAAACGAGGAACCTTCCTTTCAATACTGGTTGGATCTGTCGTATAATTTTTCGTCTCTGTAATGAAACAACTGTTTCCAGGTAGATCAGTACATACCTACACTCTTAACCTGATATTTCTTTCGATTCACGGTTTATTAACTACGAAAACTTGACACCACAACCTCTCCTGAGAACTCTCAGGGAACCTGACGTTCCTCCAGGTTGGTTAGGTAGGATTTCCTCTAGACTGGTCCCACAAGTAACCTTCCTGACCACAACTTCGACTTTGAGGTTATGAAACCGGTGGACTCCGCTTGTCGACTGAGTAAACTTTTATGGAACTACGACCCTTCTAACTCCCATCCTCCTCTTGTCCCGTTGTCTCCTACTCTACCAACCTACCGTAGTGGCTGAGTTATCTGTGCTCAAACCCACTCGAGACCCTCAACCACTACCTGTCCTTCCAGACCACACGACGTCAAGTACCCCAACGTTTCTCAGCCTGTGTTGACTCGTTTACTTGACTTGACTTGACTTGACTCGGTGGGGTGGAGGTGTGTTTACTGGAAAATTTTGTAGAATCGTTAGAACACCAGTTGTATTAAAATTTGGTACGTTCATCAGATACTAGGGATTTTAGTTTACTAAAAAGTTTCAAGTCATTCTAACTTTTAGAATATTCGTAAGGTCCCTTCAAGGGAAGAAAGGGTGAAGTAATTTATAAGACATTACTGTCCCTGAAATACCTGAATTTCGTTTATCATTGCAGTCACTATAAGTTACTTTCATTTTCACGGTATTTAAGTTTTAAGACAGAAGTCGACAAATTAAAGCTCATACTTAATCTCTGGACGATAATAAACTTCTAGTTAACTTATGGTACGTCATATTGAAATTGAGGGTTTTCGGATCCTAGAATACCTACTTTGATGAGTCAACAGTCCTAGGTACATAAACCTCGTCATATAACATTGGAACTGGAACTTCTTAGTGAAAGTAAAAGACACAACACCTGAATTAGTTACCGTCAATATTCTACGTCGAAATAATTTTACCCCCAAAATAAAGGAAATGGGAACGAGAATTTTTATGACACATACTCATAAGGGAGATTTCAGGACGATCCGTTAATTAAACTTGACTAACGACCCTAATAAAATCTTATTTGTGATTTTGTAATAGATTAGTATATAAATTTTTTTACAAACTGACGATTCTAGAAGTCTTTAATATGTATAGGTGACTGTAAGTACCTCGGTACCGACGTACCACGATCTCGTCACCGACACACCACGACGTTACCGACACTCCTCTATGGGGTACGGGTTCACGTCTCTTCGGGGTCGTTTTACCATCCTCCCCGTTTTAGAGTAAATCTTAGTTTGGGGTATGGGTGGTCTCTACGAGTTTTCCGAGTTTGCATGTTACACGTGTGGTCCTGGGTCTCTAGGGTGTCTCTGACTCGTCTTGACACACACTCAGAGGACTCCTCCATGTCCACTCATCACCTGACGACACCCCCGTCCCCGAGATCCACGTCATTTCGACCCGATACCGTACTTGGGAGAACCTCCTCTAGTGGTAATTGGGTGGTATCTGGGTTCTCTTGAATGTGTCCTGACCCCTTTGTCTGAGACCCTCCCGTATTTGTTTTGAACACGTGTGACCCTGGGTCCTCTTCCCTCGTCACTACGGGTTCTCTGACTGGGTCTGAACGGACACTCACAGGTCCTCAAGACCACCTCCGTACCCAGTCGGTACCGAACGCCGTCCCAGACCCCGTGACTCACATCGTCACGGACGTACCCTGAACTTCCTCCAGTTGTAATAGAAATAATGGAAATGGTATCAAACCGGAGTCCAGTTAATTGTCCCTCCCTTGTGTCGGAGGGGGAAAGTGTATTTCAACCTAATTTACACATAACGTGTACCGAGGTGTGTAGTCTTGTTTGTGTCAAAAGGGGAGTCAAAGAGGGTAGTCCTTCGAAGGAATTCTGTCTGACTTTTGGGTTAGTTTCAAAGACTGAGAACACTTGGGTGACTGACGTCGTGTGGTCAGGAGGGTCAGGTAGTGGTCGAGGACCTCAAATGAGTTTGAGTACAGGTAACTCAACCACTACGGTAGTGGTAGAATAGGAGACAGTAGGGGAAGAGGAGGGTGGAAGTTAGAAAGGGTCGTAGTCCCAGAAAAGTTTACTCAGTCAAGAAGTATAGTACACCAGTTTCATAACCGTAAAGTCGAAGTCTTAGTCAGGAAGATTACTTGTGAGTCCTGACTAAAGAAAATCCTACCTAACCAACCTAGAGGAACGATAGGTTTCCTGAGAGTTCTCAGAAGAGGTTGTGATATCAAGTTTTCGTAGTTAACAAACCACGAGTCGAAAGAAATATCAGGTTGAGAGTGTAGGTATGTACTGATGACCTTTTTGGTATCGAAACTGATCTAGCTTGAACCAACTGTTTCATTACAGAAACGAAAAATTATACGACAGATCCAACCAGTATCGAAAAGAAGGTTCCTTGTTCGCAGAAAATTAAATTACCGACCTCAGTGGTAGACGTCATTAAAACCTCTGGGGTTTTATTATAGACAGTGACAAAGGTGACAAATGGACAGATAAACGGTACTTCACTACCCTGGCCTACGGTATTAGAATCAAAAGACTTACAACTCAAAATTCGGTTGAAAAAGTGAAAGGAGAAAGTGAAAGTAGTTCTCCGAGAAATCAAGAAGAAGTGAAAGACGGTATTCCCACCACAGTAGATGTATAGACTCCAATAACGATAAAGAGGGTTGTTAGAACTAAGGTCGAACACGAAGTAGATCAGGTCGTAAAGAGTACTACATGAGACGTATATTCAATTTATTCGTCCCACTGTTATATATCGGACCTGTATGAAGAAAGGACTAAACCTTGGACAGACAACAAGGTACAGGTCAAGATTGACAACGAAGAACTGGACGTATGTCTAAAGAGTCCTTCGTCCACTCCACCAGACCATAAGGGTAGAGAAAGTCTTAAAAGGTGTCAAACAACACCAGGTGTGTCAGTTTCCGAAACCGTATCAGTTATTTCGTCTTCATCCACAAAAAGACCTTGAGAGGTCGAAAAAACTACTAGGTTTCGTACAACCGTTGAACTAGAGACCAAGGAACCGGAAGTCATTTAGGTCGAACTTGTAGACTTTCAAGTGTCATGCGTATGACAACTTCGGATCGAACCTCTTAAAACTCGTAAAGGAACCATCGTACACTCTACTCACGTTAACACGACATCAAACCCGTAAGAAACCATAACGAGAAGAAACCCTAACCTTACTTTTGACTGAAAAAGGTCAGGATACCGGTGACGACTCAAAAGGTTTCAACGATCGTATAACTCACGTCGGGTAAGTGTCGTAGTAGGAAATTCTAAACTTTATTGAGCTGCCCTTAAAGTAGTGTAGATGATCGAAACAAGTATCGCTACGAAGAATTCCAGGTAAACTGAAGTGTAAGGTCCTATAGACTGAGATCCACTCACTAGTGTGGTAGCACTTATAGACCCAGTACTTCTAGAAAAAACATATCGAGAAGACACGTACAAAGATGGAGAAAAATTATAGAAGACGAAGACAATCCAGGTATGGTAAAGACAGGAAATAACACGGGTAGAAACGTACTCTTTAAGGAAACCATAGAGATTAAAAGGACTTCTCTAAGAACTTCTCTAGAAAGGGTAACATAACAAAAGGAGATAACAAAACGTAACGAGTGACTCCATACGAAAGAATAAAGAGAAATGATAGGAAACCTTGAGACGAGATTACCCATATAGAAAGGACAGAGGAAACAAAAAGTGGAGAGAAGAAAAGTGTCCATAAACATTCCGGAGGTATCTGTCGGTAAAACGAAAATACGTAAATAAAAGGTACCCTTACCAGAACTAGGGATAGAGGACATGTTACAACACTTGGAGGTAGGTATCAAGTAATCCGTGAGATAGATAGTCTAGATCAGGGAATTTAGACAAAGAGTGAAGGTGACATATTAGTATTCCCTAAAATAAATCCAATATCGACTTACCAGATCACCAAAAGGGATGAAAGAAGTTAAATTTAGAATTAAACCCTTATTCCTCAAGTATTAGACTCGGTGTCAGTCAGGGACCAGAACAAAAACGACTGACAAATCTCGGAGAGGTATAAAAAGACACTTCTTATATTAGTTAGACTAAAGTCATAACTGGTAGACCACTACAGGTACACATCTCAGAAGAGAACACAAAAACCTTCTCCCACAAACGATACTGGTTACTCAAGAGAACCGTTTTGACAATCCGAAACGGGACGAAGTAAGAGATGAGACTCGGGTATAAACGGACATGAGGTCCATAAAGAACTGAAGGATGGAAACGTATGGTCAGGAGATATTACTCTTCCTGTAGAAAAAACCATAATCAAGATCTTCCAGAACATCCGGAAGTATCTTGGTAAGTCGAAGTCGAAGAAGTAGTAATAACCAACCCCTCATCTGAACCTAATTCCCAATCGTACCATTTTTACAGACATGAATCTCTAACGATGATTTTCATAAACAAACCAAAACAATGGTTTCGTCCCATAGTCTTTCGATTTTTATTACATAGGTAACGTCACATTGTTTCATAAGGTTGTAAATCGTCGAATTTTCTTTGGGGGTCTAAATAATAGGTTGTCGAAGAAACCCAATTATTACTGGATCAGTTCACCAGACTGAGTACCAAAAAGTATTTCAAGTTCAGTTTCTAAAGTTTCATAGTGGGTCTCTAAGTCACGAACTGATTCTGATTCCTAGATAAAGGTTCTCTCAACCAAGCGTACCTGAAAGGAGTGGTGTACCGGGAGAGGTAGTCCAACAAAGTGTCGGGAGTCACGTCCGTCGATTGAAAGGGGTCTCACTTGACTCTTTCTTTTTCTCTCTGTGTCTATGTCTCTCTCTACTTCACTCCTATATTTTGTACCTGACTAAAATACCCTATAAAAATAAAAAGTACGATATTTATAGTGTGTAGTGAAGGTAAATATAAGGTACTAGGTCTTGATTCTATCAAGTCAAGTCAGCGAGTCAGTACAGACTGAGAAACACTGGGGTACTTGGTGTCATGTGGTCCGGAGAGACAGGTAGTGGTTGAGGGTCTCAAATGGGTTTGAGTACAGGTCACACAGCCACAACGGTAGGTTGGTAGAGTAGCAGACAGTAGGGGAAAAGGAGGACGAGAGTTAGAAAAGGTCGTAGTCCCATAAAAGTTTACTCAGTCGAGAGGTGTAGTCCACCGGTTTCATAACCTCAAAGTCGAAATTGTAGTCAGGGAGTTTACTTGTGGGTCCTGACTAGAGGAAATTCTACCTGATCAACCTAGAGGCACGTCAGGTTCCCTGAGAGTTCTCAGAAGAGGTTGTGGTGTCGAGTTTTCGTAGTTAAGAAGTCACGAGTCAAAGAAATATCAGGTTGAGCGTGTAGGTATGTACTGATGACCTTTTTGGTATCGGAACTGATCTACCTGGAAACAACCGTTTCATTACAGAGACGAAAAATTATACGACAGATCCAACCAGTATTGAAAGGAAGGTTCCTCGTTCGCAGAAAATTGAAGCACCGACGTTAGTGGTAGGGGTCACTAAAACCTCGGGTCTTTTTATTTTATTCGGTGACAAAGGTGACAAAAGGGGTAGATAAAGGGTACTTCACTACCCTAGCCTACGGTACTAGAATCAAAAGACTTACAACTACCAAGTTTTTAGTCATTTTCTCCGAATTTTAAATCAATTTAACATTGAGGTCTATTTTCATACGTGGGACTATAACAATTTCTGAGAAACGATACGAGAAATAAAGAGTGTTGATTTTAAAGAGAAGTATGAACAGGTACATGAAATTATGTGAATAAGTATTAAATACGAGTAAATTACATTTTAAGGATGTAATCAAGTTCAAGGTACTTCCACCTTGATCGTAAAGAGAATATTAAATACCGTGTTTATTGACAAGTCTTTTATATTTATTCCCCTTTTTTCTAAGTTGACTTAATCTTTACACTGATGCATCAATTGACAACCAATCTTATGTATTATTTGTAACCCTAAAGGTCAATTACGAAGGTTTAAAATGTACTATCTATCGTGTGTACACACATTTATAAATTTTTATATGTAAACGTAATAATATATAATATATACACACATATATAACATATAATATGTTCACATACACTAACATATTCTACATAATCAGACTTTCGTCGAAAAAGTAAATTGAGATTCGTGTTTATATATGTACGGTGTATAACAGATACTACAAACTATAAATGAGTGGGTAGGTCATCTACGAAGGGGACGAAATAGATTGAAGTTAGGGTTTTCTTGGAATATCATATTTATTGGGGTACCTCTTTGACTTCGGGTTCCTCAAAAAACCTTGAACAGTATGTAGTACGAAAATTTATCATCTCGTCTCTAAGTTCGAAAGAAAAAAAAAAAAAAAAAA